>JBBMFX010000016.1:13086944-13108586 GCA_037832545.1 Rhabdalestes septentrionalis | reverse complement strand
GTGTGTGTGTGTGTGTGTGTGTGTGTGTGTGTGTGTGTGTGTGTGTGTGTGTGTGTGTGTGTGTTTGAGAGAGAGAGTGAGAGAGAGAGAGAAAGAGAGAGAGAGAAAGAGAGAGGGCGAAGTGAGAGCAGAAGTGAGTGACAGTTTCTGTCTCTGGGTCCTGTCAGGCCATCATCAGCCCTGAGGAAATGACAGCAGGAATTAGTGCTCATTAAGCAATTATGGCATTTACTGCAGGGTTAATGACCTCATGTTCCCTCTGCTCATGGCCTCAGACCAGCGGGACCTGCGTCTGCACCAGCATCACACATTTACGGTTCACTTCCAGAATTTTCTCAGATGTGTTAAAGGACCCAATTCTTGGAAAATCAGTATTTCTTTGTTTTTTTTTAGTTGTATGTAGTGTAGATATTATTTTATTAAAACGTTCTAAAAGCTAAACAAATAGTATGCATGAAAGTACACATGAAAGCAGTTCCGTCAAGCAGCGAAAACAACCAGTTTTGAATTAATTGCAGAATCACTGTTCCAGCTATGAACACATTTACATGTAAACATCCAGTGATGTTGAAATTTTTTGTTGTTTTGTTCCTGAAGAGCAGGGGTCACCAAACTTTTTAAAACTTCATGGGCACTGAGCCATAAAGGGCTGCCAGTTTGATACACTAAATTAGAATTTACCAGAATGTATCTAAACTTCATGTATAATAAACATGTTTTAAATGTTCAGAATGCAAATCTGATTAATGAAGATTAGCAACAGGATAAAATTAAATGTTAGAAGCTGTTCATTGGTCTGTGGGCAACTAATGTGGTCCTTGGAGGCACCATGTTTGGTGACCCCTGCTGTAGAGCTTTTGGACTTCAGTTTTCCAACGTGCTGAAGTTCCCATGTTCCATATTCATACACCAATCAGCCACAACATTAAAACTGCAGACATAAATTAAAGTGAGTAATATTGAAGATCTTGTTACAATGACACCTATAAAGCGGTGGGATATACTGGACAGCAAGTGAGGACAGCAATGTGTTTGTGGCAGAATAAATGAAGTGTAGGGATCTTGACAAGCACCAAATTATGATGGCTGGATGACTGGGTCAGGGAAATCTTCAAAATGGCACATGCCATGAGGCAATCACCAGTATGCAGTGGTTAATACCTCCCAAATGTGGTCCAAAGAAGATACAACCCATGAAGCAGCAACAGGACCCCAAGCTCACTGATAAATTTTGGACAGCTAGCCTATCTGGCCTGATGTTGTTGGAAAAGTTCATGCAGGCTTTGACAGAAGAAAGTCAGAACACACAGTGTGTCATTTACTTGGGAAAAGATGTCACCAAGAAGACTGAGTGTCAGTGAGATGTGTCGGACAATCTTGTCTGACCTATGGAGGCCCCGTTCACAATTTAGTGGACTGAAAGCATTTGTTGTTAACATTTTGGAGCCAAATACCTCAGGGAATTTACGGCATTTAGCAGAGGCTTTTCCCTAACTGAAGCACTTGCATTCCCTAAACACAGGGGTGAGGCTCCCTGGAGCAACTTGGGGTTAAGGGTCTTGCTCGGAGACCCAGTGGTGGTCTGCTGAATGTAGGATTCAAACCCATGACCAGAGACTAAGCCACCACCCACACCAGCACCACTTTTTGGAGTCCATGCTATGATGCTTCAGAGCTGTTCTGATGGGAACAAGCATAACTTCAGCGAGCCATTTTTATGAAGGAAAAAAGAGTAGTGGGAAAAGTTAAATGACTAGAAAGAAAAATATCACATGACGGCCCTTTATTGTGGTATTCTTGGTTTCGTAAAAATGACTGGTGTCATGAGGCCCCGTGTTAATGGCATCATCAGCATGAGACTTAGGTTATTTTTACCCACCGCCCATTCACCCCCCACCCTGCCTTGGACCTGAGGACATTTGCAGCCTGGCCTGTGAGGACACAGGGTGATGATGTCACCATCATTCAGATCTGAGTTGACAAGAAGCTTATAGAGATTCTGGTACTGCCTAGATAAGCAGAGAGTTGTTTGTCTTTGTATATAAAACAAGTCCCCAGTCTGTAGGAGAACCAGAGAAAAACAGTAGTAACCAAACAAGTTGCTTGTGCTATGTTTTATTTATGGAAATCTTCTGAAATGACAAAATCCTTACTGAGTTATAAAATACTATATTATGTTGTTTTGTACATACAATACATATTCTAGACACATATTAATGCACATATGTTCTTGCTACTGACACACATCAGGTACACCCGGCGTGTATAAACACTCACTGTCCATTTTAGCAGCTCCAATTACCATCTAAGTCTACTTTATAGTTTAAAATTATGGACAGTAGCAAAGTCCATAATTGAGAACTTCACCCTGAAGCAAGAAGGTCTGATTCTTTTACATTGCATGCATGTACAGCTGGATGGCCTAGTGTTTAGGGTCACCACTGAGGTACCCTTGAGCAAGGTACCACCCCCCGCCACTGCTCCCTGGGTGCCTCATTGGTGGCAGCCCCTGCTTCTCTTAGTGAATGGGTTAAATGCAGAGAAAACATTTCACTGTGTGTTGTACTTGTATGACTATGCATGTGACAAATAAAATTGGTATTTGTATTTGGATGGTTGGGCTCTCCCCCCTAAGGAAGAGATGGTACCATGGAACGATGGCGAGTTTTCAGAGGTTGTGTGAGGCACTGGGCAGTGTTCTGCTTGGAAACCGTGGGTCCTGGTATACATGTGAATGTTTGTATGGGGGAGTGTGTGTGTGTTTGTGTGTGTGTGTGTGTGTGTGAGAGAGAGAGAGAGAGAGAGAGAGAGAGAGATTCACTGACAGCTAAAACATATAGAACCTCTGAATGCTTTTGTCAGAATCAGCAGTAACACGGACGATATGCTAAAATGATTAATATTAATGAATGTTAAATTACTATTTCGTTTTTTTTTTAAGTCACTCTTTGAATATGGTTAGGGCCGTGGGGAAATGATTGTGAAAGAGCCACCTCCACGACTTCCTCCAACCCAGTGCACTTACTGAGGGAGACTTAAGAGTAAATGTGAATGAAAAATACTCCCACAGTCCCAGAGCTTTCCTAAAATGAATGCATCTATTCTCTCTCTCTATCTCTTTCTTTTTTCTGTATCTCTTGCTTGTCCCAATCTCCATCCCTCCTTCGCTCACTCTCTCTCTCTCACACACACACACACCGACGCACAGGGCTCTACTTGCAGGTGGCCTGTTGTGATTTGTCTAAATATTATCTCTCCTGGTTACTGTGATGTGTGGGTTTGTAGAGAGGAGATTTGTCATCAGTCTCCAGCCGAACACACACAGACACACACATATGCAGCAGAGCCCCTGCACACATTCCCACATCCATCATAAAGAGGCCTCTGCAGAGGCCTATCTGGCTGAAATATTGATCAGCGCTACCAGTAGAGAGTGCTTAAAAGTGGGCTCCTAAAAACTCAGCAGTGGTATAGCGCTGTTTTGGGGGCCAACAGCGAACAGGAGAAGGCAGGTGAACTATTCAGCCTCAACAGTGCAGCCAGACATGTGCTGTGGAAAGCTTTTTGTGCATCCAGAGGGTTTAACATTAGCCACTCAGAATAGCGTGTATGCAGTATACACTATAGAGTGTATAAAGGGCCCCATGGAGGCCCAGTGGATAGAACTGTTGCCTCACACTTCCAAGGTTGGTGTTCTGATCCGGGTCTCGACCTTTTGGGGGGGCAGAGTTTGCAGGTTCTCCTTGTGGTGGCGTGGGTTTCCTCCATAGTCTCTGGTTTCTCCCACAGTCCAAATACATGTGGATTCTTAATTGGTGTGTGCTGGCATCCCATCCAGTCTGTCCCTGCCCCACACTTATTGATTCCAGGATCTCGCTGCTGGTTTATGCTGTTTGCACAATCCTCTGAAACAGATGTTCTCAACCACCGGGCCGGGGGCGGGTATGGGTCCATTAGTCATTTGGTACTGGTCTGCAAAGAAAGACAGAATAAAAATATTTGAGTCTGAAAAATCTTTAATTTTGAAAAAATAATGCTCGGTTAAGTAAGCCAGTACATCAAATATTAAGCCTCCAAACTAGCAAAAATCAAACACACTTTATGTTTTGTTTTATCTATCCCGGTCCATGAAAATACTGTTTTAAATTAAACTGGTCCATGGCAGAAAAAAAGATTGGGGGCCGCTGCTATAATACACATCTTTTACAATCATTGCACACTTTATTGTAAGACAGGTTAAATAACACTCTTATCTAGCACAATGTCTTATGTCTGCCACACTGTCTGTTTACTTTCTTATGTCTGTACACAGTGGAACCTGTTCTTCACTATTTAATCTCTTTGTGTACTTGTATATGGTTGAGAATGCTAAGTTCTCTTTGACATTCACTTTAACCTTGATAGGCTCTAGGTACCAAAGACCCTAGTGTGCATGTGGTTCCAGGGAATAAATGGATGTTATTAAAGTTAAGTGCTACAAAAAAATCTGAAAACTGTATGTCAGATCACATAATGATTGAAAGTGGCATCTCCCTGGCAAC
The DNA here is from genome assembly GCA_037832545.1 of Rhabdalestes septentrionalis. Lineage (NCBI taxonomy): Eukaryota > Metazoa > Chordata > Actinopteri > Characiformes > Alestidae > Rhabdalestes > Rhabdalestes septentrionalis. Next base: position 13,104,045 of record JBBMFX010000016.1, on the reverse strand, counting down.
GTCAACAACCCAGGGGTGGTGAGTGGTTCAGCCCTACATGCTGTCCGCCTCTGATTTGGTCTAAAACGAGCCTACCCCACAGGAAAACCACTTTGCTCTAATCAACCAGTCTCTGAATAACAGGGCTGGCTCGAACAGCATTTTACATGCTTTGACTACTCGCTGCTTTTTCTGAATGTGTTCTGATGGGACATTCTTTCTGAACACCAACATTAAAAACAAAAATATTGGCCTCCCAATTGGAGCAACTGCCTTTGTGTCGGCCCTATCATCATCAGATCTCAAGTGGCCAGCGGTCTAAGAAAGCACAACTGGCCTTGCTCTCTCTGGGTAGGGTGACACTTCCTCTCCCATCACTCAACACAGTGATAGCCAGCTCAGGCATCTGTTAGCTGACACCACAGTTAGCATTTTTCTCCAAGACTGGTGAGCTATCCAATGATGTTACATTAGTTGTAGATCCAAATCGGAAGAAGCTTGTTTCAACCCTTAAAATTGTCATTCCAAGTATATGCATTCATTTTAATTGGAGTTTTAAATTTGTAACCAGTAGTTTTTCTGTATCTTTGCTTTGAAATAGACATCCAAAAGATGCCAAGAGAGAGAGATGTGCTGTAGTATTATGTCAGCTATTGACATTTCAGTCTTCAGTTCATGCCAGTCAAAGTCAGAGAAGTTTTGGGAATAAGCAGGAGGCCACTGCCTTAAGGCAATACTAAGGCCATGAGGAGGTGTGCTTAGTCTGTAACAATGTCTAGTTTGGTGGAACATCTCAAAGTTACACATGAATTCCAGGACCCAATATTTCACACTGCCTCTACAAGCTTGTCTTTACTTTGTGAACCGGCTGTTGTAGGAGCCAGTTAATGATTAGAACACTAAGGGGTTAATTTACTCCACCATTTGAATTCATTGCTTAGGATTTACTCCACTATTTGAAGTCATTCATTAGTGCTTACCACTGAATACAACCTCTTTATAGGTTCTAAATTTAAGAAGGCATGCCCATTCCTGAAGCATCACTGTCTGCACAGTAGAAATAAGCTACTAGTGTGTTTGGGAGCAGGAATGTGCAGACAGATACCTTTCAAACAAGAACAAAATACAGTAGGACTACACACACACACAGCAAAGGAAATGCATTACCATATGGGGAGGTGCTGAGAAGGTAATATACCATAGCTGGGATATTGATAAGGAACTTTGTAGGGGAGGAATCTGAGCATTCAAACAAAGTTTGGGTGAGACGTCAAGAATAAATGTAACCAAAATGTGTGTGAGAAGGAAAGAGGCATGTCCTGGGGAAATGTATAAATGCCAATTTAAATGAAATGTAAACCAGAGCTGGGTGCAACCACCCTCTCTCATTGATCACAAAGCTTTCCTTATTAAAACAGCATTGCCTCAACTCACTGCCGGACATTTGACTTTGTGGGTTTATACTGTAGATGTTAATTCTTCTTATGAAATTAATTTTGACACTCTCCACATAGTTTAAAAGAAAATGTGATTCATCAGACCAAACCTCCTCCTTCCACTGCTGCATGGTTCTGTTCTGCTGTTCATGTGAGCATTCTAGGCACTTTCAGGAATGGACAGGGGTCGGCGTGTGTGAAGCTGTGTTGCCCTGTACACAACAAGCTGTGATGTATAACCAGAACAAACTTTTTCAGCATTGTATGCTACAGTAGCCCTTATATAGACTATATATATAGCTGTGCACAACAGGAACCAAACTGAAAGCATAGTTTTGCTTAAGTGCAATAGCAGTGATTTTAGTGCAAATCACATCAAGCAAAATGAAAAATGTTCGTTTTTTTTTTTATCAATATGAAACATCTTTGCTTCAGTGAGAAATTGTGTACTCTGCTTTTACGTAAAAGCAAGAATGTTTCGCACATCAAAAGGAAAAGTGCGATGTGTATAATATGTTGACTTGGTAAGTGCTAAATTTTGGTACGTGCTCGATGTCAAGGTAACATGTATTAAAATTGTGTGAAGGCTGAGATATCAGCATCTCGTTCAAGAGGCCACCACTTAGCTATTTTCATTTTTCTTTCAACATAGCAGCACCGACTCAAAGCCTGAAGTGCTTATAGCTAATTGAAACTTCAAATATTTTATTGAGCAAATCACTGAATGCAGCCATCATACATTGCAAAGAAAGTGTGTGTGTGTGTGTGTGTGTGTAAGTGCGTGTGTGGGTGCACATCTGCACCACTGTAGCTGGCACACAGCTTCCTCAGTCTGGCTCAGTGAATCTTTCATGTCCCTGAGGGCCACTTTGCATCATTTAAAAGACATCATGAAGGCTACAACACCACTGTCACAACAAACAACATATATACATCCATAGCACGGCTTGAGCAAACAAGCCAACCATAATTACAGCTGGTCCACATTCTTTTAAAAGCTGTTCATAGAAAACTAAGTTTTCCTGCACTCTTTGAAACGAAACAGTTTAATGTAGCATGGAAATGCTGTTTAAGTTCCAAGAATGTACTCCTATCTGTATAGATCGTATAGAGTTTGGTACTTAAGCAGCAAAAATAGCCAGCTTTAAACTCATTATTGTTATTTCAGAAAAACAATATATGTACATGATGTCTGTCCAGCATACCTCTTTTAACTTCATTTAACCTCTGAAAGTTATGAAGAGCTTGTCTTGGCTGTTCACATAGTTTAAAAGAAAATGTGAGTCATCAGACCAAGCCTCTTCCTCCCATTGCTCCATAGTTCTATTCTGATATTCATCTGAGCATTCTAGGCACTTTCAGGAATGCAGCTGTGCGGCCCCATACAGAGCAAGCTGTGATGCACTGTGTTCTGGCACCTTACTGTCATAGCCAAAGTAAGGATGACTTGTATTAATGAGCTAATACGGCTAGAAGGGTTTTATTTTTGGCATCCAAGTTGTTTTATTTGGTGTTTATAAATGACCCGAGGCTGATTTGTTTTTAGCTTCTGTAAACCCACAAACACTGGCACCACAAGCAGGTAGTAAGAAAATTATATTTTGACTAAGAATGAGCTGAGGGTATGTGTCAGAATAAACTCACAAAATTGCCTTGAGCATCACATTGCCTCCGCTAGGTTGCTCTCTTCCCATAAGGCATCCTGGTCTCTTCCCCAGGTAAGCCATACACACCCACACAACTGTTCTGCAGATATAAAAGAAAACATGGTCCATCAGAGCAGCTCAATTTTTCCATTGTTCTACGATATACTCCTGATGCTCACCTGCCTATTACTGGTGCTTTCGGCAGTGAATAGGGGTCTGACTGGTCTGCGGCTAGCTGTGAATCGCTGCATTTTCTGGCACCTTTCTGTTATAGCCAGCAGCAGTTACACACTAGCAATTTATAGCCACTAGCAATTTGTGCTACATTACACGTTCCATGCAATCAGCCCAGACAAGCTAGCCTACTCTCCCTCTGTGCATCAGTGAGCCTTAAGCACCCTGGTTGTCCTTCCTTGGATCACTTTTGCTTGGTATTAACCACTGCATTTGAAGAACATCACACGACCAGCTATTATAGAAATGACCAAGTCACCTTACGTTACTTTTTTCATGCGACCAGAAATATCTGTTTACGTGCTGCCTATTATATTCCACCTCACAACCTTCGAATTATATAATCAGTGTTATTCACTTCACCTGTGAGTGGTTTTAATGTTGGGGCTGATCAATGTACAGAAAAAAATGCAATCAATTTTTCTTCCATTTTTTGCTCATGTTGACTGTCTTCCCAAGAACTACGTCTTGGGGTTGAAACTTCTGGTCCTAAAAGTGGATTTATTGAAACATGCTCGAAGCAGGTCTAAAATACGATGCATGTATATGCGTTTATTTTTACACTGTGAGTATAATCTGAAAAACTCCAGTTATGAACTTGTCCTTGCACAGCAATGTATAATCCAGAAACTTTTGATTTTCTCCCTAAGGAGCCTGCAATTATTCTGTTTGTACTGCAATAATCCTGATTTCTTTTAGTGGCCTTGATATAGTTAGATAACTGTATATAATGATGTGTGTGGGCTACATTAATTGCACATGGCTAAAGTAAACTGTAATGAATAAACTGCACCTTAATAGAACAAGTAAGTGCACCATGCTTTCTGGCTAACTAGCTAACTTTGACTAGCTACTAGCTAAAAAGCTGTGGCTTATGAGACACCATGCCTTTCACAGACAGAATTTAATAACTTTTTTAGTAAGAGGCTATGTAATGTGAACTTCTGGACGCCTGCAACCTGACGACACACTCCAGTGGGCTGAATATGAGTTGTAGATGATGGGGCAAAAGGTTAGAAATCCCAATCAGAAAAAGGTAAACGCTTAGCTTTTTTTGAATGAGATTCTAATTGAAAGCCAGACTTGCATTACTTTGAACTGCTCTGAGGTCAGCAACTGTGGGGTGGCATTGTCCTAATTAACCTCAAAAAATGCTTACTAATGAGTTCCAAATTATCAGTAATCTGAGGCACGTGCGTGTATTTTGAGTTTTTAAGTCAAAAGTAGTGTGTTCAGAGTTCAGCTTTGAGCTCACAGGTTTATGGCCCATCTGGCTGTACTATCAATATATGCTAATTCTTCAAAATTCTGTGAGCCACGGTATGTTATGGGGGAAGGTTTATGTTGTACAGGGGCTTGGAGGCAAGGCTGATAAGCAAAAAAATCAACCCAGTGTTAAGTTTCAATTTAACTGAAAGGGCTCCAATGATCAAATGCTCCTTTAAACATTTATGTGAGACCGGTGGTTAACCGGATGGCTCATTTCACTGTTTCATTGCTGTAGCGGAGAAAAGAGATGGTACATGTGTAAGCTGTTGATTGGTGTTCTGTTTTAGCCCTCCCATCCAATATTAAGGCCAGCTATCACTGCTAAGGAGTATTCTGGGCTGGATTGCCTTTTGAATGAGCCAGTAAGAATTTTATCACACTGTTTTATTCTAAAAGGGGGATTGAAGACCCAGTATTTAGACATGCTGTTGACTGTTTCTGGTATATTAAACTATGTAAAGGTGACAAATGGATTTAATTGTAAAAAAGTTGGAAGTAAGCTCCCGTTTACCGCCGTGGTCCTCGGGTTACGACACAGATCTCATCCTTTGACAGTGATGTAACCTGAATTATTTTGGTGTAATTCGAAACACACCCTAATCTAAGGGTGTACTCACACTTGGCACGGTTGCCTTAACCGGGCCTGGGTGCGATTGTCCCCCCTTCCCCACTCCTCCTCTGGCTTGCACTCGCATATGTTTTCAGCATTCATGCCGGAGCGTACTTAGTCATTATGGTGTGATGGTTTCAGGGTAAACAGAAGGAGTGGTGGTCTCATTGAACGCAGTGAAATCCATCGCTCCAGCTATTTTGTTCATAGTAATTTTGAGTCGTTTGGTCTGTGGTGGTCCACAGCCCTCTCACAGCCTGTTGCTAAACAGGTTTCTCCCTTTTGTGGCACAAAATTCATTTTGTGAGCGTTGCAAAAACGTGACGTTACGCATCCTGTTCCGTGCTCCAGCGCACCCTTAGTCTCTTACTGATCGTAAAGCAGTTGTAAACACAACTAAACTATAACTCCCTCTCTCATGAGTGGCGATACTGTGTATTCCGCATGCAGCAAAACTGGTTCGCCCACATCGTCTGTGAGTACAAGGCTAACAGTGTAATCAGAGCAGGAGTAAGTGTGAGCGTTGTAAACTCAAAACATTGTATGTCAAGACTATTGTAATTCAAGGACACATTGAACAGCCTCAAGACATCTCAGGTCGAAGGTCACCCATAAGAGCCCTTTAGCTTAGCATGTCTGGAATCATGACACATCCCCGAATTTCGCTTTATTTCAGTTGAGGCTAGCACAGGGTCGATCGGCAGATTATTTTGTGCCTTTTATCTCCATAATTTTTTTAAAGGCACACGTTGTGCATTCCAATGCCACATCCTCTAGTGCATTAACCCTTCTGCCAGTGGCTTAGCAATGGGGTTTTTTGTATCTCCACTCGCCTCTGTGGTTAAGTGTTTGCTTCAAAGCCACTTTACAATTAACCAACTAATGAACAACATAAAAGCACTTGCACACCAATCGAACATGACGCCACATGCAAGAAATGAATCCCACTGGGCAAAAACAGCTGTGACCACATTGATTGCTGCCTCTGGTCTGTTTAATTAGTTAAAGGAATTGTATCAGTTTTTTTTTATAAGTGTCAAGCAATTCGCTACAGGCATTTATCTCAAATATATACAGCTTGATAATGTTTTTGCATCAGTCATGTTGATTCTGCTTCCATTAATACCTTATGAAAGAGGCACCAAGCTCTAAGTGAGTATATGTATGACCGGCTTTTTTGGTCAAATGGCTGAGATACCTTTGCTTCACTGATCAGCCATTTACATTAAAACCTGGTATCAAAATTTGCCTAATATTGTATTGGTCCCCTTTATGTCACAAAAACAGGTCTGATCCATTGGGGCATGCACACCAAGGTGGGCTGTGGTATCTGGCATAAATCCAATAGCAGTAGGTCCTATATATGTCCTAGAAGTCTCGAGGTGAGGCCTCCATGGATGTCCAGCACATCCCACATATGGATGACTGGATTGAGATCTTGGACAATTGGAGACCAAGTCAACCCATTGAAAGCTTTGTGATGTTCCTCAAACCACCCATGAACAGTTTTTGCAGTGAGGTAGGACACTGCTAATCAGGAAAATTGTTGCCATGAACAGATATACGTGGTCTGTCACAAAGTAGGAAGATGATTAATATCAAATTAACATCCACATGAATGCCAGGATCCTTGGTTTCCTAGCAGAACTTTATCCAGAGCTCCTGGAGCATCACAAAGCCACATTGACAGATTGCCTTCTTCCCAAAGTGCCTCCTGGTGCCACTTCCTGTAGCACAGTCTAATGATGAAGTGTTCCCAGGCATGGAAATGTGATGGCTGATATTTTGCCTTCCAACATTTTGCAAGAACTTTGACAATTAGGCATTAAGCAGGAGTTTTACATGATTGTAAATACCCTTTTATGTTGCCACACTTTATGCTGGAAAGCTATGTCATATTAATAAGCAAGGCTATGATCCGCTCTGTGAAGCTCTTGACTGCTGCTCCATGCTTTTGATCTTTTTTACTACTCAAACCATTTTTATTAACCCCATATTATTCACACATCAATCACTATGTTCAGGCGTTAATTCCTTACTCCTGTATTAAATAACCCTTCACAATCCTGTTCATGTCATTACTGAGGGAGCCTTAGTATGGGGATATAAAAAGACGCCTAAGGGATTAATTGAGGCCTGTTGAAATTTTTACACCATCAACAGATCACATTCATTTAAACTCACTGCAGTTTTGCCCTCAGTTGTGAGTTTTCACAATTTTGCATGCAAAAACAAACAGAATGTGAGTCGGGTGTGTTGGATTAGGGCAAATGCATGGCATTAATTACTACAGGCCATAGATTTGCTGAAAAACGAACATCCTTCTGACTACTGCTATAGCAGCTTTGAGTGGTTGTAGTGAGTAATGATTGTTTATTTGAGCTTGAACTATGTGTGTTGTCATTTGGAAGTTACAAGATATGACAGCTAAGAAGCAAATCAGCCGCTCTGCGCACCTCAGGCCTGAATTTTAATTGTTACACACTTTCAGTTGTTGTATGATGAATAACAAGCTTAACTGATAATAGCAATTATTATGGCAATAGATTGTGACCTAATTAAAAGGTGGTTTTAATAACAGTAATTATTTTGTGTTATCTGGGAAATGTATTATTCTATTTTTATTTTATTGTGTATTTGTGTTTGGTTTATTTTGTGTGTGTGTGTGTGTGTGTGTGTGTGTGTGTTTAAATTTTTATATGTACACACACGTACAAACACAAAGTCTTACAAACAATTTTAATTGTTATACATTTATATCATGTTATATATATTTTTTATCATTTATTCATTTATCATTAAATAAAGTCTTTTTCTTTTTTGCCCTGCCGTGATCTTTGCAATTGTAATCACGCTTGCCATATTTTGTTTCTCGTTTGTTTGTTGTTGTTGTTGTTTTCCATGCCAGTGTACATTTTACCTCCCAAATATTAAGCTAGCGGAAAATTCTCCTCAATGCCCCTTTAAAGCACCTGATGCAGAGCTGGAGCAGTATTCAAAAGGCCTTAAGCTTCACCTCACTCTCCTGAGCCCCTGCTATTGCACATATTAGTGAACTGAAACATGAGCGAGCGGGAGCAGACATGGGTCAAATGCATATTTAAAACAGTCTGTCTGTATGTGCATTAAAATATTAATTTCTCTTCTAGAACACCTCTCTATGAGAATTCATCCTCAGTGTTCACTTGGAGATTGAGGTGTGCAGCGGGTTTTGAATATTGAGTTTTTAGAGATAAGTGTTTCTTGGTTGAGGTTGCTTGAAGAAGACAAATGTTAAAAACTCAGCCACATTATTGCTGGCATTTTCACAATGTTTACCATTCATTACACATGCATGACATAAATAACTCGGCCTTACAAAGCCCATTTGAATAGTTACTGTATGATTATAAAACTAAACCGCAACCACATGTAACCTTAATGTTGCCATTGAATAAGGAGATGCGAAAAGAAAAATGTAGCTCAGCAAATAGGACGCACTCTCCTGTCACTACTTAACCAATGTGTAATTCAAAGCATGGTCTGATGATGCTGTGTCTCTCATACCAAGGCTCTCTGCATGCCTTAAAGATGAAGGGGGGCCAAAGACTGCTGCAGGGAAGCAGGTGGACTGCAGTTGGTTTGGTCTGAGTGTTTAGTGGAGCTGAATGAAAAGACATGAAGTGTAGATAAAGTGTAGGTGGACATAATAGTCTCTCATCAGTGTGTGTGTGTGTGTGTGTGTGTGTGTGTGTGTGTGTGTGTGCTAATTTGATTTGTATCAAATGACTCCTCGCTCCCTTCATAGTTTAGTATATAGAAATTAGAATTCAGCCTTCTGTACCCTAATGGTGTGTAATGAGGAGATTCAGCTGTGTATGCAGGATTCCACATGTATAATTCCACTATATGGGTGTCAAACCCCAGATTTTATCTATATAGTGTACTAAAGAGGAAGAAGGGAGTCATTTTGGAGTCAAAGTGCATCCAGACAAATGCGTAATTAAAAGCTTAGCTGTTGAAGACAATATTTGATTTGTATCAAAATCCTAATCGGTATCAGACATGAAATAAATGGCACCCTCTCATTCTTAATATATATAATGAGCTTATTTATTTGTTTTATGAGCTTGACTTATTTTTATTTAACTTAAGCTTTTTTCAAATAACAGCCCAGTTTCTACTTTCTGTAAGTGAAGCAATGATTTGCACTTCCAGTAAACAACAGGTTGCCAGTTAAACCGCATGAAACTGTATTCCAGGGTTCTGGAAGTCAAATAGGTCCTGGAGAGATCAGATATGCACAGCAAGACATAACAAGAAGAGCTGGAAAAAATAGAAGAAAGGAAACGAGGAGTGTGTTCCTTTGAATGTGTCATCATGTGCTTGCCTCTGTGTGTGTGCGCGCACATGTGTGCATGTGTGTGAGACACAAGGCCTGTGCCTACTTTTAATATGTTGTATGCAGGTGAGTGGGAGAGAGCAAACTTGAATATCCCTGAGCAAAGTGTGTGTGCATTTGTGTGTGCATTTGTGTGTGTGTGTGTGTGTGTGTGTGTGTGTGTGTGTGTGTGTTTGTGTGTGAAAGAAAGAGAGAGAGAGAGAGAGAGAGAGAGAGAGAGAGAGAGAGAGAGAGAGAGAGAGAGAGAGAGAAATAGAGAGAGAGAGAGAGAGAGAGCGAGAGAGGAAGAGACACGAGTTGATACACAAATATTTATATAATTTGTATTGATTTATTTCAAACATGCATGATGGTCAGCAGAAATCTTCCAGATATCACTGACATCTATTATATAAAAAACTATGTATTTATTGTTTAAAAAAAAAAAAAGTAAAGGGGCTCATATCATTTTATTTATGCAGATAAAATAATTGTTAATAGGTTGTGTTTGCTCCATGTATATATAATTATTGTTTCCTTGTGTTTACCCTGGCATTTGAGCCCCCAAAGTGGGATATTTATAATGCCTCATAATAAAACAGCCCAATGAGAGGGAAGGGTGTGTGTGTGTGTGTGTGTGTGTGTGTGTGTGTCTGACTGTCAGATGTGTGCAGATGAATGATGTGGCAGGTTTAAGTGAGGCAGAGTGTGTGTGAGTGTGTGTGAGGTAGCTCAGGCTGTCACTCTGATTGATTTCCTTTCTTCAAGGAGCACCACGTCAGTAGCTAAGGAAAACAACTGCTCTCTCTTTCTCATTCTCTCTCTCTTGCTCTCCCTCTCTCTCTCTCTCTCTCTCTCTCTCTCTCTCTCTCTCTCTCTCTCCCTCCCTCTGCTCTTTTTAAGAACGTCTCCCAGCTGGATCTTTGCCACTTATTCTTTCCTTTATTTCCAGTGAAGCCTACTCTATTGATATTTATTGTCTTTTTTCAACCCAGTGACTGCATTTTCTGCAGTAAAACTAGATTTCTCTCAGTGCTGCACATGTTGGTGTGTTTCTTCCAGTCCCACTGCTAATAAAAGCACTCAAACGGCTGACAGGCTGAGAGCAGCCAGAGTGAAAGGCTGATTTTTGTCTGCTTGTATGCATGCTGTACACATGACTTCTTTTTAGATTTTTAAAGATGCTGAAATACACTTGAGCTTAACCCTAACAAAACACAATTAAAAATATATAATCTTTCCAACATTGACATATTGATGTAAAAGAATGGACTTGATATTTGGCATAGCTAAAAACAATAGAAATAGGCAGCTTTGTATTATTTTACTAAATCTTTTTTTCATGCAGGCATGGGGCACACTAAAAAGAGAAAATACCAGGACCATTACACCAACCGGGACTTTGCATGACATTCAAATCCATAGACTTTAATATGAAGTTGGTCCCCTCTTCGCAGATATAACACCTTCCACTCTTCTGTTCCTGTGGGAATTTCTGCCCATCCACTCTGTAGAGCATTTATGAGGTCAGGCACTGATGTTGGATGTGAAGTCCTGGTTCACAATCTGCTCCAAGGTGTTGGATGGGGTTGAGGTCAGGGCTCTGTGCAGGCCAGTCAATTTCTTCCACACCTCATCCATCCATGTCTTTATGGAGCTTGCTTTGTGCACTGGGTCACAGTCATGCTGGAATAGAAAAGGTTGATCCCCAAACTGTGTCTTCAAATTATGACGTTGTCCAAAATATACTGGTATGTTGGAGTATTAGGTTTAAGCCCATCACTTGAAGTACGTCCCAATACTTTTGTCCAAATAGTGCATGTGATGATTTAGGCATGTAGATTCTTGATGCCAACTTTCTAGCTTCATCACTCTGTCCTTGCCTCTCTCTCCTGTACCTGTCAGCAAGTCCAGTCATGCTGTTAGGAGCCAAAAGAACACAATCAGCTGGTCACCAGCTTCCATTATTGTTCTTTCTCTCTTTCCACCATCCCCAGCAGAAAGGTGGCCTGGAGTGGACATGTCTGTCTTTGACGGCCCCTCTAGAACAAGATGAATTCACCGTCCTCACGGCCCGAAATACTCCAGCCAAAACACGTAATTTGATAGCCTTGACTGCAAATTAAGTTAGTGTGATTCAATTTTCCAGCCGAGCGTCTCCAGCAGCCATACATCACCGCAGACATATTTCATTACACACCCCCAGGCTGGGTGGGGAGGGGGCGTGGTCAGTAACTGGGCATCATGGGACTTATTATTCAGTGGGATGTTTGTTGGGCAGCAGAGGATGCTCCTAACAGCCCTTGTGCTCTGCCATGGTCAGGGCTATTTATAACAAACACACACAGAGCTGTCAGCACACACACTCGCACACACACAGGAGAGAACATGCATGTGAACCACAGGCAGTCAGATAACAGCGATTGCCTACTTGTCTCACTTTTTTCCTGTCCACACAGAGGAATGATGGTAACAGCTTCCTCTGTGTATGTGTGTGTGTGTTTATGTGTGTGTGTATCTGTGTAGCTGTTACTTGCATTGCTTTATCTCACTTACTCATTCAGTTTCTCAGATCTCAAATTGAGCTCTTTCATTGTGAACCGGCCCCTTTTGGTTTAACAACTGTTTCCATGGGGAAATGCAATAGAATGTAATGTAGTGTTAATAGCGAGATGATGTATTACGGCCACTGCAAAATAAAGTGTGGAACGATGCTGTTTGCACTCAGGCTGTCAAACAGAAGGGAGGGAGTCATCAAAGGATGCTGCAGTGGGAGATTCCTAATGTGAGTTAAAGATCCCTTTCCTCCAATAAATACAATGCCATGGAAAAGTATTTGCTGACTTCTTCAATTTTTTCATTTTTCTCACAGAAAATGATTTCATATACTCAAACAAAATCTTGTACAAGTGTAACATGAGTATGTACGAGCATTTTTTTCAAATGATCGTTTTAATTATTGGTGGAGAAATGTTTTCCAACACCTAAATTGGCCCAGGAGAAAAGTGATCAACCTTTAAATTAATATTTGTGGCCCATTTTGCAGCTACAAATGCAGCCAAATGACAGGAAATCAGTCTTTGACATTGCTGCGGAGAATTTTTGGCACTCTCCTCTTTGCAGGATTGCTTAAATTCATGAAACATTGAAATGCTTCTGAGCATAAATTGCCCATTTAAGATTAAGGAATAGCATCTCAATGAGTCATGACTACATCATTCCAAAAACCTCAATACTGTTTCTTTTGAGGCATTCTGAGGTAGACTTACCCTTGTGCCTTGCTGCATAATCCAATTGTTTGAGCTTCATATCACAGGCTGACGACTGAACAATTCATGGTTGCTGCAAGTCGTCCAGGATTCAAGGCAGCAAACCGTCCTGACATCATCACACTACCACGACCATTTTGACTGTTGGTATGACATTCTTATGGTTGAAAGCTAAATGTATGCCTGATGTAACAGGAGCCCTATACTCTGAAGCGGTTCATGTTTGATACATCAGTCCACGACCTTCCCAAAGGCTTGGAAGTCATCAAGACATATTCCTCAAATGCAAGACTACATTTGCTATTCCTCTTGGTTAGCAGTGTGTTTCACCTTGCAGCTCTCACATGGATGTGATTTTTATTTAGTTGTTTATTAATTATGGAGTCATGCACACTGAACTTTGGACAGATAAGCTTGCAGGTGCTTAAAGGGTCACCTTGGCTCTTTTGTGACCTCACAGATTTTCCCAGAATTTACATTGGCCAGTCACTTCTACAAAGATTGACCACTGTTCTAAGTTTTTGCAATTTAGAGATTACTTCTCCCTCTGTGGTTTGCTGGAGTCTCAAAGCTTTCCAAATGGCTTTGTACCCCTTTCTAGACTTCTGCCTTTTGATCACAGCTTAGTAGGCTGCTTGTTGAGACCTTTGAGACACATTGCTGGAGAGGTAATATTTAGATCTGACAAGGTTGGCAGAAATCAACCCTGGTGTGTTTAGTCTAATTAATCCCTTGTTTAAACGGATTATGGAGTAACTAAGTAGACAGTTACTTTTTCCACACAGTAGCAGTTTGTGTTGGATGTTATTTTAGCCTTGGATAAATGACATTTCCTGCCTTTTATTATTAAAAGGTGTTTTAGGATATGAAAATTACAAATATGCAAAATATGCAGAAATCAGATACAACCACTATTTCACAGCACTCTTTTTTCAGAACCATTTTTTTTAGATATTCTGATTTTAGATAAGGATTTTTACTGACAACTGGCACATCACAGACCATTTTAGATTTTTAACCATAGCTAACTGCTGATCTAGGTACAGTTTAGTGGCTATGTCTCCAAAGGTTGTAGAAACCATGAAACAAACAGCCCCATTTAAGTGATGTCTGAAAATGTCACAGTCTTTAGTGACATAATGGTTGAGACACATTATGAGGTTTTAAATCAATTTAAGGTATGTTGGTGGTCCCTTTCAGACCATTATGCCCTAGCAAACCCAGGCTCAAAACAAGTGGGTCCAGAGCCTTTATAGATTTTACGGATATTTACATTGCCCAGTGTCTGGATTGAGAACCAGATATTATTTACTGCTTTTAAATATTTATTTAAATGTATATCTCCAATTTCGTCATGTCCAATTCCACCCACTGGTCTGAACGGCCCTTGTCACCAACGCTGAGAGTGAAAGTTTCCTCTGAGACATGTGAGGCTCTACTGCATCTTTTTTTGCTCTGCCAGCAACACAACATCATTGGACTCCTCCACATGCTCAGAAGGAGAATGGTAACTGCCACCTCATATAATAGACTCTCGTGATGGGTAGCATTATCCTGAGCGATGTAGCGAGTGGGGGCCATACAACCCACCCAAAAAAAGCAAACCAGGCATAGGCAGCTGATGGCTGTGGAGTTACCGGGTACTGAACTTATCTCCTGATGATTTGGCCAAGGATGGTTGCACCACTTAGGAGTTCTAGGTTAATGTGCTTTTTAAAATTGCATTCCTTATGTAAGATTTCTTTTTTAAAGACACTGACATGCTTGCACCAATTATCTTAAAGCTAAGAGGGAAAATGTTGCATTTAGATTACAGCAGAAGACAGCATGGACCACCCAGCATGATCTCAGCAGGTTCCCTGCATTTATGCGTCCAGCACAAGGTGTGCCTAGCCGAGAGCTTCCATGGCAGTCAATACTAAAGCATTTAAGTACAGCGCAAGTTTCCTATGGCTTTCTCACTGTGTAATTGGAAAGGCGTGGTATTGATTGTATTTGGGCTCCTGTGGCTAATGAATAGCTCTCAATACAGCATCGCCCCTCTGGCCAGGGACGACGTTTACTGCAAAGTACAGGCCAAGGCAGCCATTACGTTCATGTACATTCAGCCCTTATGTTGTGCTTACTACCCATCTCGTTATAACATTTATTGCTGTGACATATATGTACCCTCCACATTATATCTGTTACATCCTTGGTCTGACATTTATTTTGGTATTATGGGTTTGAGCCTTTACAATGGGCCATTTAAAGAGTCAGAATTATAGAGCCTGATGTTGTATTGATTCTTAGGCGTGTTTAACTCTGGTGTGCGGCTGAATGTCGATCTAGAAGCAGTGTGTTTAAGTGAATTTATTTGTTATGTGTGTTAATGACAAACTGAAAACGATCCCTATACAGAAAAACTACGCTTGAGTTTTAGAGGCCTTACATTATGTTTAAAATGACACAGTAGACTGGACTGTTTCATGTCAAACTGAGGCTGAACAGTGATTCATTCAAAGAAAAATAAGGTCAGT
Source organism: Rhabdalestes septentrionalis (assembly GCA_037832545.1). Lineage (NCBI taxonomy): Eukaryota > Metazoa > Chordata > Actinopteri > Characiformes > Alestidae > Rhabdalestes > Rhabdalestes septentrionalis. The sequence continues at coordinate 13,088,723 of JBBMFX010000016.1, read as the reverse complement.
TCCAACAAGCAAAAGATGCTATAATATCATTGGGCGATGTAGGCCAATAAAGGAAAACATTTTTTGAAATACATCATAATGTTTTAAAATATATATGTGGAATAAAATGTGAACCCATTGCAATGTCTTTTTACATTTTACAAAGTGTGCTACCAAAAAACTTGAATTTGATTTAAAATGCAGTTTAATACATTTCCTCTAAAGAAAATATAATAATGCATATTCGTACTGTACAGTTTACACTGAACTCCTGCAGTGCTAGAATTTAAATACTGATGTTACCTCTGTAGACTGTACTTCAATTCATGCAAGTGGGGTTTCTTTGGTATGAGCTGCCATTTTATTTTGGTATAAAAAATGAATTTAATTTACAGTAATATAAATACAGGACTTTAAGAAGAACAAAATGATAAACACTTGAGACTCCAAATTCTCGACTGCAGCTGCCACAGGTGCATCACAGGGCAGCAGTCAATCAGCAGCAAGTCTACTTTCAAACCTTCCACCTTTGTGTACAGGTGGCTGTAATGTCCAGGCCTCATCCACCATGCCCGCTTGTCCTTGTGCTGGTTGTTTATGTTTGGGCGCATTTGGCTATGAAGAAAAAATCCATGAATGACTGAATCACGAATGAACAGGGATTTACTGACATCACATTTATGGCATGCAAAATATTTGACAAAATAGATGTGCTCATGAAGAAGAAGCAGTGTAGGTAAACCTGTTAATTGTGTGAGTGGCAGTGTAAAACATCCTCTGTGTGTATTCAAGATTAATTTATTATTGCTCACTCAAAATGTTTTAATCCATACTAGATTTGTGTTCCATTTCAGACTATGAAATGTTGTGACCATGTCATTTAATGCGTAAATATCATTTAGCACATACACACATGTATACACACACACATTGTTTACTTATTTTAATTACTGCATATTATTTGTTGACACGTAAACATCAATTATGGCCTTCGTGAATGCTATGGTACAATATTTTGTTTCTCCTATATGTTAAACTTGCAAATGAATCGAAATTGTGCAAAACAGTTTGCTGAGAGAGTGGATGTGTGTGAGTGTGTGTGTGGCCGTGACTGTGTGTGTGTGGCCGTGTGCTGTATGTGAGGGGTTGTTGGGTTTTGTATCAGTTTTTCAGCCAGCTCTATCTCTGGTGAGCGGCTCAGTGACTTTGCTGGAGATCATGATTGATGTCCAGTGTCCAAATGCACAGCAGAGCGAGTGCTAACGTTTCTGTGGATACTCGGCACATTCGTGGCAAATGATGATTGCTGCGGCCGTGTTACTGAAGCAGAAGGTTTCGAATATCAAGTGACATTCATTATATCTTATCTAGTCTCTGTCTTTCTCTGTTTTCTCTCTCTCTCTCTCTCTCTCTCTCTCCCTCTCTCTTTCTCTGTTTTCTCTCTTTCTCTCTCTCTCTCTCCCTCTCTCTCCCTCTCTCACTCCCTCCCTCTCCCACCCGTTCCCTCCACGCACACTCATCCTCACTCTCTTTTTCCTGCTTTATCTCCTCCCCCACCTCTTCCTCTCCTTAAAGCTGTTAGATTAGCTCTACCGTTCTTGTCTTCTCTCATTATTTAGTAAGTATGAGAGCTGATGTGATTCTGCCGCACTGCAAACTCTCCCACCCAACTTCAGGCTGCTCAATACTTTCACTCTTTCATGCTTCTAATGTCCTGGTTTGTTTGTGTGTATGTGTGTGTGTGTGTGTGTGAGTGTTTGTGTGTGTGTGTGTGTGTGTGTGTGTGTGTGTGTGTGTGTG
>JBBMFX010000016.1:13062638-13082732 GCA_037832545.1 Rhabdalestes septentrionalis | reverse complement strand
GTGTGTGTGTGTGTGTGTGTGTGTGGGTGTGTGTGTGTGTGTGTGTGTGTGTGTGTGTGTGTGTGTGTGTGTGTTTGAGAGAGAGAAAGTTAGTGTTACTGAGCAAGACAGAAAAAAGTGGTGCAGTAAAGTTTGTACATCATCATCTCCACATGAGTAAAATATATCAGCACTGACCTCGCTCTGATGCTTTCATAAATTTGTTCTTTTAGCAGTTGTTCTGGTAGCAACAGTTTGACAGTGTTTGACAAACTTCATGAAATAAAAGTCTCATTTAACTTTTATCCCAAAGATCAGAAACAATATGAATGAAGAAAACAATGTTGAGTATTTTGCTACCACTGTCCATGTCTATACGTTAGACATATTCAATGATTAAGTAAACAGATGGTTCTCATAGTCATTGTGTTAGATGCAGGAGAAATAGGCAGATATAAAGACTGAGTGTCTGACAAGGGCCAGAATTTTTGGCTGGGTAACCAAGACAGAGCATTCCGAAGCAGAAAGGCTTATGGTTGGCTCACTGTCAGGTGGTGAGTACCTACTGACCATGGTTCAAGGAGGAGCAAACCACAAACCAGTGCAAAATGTACATCATTTCACAATGGCAGCGATGCCCAGCTTATCTGGTCTGAATCAAAAGGCAGACTACAGAGGCAGGAGACACACACTGGTCAGAATGCCAATGCTGATCCCAGTGAACCAGCCAAAGACCTTGGAGGAGGTTTCCTGGTCCGATGTGACTTGTTGTGTTACTACTATTCTTTTTTTGTTGTTGTTTATCTGAGGCACCCATAAGAACCCTGAGAGGAAGAAAAGCTGGTAAAACCAGGGTCTGGATATTCTTGTAGATGTCATTTAAAACCTCTCGGTTTTAACACTGTTCCATGCTGACAGTGGCCTCTCTCAGCTCTGAAATACTCCTCACATTGTTCGCTAATGGTTCGAGAATAATGTCAAAAAGTGTTGTCCTGCCTTCCAAAATCACCAAATCTCATCTGATTGAGCATCTGTGGGGTGTGCTGGAGCAGCAAGTCAGATCTGTTGCAGCTTCCTCTCACAACAAACCTGCAGCACACATACAACTGCATTTGTGTAGACTATATATTTTGCTATATTTTTCAAAACAGATGTCTTATAAGCAGACCAAACTAAAGATCATTTCTAATCTGTACCAAAATGCAGAGGGAATGCATCAGAACATTTTTCTTTCTTAAGTTGCTGCAGCTCCTCCGGTCTCTCTTATAGAGAGTGATTCCATGATCTTTCCAAGTGAATGAAAAGAAAGCGTATTGCCTTTGACATGTAAAACAGATTAAAACATATGGAGCACCAAAGCCTGCAGTGGATCTATAGAAAACATACATCAGGAAAAGAGCATGTAGTATCAGCTCAAATTTGTTTCAGAATGTTTCTCCTGCTCTGTAACGAAAGCCTGGAACAGAAACCAAATGGGAAAGCTGTTCAAAAATGGGATTTCATAAATGAAGAGAAAATGTCTACATTAGAGCCCAAGAGGAGCATGCATAAAGAAAACAGACTCTCTCTCTCTCTCTCTCTCTCTCTTACTCATGCTTTCTTTATTTTTTTCTTCTTCCTATTCATTTTTTTCCTTTCTTTCATTTTTCTGTTTTTTTGTATATATTGAGAAGACAATATACAATATATAAACAATACACCTGTCAATATTCACAGGGTTGTCACAACCTCAGAGTAAGGGGATCTGAACAAGATAGAATTGTAACATACATCAGTTGTGTGCGATTGTTTGTTTGTGTATGTGTGTGTGTGTGTGTGTGTGTGTGTGTGTGTGTGTGTGTATGTGTGCATGTGTGTGTGTGTGATGATTCATTAGCCTGATAAACATCTGTGAGATGAACAAATTTGAGTGCTTTGGCAACACTAGAACATAATACAGTCATGCCAATAAAGCTTTTCTGAATTCAGAATGGAACACTAAACATATTTTCTGCCAATTTATATATTTGTTTAAGAGCGCAATATAGCTGTAATTTGTTTTGCGTTTTGCTGGTGACATCCCAGTGTTCCAAAATAGCTTTTTTGCCGTGTCTGATAATTTGACTGCGGTTATTAGTGCGGCTCCGAGGCTGCTGCGTGTTAGAGGTCACTGGGTTAATGAATCTCAGAACCAGCTGACATAAGGTTTTAGGGCCGAGCTCTTGGGCTTTGAGTGCTTCATATTGAGATTACTCTCACTCTCTGTCTCATTTATATTGCAGAGCTCAAATGTATGCAGGCAGGTCTAAAAGTGCTTCATGCATTTCAGATCGTTAATAATATGATTCATCAACCAGCCATCATTAGCTTGAGAACTAAATCATGCACAACTTGAGGCTGCCATCATTCTTTGTTATTGTTATTCAGCCAGGATGATGGTGCTTTTGTCCTTTTGGTGAAAACCTCTCACTCTCTTGTGAAAAGTACACCCAGTTCACCTTAAATCCATTTCACTGACACATGAAAATCAAAGCCTTCTTCTAATGAGAGAATTATTTAGATGCTGTCCCACTGAGCACAGTAAGAACATATTTGTCAGTTTGTTTAAAGCACTGTATTTATGGAAGACCAGCTGACCGGGTCTCATTTAAATATTTGGTGGTGACTTATACAATTTTTCTGGGGTTCGTGTGAAAATGATCTTTTTTATTGAGATTTGGCATCTAAAAAGTTGACCATGGTCCTAATTTGACCAAGCACCACTAGAAACACAGTTTACTCCAAACTAGGTTCAAGCTACATCTAAGAAACCAGTCCTTCATCCTACATCACAAACTATATTATCTACATTATTTACTACATTAACTACAAACTATATTATCTTTATATAATAGAAAAATAAAAGAAACCGTTTAACACATGCAGTAATTTAATATATGTGTGTATATGGGGCATTGATGGTCCTGTTGGTGTGTTGGTGCTGATGGTAGTGTTGACAGTGCTGATACTGTTTAGAAGAGTCAGGGGTGCTTATGCTCTTTTGATTTGGTGGTTTTTGATGTGTTGATTGTTATAACAGTGTTGCAGATGTCGATGTTGATTATGTTAATAGTGCCAGTGGTGTTGATGTTGCCAGCAGTGTTAGTACTGTTGGTGCCGGTGATCTCTCAAAAGTTTACAGTTTTGTGCAACATGTGCTTATTATCATTACTGTCCCAAAAATGCAATTTCACAGAAGGTGGCTAAAACTTTTTACCTCTAATATAGGCTTCTGTAAAGAGTTTTATCAAGAAATTCTATTGGTTCTTTCATCATGAAAGTTCGCCGTAATGTAATGGTGGCTGCTGTACCCAAACTGATGCAGAAAAAATTTTAAAACTCAGTGAAAAAATATTTTTATTGAAATACAATCATTGCAGAATGCTCTCACTCATATGGCTTGTTACAGCTTATTCTGCATATTCTACATATTCTTACACCGTGCCACTAATATAGTTCACTCACACGAGCGTCGTAACCTCGTGGGACCCTCATTACTCGAGGACCTCCTGTATTGGTGCTACTGGTGGTGTTAGAAGTGTTGGTTGAATGTATGTTGTTGATACTGTTGGTGGTGTTGGCAGTGTTACATGAACTTATGTTATTGATACTGGGGGGGTTGATGGTGTCGGTGGCTACTTTGCTCGGTTCGCCACAGTGAAGTGGTTTATCCTACTACGTCAACCACCGGCGCAAATGAGACATGCGAGATTTGCTTGGATTTGGAGGCCCTCTGCATGGCTCTGAGATGTCATTGACTGCTGTTGATAAGGCTGGTGTGTGTGTTGGTGAGGGCTGCCGTGTCATGCGCCGGTGAGTCAGGTTCTCTCTGGCTCCCGCGCTGCGTGGTTTATCGCTGCGATCGGCACGTTGCTAAGCAACCCCACACTTTTCATTCGAAGCGCTGGTATTGGTCCTGGCAGTGGCAGATAAGTGTGGGATTTGATCATAGACTCACTCGGCAGACTTCATGCTTTAATTTTCCCCCCACTGTCGCCGCGCTGTAATAGTTTTAGAGGAGAGTGCAGCTTTGAATAATTAAAGCTGGAAACGCGGCCCCGTTTCGATGCGCACAACATGTCCGCTGTTGCCGGGAGAAGGCGAAGCTAAGCACGAGGGGGGTTCCGCTGGGGAGGGTCCCAGGAGCCATGCTGAGGGTGTGCATGTGCGTGAGCCTAAAACTTCGTTCAAGCTGCTCTGTTATTGCCCTCCGCTGTGACTGGCAGAGCTGTCACAGAGACGCACCAGTGTAAATACAAGGCTGAGCGCGCGGGAGAACTTTCCGGAACAAAAGGAGCGCGAGGCTGGAGAAACGCACACAGAGTCACGCCTCGAGCAAACACAATTACACACTGGAGTCTGCACAGATTACACTGCTCGAAAACAGGGGGGTGTTCTTGTTTCCCCTCTCTTCTCTCTCTCTCTCTCTCTCTCTCTCTCTCTCTCTCTCTCTCTCTCTCTCTCTCTCTCTCCATCAACATCTCTCTCCCTCTCTAGTGAGCCTTAGCTCCCCTGGGATTTACAAATGAGGAGAATGCAAGTGAAATGAGTATGAAGATAAAAGAGGAAAAGCCCACTGAGGCCAGAGGAGCAGAGGCAGTTTAGAGCAGCTTTGTAGCTCAGGTGGAACCACCGAAGAGATAAACTACAGCTTCAGTGCTCGGCAAAGTGTCAGATCAGGGTATATGGAAGGCCCAGGGTCTTTGGAAATGGCTTATTTATGTGTATGTATGTTTGTTTGTGTGTGTGTGTGTGTGTGTGTGTGTATGTGTGTGTGTGTGTGTATGAATGTCATGTATGTGTATCACAATATGTGTGTTAATCTGGCTGGCCAGATGTTATATAGAAGATTTATATCAGGAGTTTAATTATAAAATCTGTCATAAAAATTAGTAAGAGTTTTGGATAGAAAGAGGTTGGGAATGAATGACACTTAATTTTTTTTTTTCTGATGAAGATGTTGTTGATAATATAATACCGATATCATTTGTGGATGCAGTGCAGTTCCAACATAGTACTGGAAAAGGGAAAATGATCAAATGTATAAATCTATATAAAGCTAAAATAAATGGCTAAAATGTACCTTTGTTAAATTGTTTTTTGTACAAATTTACATAATCTAAATATAAAATGAAACAAATGTAGATTTAAACCATGAATATTAGAAAAAGTAAAAATTGCTTTGATGTGTGCTCATATTTCTTCAGTAGTTGAAAACTTTGTTGCATGTCCTCCAAATAATTTGCTAAATGGAGGTGAAGTCTTTCGACAGAATGACTGCAACTGTGATCTTTGAAGGGGTTTTCGTCTTTCTAACCATTTTCTTCCCCGTGTGAGGTTTAAAATAAACATGCCATCCAGACAGATTGCTGTAAACTCTTCAAAAATGGGTGCACATTTTGGATATGTGTGTGAAGAAAATGACCACAAAGGCAATTTCCCTCTGTAGTACAGGACATTGTTTGAGAATATTAACCTGAAATGAAGCTGAAACACACTGTCCCAGGAGACACTGCCCATTCTGGGGCTGTCACACTCGGCATACTGTGTAATTGTCCCTGTTAGAACACACCTGATTCAGTACACAAATGACTTTTATAATGATGATAATGATAATTATCCAATCAGTGTGTTGATCAGTATTAAAGAATAGAAAACACCCAAATGAACATCTCTGGGGGTGGTTTGAGACCCTCTCTGGAAATGTGTGTGTGTACAACGCTGTAGGGGTGAGAAGGGTTTGTTAGGAGCACCCAGACGGTTTGTGGAGGGGCCTCATCATTCTCCGAGTGCGAAGCAATGGCAATTTTATCTGGATCTCGCTAACACAGTTGCAGCAGTGGCTGATACATTATCTCACCACGCGCACACTGGAAATGCATCAGATTACATCAGGCTCATGGGAGAGGTACTTTCAGGATAGTGGGTTAGAACCAGTTCTATGTTTAAAGATTCAACACTTTATTTTCAGCTATGTCAGCATCAGTATTTCTAATTCTTTTGATGGCATACATCAGAATTCTGAAGCTGCCAGCTTTTAAATGTAACCCTATAACTGCAGAGTAGCTTGGTTGGCAGCATAAGCATATCTTGTTCAGGTCAGAAAGCGTAATAACTTTCAGCACAACACACAAAAGTATGAAAAGTCTTGAAGGAAAATGAGTGTGTCTTATGCTACTGCCATCCACTTAGGTCTTAAAGCTAAAAGATAGTTCCGATAAAGTAATGATACTCACTATCAGCCCAATGCTAATCCAAACTTAAAAAGAGATTCACAGATGAGGGAAAAAAGTCAGATGAGTAGAAAGGATGTGTCTCAAAGGGCTCCTTGGTCCCTTCCTAATGTACTATGCAGGAACTATGTACTAGGTCGACTCCTGCACATATAGAGCAACTGTCAACTCAGTCATGTGTGCAGACTTCTATAATGGACAGATTGTCCCCTAAATTAGAGTAGAAACTCAAATTTTAGATTTTAAGTGTGCTATGGAGGAGCCATAAATGATTCAAAATGCATACAGACAAATGTATTGTTAACTACTCATTTGTTGGGGAGAGGAGAAATTATGGGTTTGGGCTGGTATTGGTTTTAACAGACATTCAGGTCTGCAATATAAGTTTCAGTATCAGCCATGGAAAAGTGGTAGCAAATTTTATTTGGTGTCAGTTATTTCTGAAAATGTTCAAAAGTATCCACCACTGAGTAGCTTAAGGACAGAACCTCTGCAAGCAAACAACAGAAATTTTGTCAAAAATGTGGGAATAAAAGCTTAAATGCTAATGAATGCAGTTGTAATTCGTGTATACACAAAATTACACAATTTATTATAAATTGCCATTAAAGAGCAATGCTTAACATGGAAACCTATTACTAAAAAAAGGGCACTTATTTCTGCTGTAGTGTTAAATTAGCCCCAAGCTAGTAGTGTGTCATCTCAGCAACATATTTTCATTTGATGTCAGCTTTAGGTTACGTATAGACATCACATTTACGGGTGATGGGGCACATAGAAGGGACGCATTCGCCAATGGATTTGTTGACACATTCGCCTTGCAATCAGGAAGTCGTGGGTTCGAGCCATAAGACTGCTAGGCACCACTAAGGTACCCATGAGCATGGTACAGTGTTATTCCATTAACAAATTATATGAAGCATAAATCCATTTTATTAAGACACTTCTTCATCTGGTTGCATTTTGTGGATACAAATGTCAACTTTTACAAAGAGTGAATATGAAGTGACATTCATGCTCTTCATTTAGAGCTGTATGACATTCCTGTTCTTGCCATGATTCAGCCTCACTCGGCTGAAGTGACCGCTATTAGACTGCACAATGTTCCAGAACACAGGGCGGCCAACTGTCACACAATGATTGCTCAATTGACACAGATGTCATGCCACAATTTTTTCCAGCAACCTTTGGTCAACGCTTCATGCAATGTCCCCATTTACTCCCTAGGAATAAATCTCACTGCGAGATTCACTGATGCATGTGGAGAGCCAAAGTTAGCCAGACCCCTTAGTGGAGCTTCTGTAGCACAAACTGCTGAAAATGTTAATAATACACACAGTGCATCACTTGCTGCATAAGGAGCTACACATCCACAGACTGGTCAAATGGCCCGGTTGGCTGCTGTCCTTAGCCCAAAGTGCCTACAATGGGCACATGAGCATCAGAACTGGACCCTGGAACAAAGGAAGAAGGTAGCCTGGTCTGATAAATCACTTTTTATTTTACAGCATGTGGAATAGATGCACCCTACTGGGTGGTAGTGGGTAAAACCTGTAAACCTGATGACCACAATGTCGCAGGTTAGAACCCACACCTTATACCTTTGTGTCCTTGAGCAGGACTTTTAATCCTTAGTTGCTCCAGGGGGACTGTCCCCATAACTAATGATTTTAAGTCCTTCTGGATAAGAGTGTCAGCCAAATGCCATTTTTACACTGCTAGTCAAGCTGGTGGAGTGTGACGCTCTGGGCAAGGTCTTGCTAGGTAACCTTGGGTCCTGGCATTCATGTGATTACATGTAACACCTACATAGACACTGTTGCAAACTGAATACAGCCCTAATATTGCAATAATGCTACAATATTTCTTCTTTCAGCAGGAGCAGCATGTCTCTTATCACATAGCAGAAACTGTTTAGGAATGGTCTAGAGGAAAATGGTAAAAGTTGAGTTGACCTACAAGCTCCACAGATCTCAATCAAACTGAGCATCTCTGTACTGTGTTCGACAAACTAATATGAAGAAGCACTGTATGTCATGCAAGGTGTCTTAACTTCACAACACACTTTGAGGCAAATGTGTGATGATTAAGGCATGATCATGATAAATGGAGCAGTAATCTTATCTGAGATAAGTCCTCCTGATCAGATTTTCTTTGAGAATACCAGCTCTGGGAGCTTCTATTACTATTAGCTTCTAGCTCCCTTAGCCTCAGAGCTCCAGAAAAAAGCAAACTTCTGAAACCTGTTGTGGGTGATGGATTACCTTTGGGTAATCGGCCAAAACATCAACAACAAAAAAACAAAACAAAACAAACAAACAAACAAAAAATATATATATATATAAATATTAGTGCTGTCAAGCGATTACAAAACAGTGTATATGACAGTTGTAACTTTTGATACACTACGTCTCCCAGCACTCTCTCTCACACACTCTGGCCACAGCGCTGAGACTCCGCCCCTCTGGAGGTCTGGACGGAGAAAGCTAATGCGGCTACTTCCAGCACAATGTTCCCCGTCTCTCTCTCTCCTGCTGCCTCTAGTTAAACCAACAGCTCTCCTACAGACACTACGACCAGGTTCACCCCTTCCACACACTTTCCCGTTTGGCAAAGTGTTGAAATAAACATGTGTTTGAGCTTCGTGTTCACTCTCTCCTCGCATGGCTGTGCAGCTGCGCTCCAAAGTTGAACCAGGAGACGTGCGAGCGTCTTTTCCAAAAGGCAAATATTCCCCTTCAGAGTCAGAATCAGCAAAAAACATTCACAAGACATTATTTATTAGCCATTTTGGCTCACGCAGCAGTGATCTGGGACTCAGTTCTCCTGCTGTCACTCGAAACTTTGAACGGGAAGATGATGTAAAGCGTTAATTGCGTGAAAAATATTAACGCGTTACTTTTAATTAATTAATCGAATTCACCTGTTAAATTCCCAGCCCTAGTGTATACATATATAAGTAAGTACCGTTCCCACACACCGCTCCTCGGTACACTCCTCACACACCGCTCCCCACACACTTGGTGAATGGGTTTAAATGCAGAGCAGGAATTTCGTGCTGTTCACATTGTGTGCAGTTGTGTGTTCACGTGTGATCGATTGAAAGCTTTCACTTTTAGATATTCCGTCTCCAACGCCCTCTCCCCCTCCCCCATCACACGCTCAAGTTCAGGAGTAGATTTTGACATCGTTTGCGCGCTGCTTTTTTTTTTTTTAAACGTCTGTCTCCAGAGTGACACAAGCATGGCATCCCAGCCTGGCAAATCTGCTGATGATGAAAAATGTATGTTTGGCTCTGTACTACTGATGCTTTGCGGGGGGGGGGGAGATCTAGGTAAGGATTCTGGGGCTGCTGAGGTAAAGCTGCATTGGTTTTAGAAGAAACGGCAAGAAATATGCTTTCCTCTCCCCTTCTCTCTTCTCCTCGCACTCCACACAATACCTGACAGTCTGACAGCCCCACACAAGTTCCTTACTGCATTTTCATGGTCTGCATTTTTCAGAGCGGTCTCTGCTTGCTGAGGGCACAAGCAATGGCAAGTGTGCAATATATTCATTAAATGGGGATTTCCCCATGTAATATATGAAATGTATTAATGTTATTATAGCTGCATAAATTGTAAGCCACAATAAAAAGAGATGATTCATCGTTGGAGAGTTCCTCAAAATCAGGTCATTGTGAAAATGTTGCTGAGTCGCCTGTGCAGAAACAACAAACTTGGTGAAGTCATGCATGACATGATGAGATTTCATGTTGCAGTCTAATGCTGCTGGGCATATTCAATTAAACTGGATTAAACTAAATTCCAGAGATGAGCCAAAATTCAATTTACAATTCAGATTTGCCTGTGCACTCTTGAGCGGCTTACTTGCGCTAATGAATTGAACTCGTCTGGTGAACAGAGTTGGTTTTCTGAATGAAGTGTGTGAAATGGAATTATTCCTGACTAACTTGGCCTCCATCACGAAGCCCTGTAAAGTTACATTTGTCAAGTCTATTAAAATAGGTCATAAAAAGGAAGCAGCATTCCGTTCGAGTTGCTCCAACTTAAAATTACTACCATTTAAATTCAGGTCAACTCAAATGGCCACTGTTTCCTAGTAAGATGTGTTATAGTTCCTTATTTGTGAACTTGGCTTTCTCCAGTCCTGGTCCACAGTGCAGTACAGATTCATGTGGAAAACTAATCCAAGCAATGTTGTGGCTACCGACAGCATTAGAGATAAGTTGTACTGCCAAGGCAGACAAGAGAGAGACCAAAAGCCTGATATCACTTCCATAAAAGATGCATTGCTGGGTATATTCATGCAATAAAACATCGGAGCTTGTATCAAAGGGCATAGAGGAGAATAGGTGTAAAAACACAGTGAGTGCATGAAACCATCTCCTTTCAAAACTTCTCAATTAGGGTGCACTTACAGTAAGCTCAGATGTCTCTGAGCATGCCTCCTCCTGGATCCTTCCCTGGTCTGTGCTTATATTTATGCATCCCATACCTTCAGATATGAAACCAGCAGTGTTTTAGGCTCGTTAGGTCATTGTTCATTGGCTCATTGGTATCATGAGCATGCAGATATGAGCTTGGGGGTATGGGACTTGCTCATGTGACTTTAAGGTCATGGGTTTAAATCTCAGGACTGGCAGTGTCATGACTGAGGTTCCCTTGAGCAAGATATGCTCCCCACACACTGCCCCCCAGTTGCTGCCTCACTTGCTGCACACTGAATGGGTTAAATCCGGAGGAAGAATTTCACACTGTGGGCTGTGATGTGCTCACGTGTGACAAAATGTCACTTTTACCAAATATTTTAGATTTCCTGTGTGTTGCATCCATTATTTCCTGTTTATTCTCGTCTTGCCAAAATTGCAGCAAAAACTGCATTTCTACAGGAAACTAAAATGATCATTTCTGCAGTAAACTAAAGTGATAATTTCTGCAGTAAACTAAAGTGATAATTTCTGCAGTAAACTAAAGTGATAATTTCTGCAGTAAACTAAAGTGATAATTTCTGCAGTAAACTAAAGTGATCATTTCTGCAGTAGACTAAAGTGATCATTTCTGCAGTAAACTAAAGTGATCATTTCTGCAGTAGACTAAAGTGATCATTTCTGCAGTAGACTAAAGTGATCATTTCTGCAGTAGCCACCATGTTTGTTAAATAGAGTGGCCACTTGTGAGTTTCATGCATGGGCAGGGTTAGCGTCACACTCATTTCCCGAATGCCCGAATCCAACTAACCCACACCTGGGCGGTCTTCCTCAAGCAAGCCCAGGCATTGGACAGAAAAATCACACTGATCAAATGAACTACTCAGTCACAGTACAGATCATCAAATGTAAACCCCTAGTTGATGCCCTGTTCTATCAGATCTGCTTCCAGCTCTCTGGCTTGTCTTGAGTAACCAACTCCTAAATAACAATAATTGTATAATCATTCTACACACTATTTAGAGCCAACAAAATAATGATAGGAGCACAAATCTGCTAAAAAGAACATTAAAAGTATGATTTATCCTGCACGTGGGCCAGGGCTCGTGTTCAGCATTTTATCAGATCTCTTCAGCCAGGTCCCATGCTGAGCAGTCTGTTAATGTTAATAAGAATTTTAGTTCTACCCTGCAAGGACCCACTGCAGTTGCTGCTGCTGAGCTGCTTTTCTATGTGCTAGATCCTGGATATCCATGTTCTTGTCCCCAAGATGCTCCAGAAGATGTATCTAAGCAACGCATCTTTAAATGGGATGTAAAGATGTTTTGCTGTTGGAGGGGAACATCAGCCTCCATTAACCAAGCAACAGCATCCATTCATCCATTCAGTTGATTATTTTTGGCCACTTTTAATAGTCAAATTCAAGTATTTTAATGGAACATGCATATAAGCCAAGACTACATTATGTACTGCAGTATTTTTAGCAGATCCCCTCCATCTGAAGTTACCAATTCATTGTAAAATTTTAGAAGTGGTTATAATTTATTTCAATAATATTTTAAATGTATGTTTGACTGGTCAGTGCTTAGCTTTTTGCCAAGATAATCAAACTGAAACATGATGGAGTTTAATATTTCATATTGCTTTGGCACACTTTCCAAAAAAGGCAATTACATCAAGTCTTTGTGAGACATTTTTGGAAACTGCAGATTTTAAAAGTTTAAATATGTACAGAGTAACATTCCCATAAATGGAGGAGGAAGTGGTTCATGCCAAACACGCAAGCATGAAAAATGTAAGTGCTGTGCAGCTATTCTGTGTTTGTGCTCAGTGTGAAGGGCTGATGTTTTGGGCACAGTGAGACAAGATGCCTTTAATTTGTTTATTCACCCTCATCTTTAGTTTTCCCGACATCGCTGCTTGGCATCTTCAGTTTGTAGCGGCCGCCCAGTGCATAGTGCTGACTGAAGCGAGAATCCAGGGCATTAGAACCAGCTGGAACTGCCTAAGCACAAATCTCTGTAACTGGACACCATAAAAGGCTGGGATTATCCTCTATAATATAGATCATTTCTGCTTACTTTGGGAGCTGAAAGAAAATGATGAGTTAGTTAGTGAGACTTCTACAAATCCCTCCATGAGCATGACAGATGGACAGATGTCAACCTTTGCACTTACTGATATGCAGTTTACAGAAAAACACTATAATCACATAACTATTGTAAAAGCTCTGGGAAATCAACAAATCAGTGATGAGGTTTCCTTTTAATAAAACCGTGGGTGAACTACTGTTAACCATTTAAAAAGCTGTTTGGGGAAAGTGACTTGTGGAAGCACTAATATGCTCAAAAGAAAATCTTTTTTTCATTTTCAGTTTGATCAGCCCAATAAAAATGCACCCCCAGAACACAATCCCTAAGGCACTAATTGTTATCAGACCTTCATTCTTTTTTCATCCTGTAATTGCCTGCCCAAATGCCGAGCTAATCAAAGGTTTGTAGAGCAGGTCTTGACACTGTGAGTAATGAATTAATGAATAACAAAGTATAAAAAACAAAGAATAAATTAAATGAAAATATATCATTGCTCTTAATGGAATAAGCACACAGGCTAAAACACTGCATGTAGCACAAAGCCTGTTCTACTGTGTGCTGCACTCATCTTGTGGAGGCAGTGTGGATGCTAATTGCCACTGATGGCATTTTTATTGCAGGAGTCATTGTTGATTGTGTGATGTTTAATGTTTGCTGGGTTTATTGAGTTACTGTATGGTTTTCGCAGCTGGAGAAGCAGGTGTGGAGGTTTTGCCATAGGGATGTTTGGGGTGCCATGGCAACCCATGAAATTTGATTGGCCACCCAAGGTGCCATGATAAAATTTCCTTTCTGGTAACTGGCTGATCAGAACGCTTACATGTATAACCACCGGCATAATGAAGTATAAGTACGTTTTGCCAAACTGCACATACACAATATGGCCAAGAGTTTTCCTTATTGGACAGAGTTTCAGGGTTTAGGTCTTCAGTAGACCAAGACATTTTGAACAACGCCATGCTTCTAACTTTGTAGAAACAGTTTGAGGAAGAACATTTTCAATTCCAGCAAGACTGTCTCAGTGCACAAAACAAACTCCATTAAGACATGGCTGGATGCATTTGGTGGGGAAGAACTTGACTGACCCTCACAGATGCTGATGTCAACCCAATCCAACACCTTTGGGATTAACTGGAACAGAGATTGTCCAACATCAATGCCTGACCTCATAAATGCTCTACAGAATGAATGGGCACAAAGTCCCCACAGAAACTCCAAAATCTTGTGGAAAACCTTTCAAGAACAGTGGAAGCTGTTATAGCAAAGGGGGACCAACTCTATCTGTTTGAATGCAATGTCATTAAAGTCCCTGGTGTAATACAGTAATACTGAAGTAATAATTTTTGTGCTTATAAATAACCCCACATGTTATGTATTTAAATCAATTTGGGAAATTAATATGAGATCATACAGTTCTTTTAGAAAGTATATAATTAACAACATACTAGTGCTTTGAAAGTGGTCATAGTACAGGAGAAACCAGAAGCAGTTATTTTGAAAATTCCTGTTGGTTTATTCATCATGAAATGTAATTAAATGGTGGCAGCTGTGTTCGATTAATGATAAAGATTTTGGAGAGCAAGAATAAAGATTTTGGACAGCAAGAATGTGTTCTGTTGTGCAAAACAGGTTATATTTTGGGTCCACATAGAGGAGAAATACGCATCTTGTTCTCTTATTTTAAATGACATATTTTTAGACTTTCTTCAATGATATATCTTTTGTCTATTTAGTCTGTTTCTTCAGTGTGGTTTTTATTTCTTTGTTCCTAGGTTTGCACTGTACTGTGGGTTTATTCTCTGAGCACTGTGCTCCTAAACAGTTAAAGTTGTACTGTTTTCACTGTAGATTTTCTTCTGCTTGACCTCTCTCTCTCACTTTCTGTTTCTCTCTCTCTCCCTCGCCCTTCCGCTTTTCCCTCCATGGCCGCAGCCAGCGCCTAAACAATTTGAAGGCTGTCTTTGTGTATTATAGAGTGCAACAAAACCCTTTACTTTGGGGGAATGTCCACAGAGACTGTGTGTGTGTGTGTGTGTGTATGTGTGTGTGTGTGTGTGTGTGTGTGTGCGGTGTGCCTGTGTGAGGCAGAGACAGAGACAGCTGCAATCATGTCTGTGTGTTCCTGAAACCTTTGTGTAGTGCACTCCTCCGGTAAGAGACTTGGCTTTCTTGTTCTTTTAAAATTCGCCTGGTCCTTTTTTTTTTTCCTCTGAAACCACATCCTCCACATATCCGCACGCAGCGATATCAAAAGTCAGACTTCCTTGGAAAGAAGAGCAAGTCTGAAAGTTTTAGAGTCCTAATGATGGGTTCACCAAACTATTTCAGGGTTTCTTTTTTTTTTTACAAGACTCTACCTCCTCTCACTGCGAGCACCTTTCCGCTAAACAGTGGCATGATCAAACGGCAAAGAAAAAAAGCTCCTTCTGTTCCATTCAGTCCTCTATATTTGTCCCGCTCTCTCTTAGAGCCTTTCAGCCCTCTCTGTGTGTCTCTCTGACAGGAGCGAAGTGCTGATGAGCGGCTAATGGAAGGTTTTAATAAATCACCATGCAGCTCTGCCATCTATCTCTTTTTGATTTGGACACTGGTCAAATCTCATTATAGAAATCACCAAAGGACTGCTGGGTGGAAGCTTCCAGTCCAGCCCTGCCTCCACTGTAAGCGCTTTCATTCTCTGCCAGAGCAAAGCTGCCTTAATGCCTATTCGTAACACACACACACACACACACACACACACACACACACACACACACACACCCTCTGTAAAAGTACTATCAAATGGTGCGTTAATATTCGTATGAAAGTTTCAGTATTAATTAGAAGGCTGTTAGGGATCGTGGTGATCATTTAAAGATCAGCCCCTCTAAATCACAGAGCGCAGACATGGTCGGATTATGAAAAGATGTGTAAGTTAGATAAGCACTGTTAAAGTGAACTCGCCTGATTCTGTATTGAGGTTAAAAAGTTATTAATGTCAAAAATGATTGGCTCTTTATGGCTGAGTGTTCTTATCCTTCCTTTGCCTCCAAGCTCTTTCGGCTTTTAGCTCTCCGCTCCCACACCATGCGCTATTTTGACAGGACACGCTCTCACTCTGGTTGGGGTGACAGAGAGTTGAGAGTCTGAAAGAAATGCATAGGCACAAGTAGTTAGCAGGGTGCTAAAAGTTTTCCATCACATTCTCACTTTAGTGCTATATGTGAATTAGAGATTTAATGGGGCTTAAGAAATTTTGAACCGCACCCAAACATAGCCTAAGGACTTTTTTATACTGAAATGTAACTTTACCCAACCCACTGCACCACGTTGTGAATCCAGACCTGCATATAGCCTGACAAAAGTGTCCAAAATTTAATCCAAACCTGACTGTAACCCTGCAAAATTCAGTCTAAACCTGACTGTGATTCTGCAACATTTCATCCAAACCTGACTGTCACCCTGTAAAATTTAGTCCAGACCCAATCATTTCCCAGCAACATTCTGTCCAAAAGCTAATTACTCTGCAAACTACTGTCAAAACCTGACTGCAAGTTCTGCCCAGACTTTAAATTGGCCAAATAAAAAGTTGTTCAAACCTGACTATAACCTGACAAATTTCTATCTGAACTTGATTCTTCCCCCACAAGATTCTATATCAAGTGTAAATTCATTATGTTTTCCAACCTGAATATAGCCTATATACATTTGTTCAAATTTGACCATAATCCAACAAAATGCTATATCAGCCACACCATACCCCAGTAATTATATTCAGTTCAACTTTATTTTATTTATATAGCACCTTTTATAGCCAGGTTCTCACAAAGCAGCTTAACAGAGTCTAGGTCTGAGCCCCTAGTATGTCAACGATGACGGAGGCGAGGAAAAACTCCCTCAGCTGGAGGAAGAAACCTCAGGAGGAACCAAGACTCCTCAGGTCAACCCAGAGAGAAAGGAACAGCAATCTTTATTTGGGATAAATAACAAGACCATGGGCCTTGATCAACGAGATTATAGACAGATAGGCTCTCTATGGCTAACAGAGTAAATGTCCAGAGAAATAATATTGTAGGAAGTGAAACTGGGAGTCCATAATCCATCAACATCAGGATCAGGTGCGACAATCTTCACCAGAGCTTTAGACAGCCGTGTCCCAGCTTGGGGAATGACCTGAGTGGAGCTCAGGTTGGGTAGGGCCCCGAGTGGGGCCGGAGCTTTAGGCAGCTGTCCCAGCTTGGGGAAGGGCCTGAGTGGGGCCGGGATCAGTCAAGGACGATTTCCCATGGAGATCAGTCTGGCAGATTTGCAGCAGTTCAGAGAAAACAAAGTAGGGAGTTAGTTCTGTTTAAATTTACAAAGCATTGTTAATATCTCTGAGGAGTGCAAGTTATGACTCCAGCATATCTAGCTAGAACAGCCTAGTTAGAAAGGGCAAAACTGAGAGGTATGATGGGCGTGATAGAGCCCCAAGACACAGGCGCACCACAACGCGACAACATCAGTGTCCCAGTTTGCTTTAAATCTCTGTGCCCACTGCCTCCCAGCTCTACACCATCCATCTATCAGTTAATGCTGGAGAGGCAGAGGAACCAGCGAGATCAAGCATTAGACCCGACAGTTTGTTTCTAGCAGCTTTCAGACCTAGAAGAAGATATTTCAGGTATCTGCGTTGTGTAAGAGGAAGTTCTGTGACATCAAGTCTTTTATATCGTTAATGCAGTCCCCAACTGTATTTAACCCACGTTTATCAATGGGATGTATAAAGCTGTGTATCTTTGTTCAAACTCAATCATAGGCCAACAATGACTTGTACTCAACCAAATTCTGTCTAAACCTAACCATAACCCAATAATAGTTTTGCCTTAAATAGATGCACTGCTGTTCTATGTTTCGCTGTTTTTCGTTTTCACAAATGTGTTAACCTGAATTGATTCCAGTTGAAAAGCAGGTATTAATGGAGGCCAGGCTTAAGGGTGGAAGATGGGCTGTGAAAAACCCAGCTCTGAAATCTGAATCTGTGGAAGTGTTTGGGAAATTATGCTTTAAATCTGACTAAACCATGCTGAGAGTTGTCAGGCCCTGTTGAGTTCTGGCAATTATTCAAGCTTTAATGTCAATCAAACTATATGTTATGCCTATGCCTCTGAGGGAGAGTGTTTTGTTTGCAGGATGATGAAGCATTTGAGTAGCATCAGCACTCTGGCAGCCCTCCGCTGTGGTAGGGCGCAGTGCGAAAGTGCTAAGAGGACAAAGGGAAGAGACTGTAGGAGAGTGGAGGAGGAGGTGAGGGAGACAATCCGAACTGTTGGTTTGGATGAAGTATAGTCCTGGCACTTTGAATGCGTTTCTGACAATTAGACTGCAGATACTGACAATGTGCTGAGGGGGTGGAGAAGGCCAATAGTGTGTCAGTGTGTGTGTCTATCTGTAGTCTAATCTCTGGAGGAAAATATATGAATTGTGTGTCATATTTGCAAAAGTGATTCCTGCATTGCAAAAGTTTCCCAGAATGCAGAACGTTGACTAACCTGCTCTGAATTTTTTAGTGAAATATTATTTACAGTTAGATGAACAAAAGGACAAAGGAGACAAAAGCTGTCTGGATATTCTCAGATTGCCAAAAGTATAGGGACAGTTTAAGATAGATATCTCAAATGAATGTGCTTGATGCTTTAATGGTCAGTTAGGATGTTTAGGCGACACCTGAAACTGCTATTAAACTGAAGGAATGAAAAACGTGTTACATTGTGATGTCAGAAAACAAAGTCTTATGGTATAAATGATGATGTTGGTCCTGACAAACATTTTTTGGGAAGAAATTGCATGTAATAAATCTTCTCTTAAACTGTAGTTAGTTCAATCATGATGTGGCCTGGTGGTGTGGTATATAGGGCTGTTGCTTGGTTTCCATTCCTAGCTGGAGTCTGCATGTTCCCCCTGTCTGCCTGGGCTTCAGCCGTGTACTCCAGTTTCCTCCCATAGTCCAAAACCATTCATAACATTTGAACTAGAGGAGCTAAATAGCCCCTAGGTGTAGCGGTATGCTTCAGGGCTGTGGATCAGCCCAATGATGGACTGATGATCTGTCCATGTGGTTTCTCTGCCTATCGCTCTGTGACCAATGGGACAGGATCTAACACAGACAGCTAGGTTTATAATAAAATATCCATATGTAAGTAGTTAGCATCTTGTTTGCATGTGTAAAAGCAATTTTTGTAAGTTTAAATGTATTTTGGCATGCCATGGTGCAGTATAAGAATACTGGTAAGTTTTTAAGTAAACAAAAAATATCATCGGCAAGGACCAATTAATTGTGATATCTATTGTTTAAAAATACCCGGTTAACACACAGCAGTTTAAAACACCTTTGAGCCAAAAGGTATTTTTATATGTAAAAAAGACATGTTTTGATTAAAAGGTGTCCCCAGATGTTTGACAGGCAGTGTGCATACTTTCAACATCCACCTGCTTGCTTCATTTGTCAATCAGTCAAAGGACAAATAGTGAACCTGAGATGTGTTAAGTTGTAGAGGACGAAAAAGGACATTTTTATTATCTATTTTATTATCTATTCAGTAAGAAGTACCACATCTCAGGGGTTGAGCAGGCCTACTACTACCGAATAGAATGTTGGCTTCACATTTACATGCTGTGTAAGAACTGAACGGAATGCTGGCTTTCAGTTTTTCACTGGCACTACCGAACTGTTGCATAAGATTCCAAAGACTGATTAGAAAACTCACAGAAGCTCATCACATTTTGCTTTGTCTGGTACATTTAATCTTTGAGGTCTTTTCTGCAATCAAACAAGAACCATCTGCTATTGGATCAAGCACAAAACTGCTCATTTCTATTAAATGTAGAAGATTAAAGAGATCAGGGCTGAAGTTTAGCAAAAGCTCTTTTAATTTCTGATGTATCGCTCGGCTGCACAGGTAATTGAACATCTCATTACAAGGCTCCCCTCCTTCTCCCCTCTAATTCAGCCACTGTTTTATCTCACACTGAGTGTGCTCTAAGCATACACCACTACAATCCAGCGATTAGTTTAAACATTGCTTTCTCTTTTCACCTGTCATTTTTGTATTAAGCTTTCAAATAAAAAAATGGCCTAAAGCATTATGACATGTACATTTCATTTCATGATTTCATTGTCGTTGTTGTTGTTGTTGTTGTTGTTGTTGTTGTTTTTGTTGTTGTTGCTTTTGTTGAGTTTCAGTGTCAACAGCTACTTGCCTGCTATAACTCATCTGCTGTTCTGGATGAGTGAGCAAAGCTGTTGTTATCAGGTGTAAAAGATCAGAGATGACTTACCGTAATCGTAGGTGGTCTTTGTAGCGCGATGGGAGTGCTCGGTCGC
>JBBMFX010000016.1:13046042-13061540 GCA_037832545.1 Rhabdalestes septentrionalis | reverse complement strand
CTCCCACTTCCTCTATTTATGGAATGACACGTTCATTTCCCTTTGACCTTGACGTGCCACGTGTCTTACATGTGACAGTTGTTTTTAATAAGGGCAATCAGAAGTGAGCCAGACAAGCTGTCCTGTGAATTTAATAGGAGGCACATTCCACTTTGGCTTGCCGACATGTGAGTCCTTGGTCTTCCTTGGTAACCATTTGATAAGTCCTTTGGCTATTCTGCATTATCAGCTTTAACATTATCTAATCTCGTTTATTGTCTGCAATGCATTCAGAGTCTTTAGCTTTGTCCTCTTTGGTCTTGCACACCAGGATGCCAATCGTGAAAGAGCCTGGTGAGTCATGTTGCTAATTTTCCACTTATGCCAGAAGCCTCAAGACATGTTTGGTGTCACCCAAACATTTGTTACCCCCACACCCCCACAACCTCCCCCAAAAAGGATTCTTCATTAAAGTGGAGCAGACCTGTAGACATGGACAACGTATAACTTTCTGTAAGCTATAAAAAATTGAGAGAACCACTACAGACAGTAATTTTAACACCAGAGCTGGAGAGAACTTGTATTAAAATGTCTTTGTTCCATTTGGTCTACAAGGAAAATTGTGTAATTTTTTTTTTGTGCCTAACTTCCTTATTTTCAAAACCATGACCAAAATAACAAATGAACTGTACTTTATATGCACTCTCTTGGGACAGGCAATTTTCAAAAACTGCAAGAAACAAACTAAGAAATGGCAAGTAAATGTGTTAAAGAAAAGATCTGGAAGAAGAATGCACTGAAGCCGTGACTATTTTGCTATGAACATGATGCACACAGACATAAAGCTAATCAACATTAAACAGACTAAATCCTGACAGAAGTGGCCAGCCCAGCATGCTATAAATATAAGATCCTTCATGTAAGTGTGGGTGGAGCTTCTGAGGCTTATACTTCGTCCCACTTTGGGGGTTGTTGGTGAAACTGGAACTCTCTCCGTGTTGGGATGTTTCTATCACAGTATAAGATAAACCTCATGTTGGATTCACTGTTGTGTTATTCTCATTACTGCAAATATAATCTTTCGATGATGTCAGAATCAATGCAAAAACAATATAGAAAAACACATTATTAAGCAAGAAGAGTAGATCAAAAATAAGAAGAGGTTGTCTTTTTGCCTTTCACATGAGTGGCAGCACTGTCACCAATTTTTTGTTGATTTACTTTTTTGTTTTTTATTCAGCTACTCCCAACAGTGCATGGACAGTACCACGCTCACTGTAAGTTGCTTTTTTGATAAATGTGTTCTTTTGGTGGAAGGTGTTTGGGTTTTAGTTCAGTGTCCCTCCATCCCTGAAGCTTGGTGCTACACATGTCTGCATTTGTGCTGCCCTAACACATGCCATCATTAGCAAACCCTTCTTGGGCTGAGTCAGGTGTGTTGGAGCAGGGAAACATAAAGAATGTGCACGCAGAGCATGGGGGAGCCCAGCACTGAGATTGAGAACCACTGAAGTAGGCAAAAGTCTGACAGAAAGACTTCCATAGTGAGGCTGCAATACCTTTAGGTTAAGTGCTTTGCTCCAGGCTACCACCAACAGTGTGCATGACCTTAAAGGGCCTATAGTCTATATTCTTTTTTTGTTTAATTCATATTTTATATCCACTAATAAAACTGAAGTGCCTTTATGTACCAAAACAGATGTAACTTAGTTTTACATGATTATGTTCCAGCTTCTATTTATCACTTAGAATGAGAACTGTTAATGTGAGATACAGAGAGATAAGGTAATGCTAGAATGTCTGTGACATTTTTAGCATTAGTTTTTACATAACTCTGGCCTAACATGTGAACAGATCTTTATCTAAGTCACACCAAACTAATAAAGGAAACTCAATAAAACAAATAGAGCAGGGCTGGGCAATTAATTTCTACAGGGGGCCACATGAAAAATCAGATCTGGTTTGGAGAGCCGAACTGATGATAACTTAATTCCGCTCAATTTTAATGTTGTGGTGTAAGTCGATGAGGAAAATAATCCTATAAAATAGTTTTTTCATTTAGCCTCCGATTTGTTAAAGACAACTGATTAATCTGAATTGTGTCAATCCCAAACATCATAATAAGAAAACAAAACAGTTAATAAAAATAAATATAAAATCCATTAATTGATATACAGGTCAACTGTAAAACAATCTAAGAGGAACTGCAAAACAATATAAGGGTTTATCAACCCACAAACCATGAACATTTGCCAAGTTATGCTGAAATATGAGTCTACAGGTGATTTGTAAACTAAGAGCCCTTTGGGAGCTGAAAGAATCGACTCTTCTTTGGGAGCCGAGCCAATAGAGCTGGCTCTCTGAAAAGAACCGAACTTCTTTTTGCTGTAAGCGTTACAGCCATCTTTACTGGCATATGTGGTATTCACAGCGCAAAAGCATACCTAATTTGAGTAAATTATACTGCGTGCTCTGCCCCGCCCATTCGTGCCCCAGAGACACGGATGAGACACCGATCATCGGCGGGCCGGATTAAAAAGCCCAACAGGCTGGATGTGGCCCGTGGGCCATAGTTTGCCCACCCCTGAAACAGAGTTATTTATTTATTTATTACAGAAATTGATCCAGCATTAAGTATGTTGTGGGCAAATGTATCTGAACCTCTAGGATCTCAGAAAAACAGCTGTCAGTGCTCATCAAGCTGGAAGAAGTTACAAAACAATTATCACAGAGTTTTGGCTTCACCAGTTCAATCAGACAGGTAAGGTGCAAAGTAAATTCAACATTTCACTCATCAGGAGCCGCTGTCCAACAAAACTCACACTTAAAACAAGGCTTATGATATTTTGTGAGATCACAAGAAGCTTTAAAGTTACATTTAAGGATCTGCAGGCTTCTTTTGTATTGGTTAATATCAGTGTTCATGATGTTCACTCCATCTGGCAAACATTGAACAAGTGTTTCCATAAGAGTGTGCATGCAATGATAGCTGGGGGTGCTCACTACTGTTTTATTAAAAATGTACCTGCCAATTTACAGATCCCTAAAAATGAACAGGGTGTAATTTTATGGTTTAAATAAGAAAAATTATATTTGGTAAAACTGTTTTGAAGCATAAGATCTTCCTCCCAACCAACAACATATTTAGTCATTTTATTTGTGCGGTCTCTTCTTGTAGAAGTAACACAATTGTTTTCAAGCAAGAACTGAACCACATAGATTTTCCACACTTCCCTCTCTAATAACTACTTCTCTGACGGGTTTTGGAGATTTGTTGACATATATGGACTTTACATACTGGTAATACGAGAAAGTTTAACCACTAAAAAAAAAACTAAGAATGCAGTGACTTAGTGCAATTTATTCAAATATAATTTCATTTAAATATAGTTATAAGAGATTAATTGCATAATTATCCCATTAATTACATTTATGCTCAGTCTTGATAGGTTTAAATCTGCTTCTGTGATTTTATTCCATTAAGCAATTACAAAAACATGGCAAAAAATGTAATGCATGCACTACTTGGAATTTAAGTGATTTAAATTCTATTGCACATGATCAAATATGTGTATTCACCAACACAGTTCTCACAGAGTTTAACTGAAAGACTGAGTTGATGCAGTTATGTTGATGCAACCAGTTTAATTCATGTGCAACCGACTGAAACATTTGAATCAGGTTAATTCAAAGCACCATTTCTTTCAGTTTGTTTTTCTTCCAGCCAAACCAGACCATACAACATTTGATCTAATTTAAATCATAATAATATATATACTTTTCTCCTTACAAACTCAAACACTGTTTGAAAAGAAAATTTAGAATCTCCATTTTAGAGAGAATTTCACTTGCCTACATTATTCAAATCCCAAAGACTCTTTAAATCCTGAGCTTTCCCCTCTTATAATATTTGTGTGTGCTTGTGTGTGTGTGTGTGTGTGTAAGTGGGTGTCCATAGCCACCATAGCTGATTTCCACTCTGGACAGTGACAGATTTACATTCAACTTGCAGTATTTCTGGTTCTGACCTGCTTTTTTCAGCTTTGTGTGGTACGCTTCCCATTCAAGGTGGAACCTGCGATTAACTGCAGGCTGGTCCCAGGGCACTCAGAGGCAGCTTGAGGCAGCTTGTGGCTGATACAAGGAAAAACGTTTTGTTTTTGGTATTTCCCATAATTAGTCGAAATTTTGTTTCCACAGAAGCACATGCAAAAATTAGCCTTGTGCTGCCTGCCTGCGGGCTGCTTAGAAGCGTCTGGTACAATGAAAGGGGCTTTGATGGATCTGCTTGTTTTGTTTCTATAGAAACATAGAGATGTGGAACAGGGGACAGAGGAGAAGATGGAGAGATGGAGAAACAGACAGAGAGAGACTGAGGCGCAATAGGCCTTCAAGCAATCGTCAGGTCACAATTTCCATTTCATTGCATCAGTTTGGGAAGGGAGGGGGTCATGTTTTCTTGGGCCCCCTTAAAACGTCCTCTATCCTAGGAAGGTTCTGCCGCAGCTTGGTGGGCCAACAAGCTGTCTTAGCCTGCAGCATACATTTCTTGTTACTGTGGATGAGAGCCGAGCAGAACAGCCACTATATGGCCTCAGGCCTCTTCCAGCAACAAGCAAAGTAAACAAGAGTAAACAAGAGGTACCAGCCACCCAGCCCACCGCCATCACACATATTCCCCTCCGAACCAGTGAGTGTCTGAGTGTTTATTTTTGTCCTCGTGGAGCTTCTTAAAGACCTGCTGCTGTGAGAAGAGATTTCCCAAATCCCGGATTTGTTTGGTAAAATCACAGTCAATTCGTAAACATTTGTAATGGTGCAGCTTGCTTGAGAAACATCAGTGCTGTGTAGGATGAGCAGGTAAAGTCAATTTAGGAAATTCATAATGATGCAACCACAGTCCAATAGTTTGAGTAAATAATAATTAATGTCAATCACGTATGAGCAGATACAGGCCCAATGCAGAAATCATGTACCTGCTGTATTTCTTCACTCATCGGTTATTCGTCCTGGAACACCCTGTTTGCTGAATGCTGGAGGTTTACTGGAGAGATGTTGTCAACTTATGTCAGCAAGTAAAGTTGTATGCAAAAACACCCATAGTCTAATTGCACATTTTGTTGATTTTCTAAGTGAAAATAAGGACACATGCTCTACAAGGAACAAACATGTCATTTCCCTGCTGATTGGAAAGTACAATTTGTATTTATTTTGTTTAACATAGTGGGGAAAATGAAAAATGGTTTTATTTATGAAATTGTCCCTCAACATGTTAAATTCAACAAATAATCAGGTAAGTGTCTTCACCTATTTTCACTTAGAAAAGCAGCAATATATAATTTGACAATAATTTGGCAACCAAATATGTGCATTTGACAGTAATATACAGATTTGTAAGCCAATAAAATGTTTGGTTAGGCATTGCATCAGTCCTACCAGGCAAGAATTACATCTGTCTCTTGGAATCCTGTCCATTTTTAGCCCACTCTTCCATGAACTGGGTGCTCATTTCAGCTCTAGTTCCTGTGCCTCTATTTCAGCATTTTGCTGCTTTTCCAAATTGAGAACTGGAGTAAAGGGCTGGTGATTTCAATAGTCAGCCAAAGTGTCCCAGCCATACCCAGACACCCTACATTCATCTTTGATTGGGGGAATGTGAGAATGTTGATGATGTGAAAAAAACAATAGGGCCTAAAATAGACCAGAGGTGTAAACTTTACCTGACAGGATACCTTCTGTAATTAATAAGATCATACAATCACACATTAGAGTCAGGTGGTTTTGTTAACAGCATCCACATCAAAAAGGCATTCTTTGGAGCATTGCCACAAAATAACCATTTTTGGTTCCTTAAAGAACCTTTTACAGGACAGATCTACAGTGGTTCTATAATCAGTTAAAGATATTTCATAGACCCACATAGACTATATGAGAACCAAGAACCAAGAACCATTCAGGAACCTTTATTTGTAGTGAAGTGAAGTGGGACAGTCCTAATGCACACTTTATCTGACTGTATAAAAGAAAAGAAGATGAATCATTAGAACATACCCAAGAGTTCAGCCTGTGGCTGAGTTCCTGGATACAAGAGCCACTAGAACATAGATTGCCCTCGGACAATTTATAATTATTATGATAATAATTAAGCAGGAAATGACTAAAGTGGAGCTATGTCGTGATGTATGGGCTGCATCTAGACAAACTAAATGTACCTCCTCAAGGAGTAGTTTGACCACAATGCTAATGTAATGAGAAGAAATGAAACTCACAGCAACCCATCAGCATTATGCAAATGAGAGCAAATTGGTGGTGCTCCCTCATTATTGGACATATTAGCATGATCACAAGAGCGCATTCAGTTGGGAAATTTCGGTCTGATTGTTTCTCTTCCTTCTCCTTCCTGACTTGCACAAACAGATACATGTTGGATTATTAAAGTATGGCAGAATTTGAGGTTTCCAGAAGAGCTTGAATTGTATCTTTTACGATAGCCACATGTTTAGCAGATTTTAGAGGAAAACATCAAACATAGTTTTTGGAAACCTATTACCTAAACCTCGCTCTTGGTATGACGTCCTTCGTTGAATGTTATTGCTGAGGCAAAGTTGATGCGTTAACAATTCTGAAGCAAATTATTGCCCAGTGAAGAGGACAATTTGAGTGATCCTGCCAACTAAAAAAAACATTCCCTGGATCATTTCAGCACTGATGCAACCGCTGACCCTGTCCTCAGCAATGCAGCCAACCTTATGGCCGTGCCACACTGGTGGAACTGCTCTATCAGCGGCTGGGTTTGACCTTGCGGTGTAGTAAAATATCATCAATCATATTGTGGAGCTTTGGGACATTAGAAATGCGAGGTGGTTTAAATCATGTCTTACAAGCTAAAAACAACCCGGTCCCAGAAGTATCCTGGAAGTTCAAATAAATCTTTTAAAGTGACTCTTCAAAGCGATTCTTGCTCTACCTTTTAATAGACAGCTTAGCACTTCGATGCTTCAGCTCCTTTGACGGTGCACATCTAGTGCTCGCTCTGTCTGTGCCGTGCGTTCCGCTTAATGTACGCGTGGTCCAATGGGCATAATGTGTGTAGTTGTGTGAATGCTGATTTCTCATCCAGCAAAGGATCCCCTGGCCTGTTTTGCATAGCATCATTAAGTATTTCTTTCACCTGGAAGAAGCTTCTCATTTTCCCCCAGTGAATGTATCTTTAATTAGCTGCTTTTAGATAAATCACATTATTCAGCCCCCTCTTTTCCCTCAATAACCAGTTCAGCAAGATTAATGATAGGATGACTATTGTCCACAAAGTACTTTCTCTAATCACTGAGAGTGTGATGAGGAAGAGGGGGGAAAAAGACATTAAACAATGCAAATCAAACTACATTCTTCAAGCGTGCCACATTGCACAGCTCAGGCAGATAGCAAAGAAGGAAAGGAGATGACTCCATTAGCAGGAGAATGAGAATAAGACAATACAGAGTGTATGATGTATGTGTTTCCTCTGGCTGCCGCCTCAGAAAACGAGTTAATTTCTACTGAAAGAAGCCGTCGACAGAAGCAATTTTACTGTTTTGACAAACACTGTCATTAACAGGCGTGAGATAAGACAAGAAACGATTACCCCTCCTTCCAGCCCTCCAAATCCTCACTCACACCTCAGTGTTACAAAAAAACGCATCCTTATTGGTTGGTTAAATCTGCTGCTGTAACTTTGCAACAACAGATATTGGCCTCAGTGCAACAAATGTTATCAAAGTCAGGTTAGTAACATGGTTGCAAATCCCAGAGTTTGACAAATATAACCCCAGTCAGTGTTTCAAATGAACCATGGTGTTTTAGCTGTGCGGATAAGGGATGACTGGGTTCGTGCAGAGTTACCACAAGAGAATCAAGTGAATCAGTCCTGAATTGGATCCTGCTGCCTGTTCAGAGCTGCTATCTGCAGGAACAGAGCACACTGCATCTATTTAGAAGTTGAGAAGCCTAGTACCACCGCTCCAAACTAAGAAGTCATCAATTATGTTTGGTTCATATAAAACCACAAAATATGATCCTTGTATTCTCTGCCCTACAGGTTCATAGTTTTGAAAATAATACGTTTAATACTTCTAAGACTCACAAGTATACTATAAAAAGCAGGACATTTCAGCTGTGTCCAGAATGTTGAACAGAGCTGTAGGTGAATGTTTTACATGAGGGATTAAATGAACAGATTTCTGAGACTACAGTGTCCCATGCCCAAGTGAACTTACCTGGTTTGAATGTTCCTCCCCCTGGAGAATGTTTTCTCACAAATTTTCTTCTTCCAGCTATAGGGAGTTTCTTGCTTCTGTCACCCTTGGTTTGTGCACTAGAGGCTCGGAACTGGATTCTATAAAGGTGCTTTGTGACAACATTTGATAGGGGCTGATCCAGTATTGTAGCAGGTAACTGCTGCACATTATTTCCTAAACTTGAACATTATCTGAAAAGATCTTCTAGTGTGTAATGTAGAGTATCTTGACCTCTACGTTTTCTACAATAATTACTTCAATTAACGATTGGACACAAATGTTGAAGTTGCATGTTTTGTATGTTTTGTATGTAAAAACCTCTTACCAGGATTCTGTAGTAGTTTCTACAGCAAATTTCAACAAGGAAACCCATTTCTGATGATGCATCTTGACGAGGGAGCACATATTTTGTAAATCAGCAATTGAATGAATCATTTAATATCAAAATAACAACCCATTCAGATTAGGAGCTATAACACTAGGGCTAGCTTGCACAGATGTTTTATTAGCTTCTACATCAGGGAATTTGTTGAGCACTTCAGGAACACCCAATGGTTGCATGATGTACTTTTGTAACACATGCTGGGTATTGTAGTGAAAGACAACAAATGGATAAAGTCAAAAATATGATTCAGAATCATGACATCTGTCATACTGAAGGGGCTGAGGGATATAACGAGGGGTACATCACCGGACAGAGAACATATTAAAAGCCAGTCTTAGGCAAGAATGCCATACAAACCCTCTAACAAGTGATTCCAAACTTTTGAATGGGAGTGTATATTTTATGAGGCTATTCCTTCATCAAGGTTTACCAACTGTGTTTGTGGAACTAAGTCCAGAGAGAGAGAAATATGCTGTCAATCAGAAAGAAAATGGCAATTAAACAGAAGAGAGACCATCTGGCGTATCAGTACGTGAAGCATTCTTCAGTGAATAGGAACAGAAATGTGTGTGCACTCGTTACACAAATGCTGCTTGGGACTAATAATGGCATATCAATGATTTCTATCATGACAGAAATTCAGATGGGCATTTGATGGCTCCTGCCCAATCTCGCTCTACACCCTGTAACTTTATCCTCTGCTGACAATTATGTAAATGTTTGGGTACGGAAGAGTTACATCTGTTACGTGATCATCCCCCAGATGAAATCCAATATTCTACACTCTTGAAGGGCATTTCATATAAAAAGCAGTAAAGAAGCAAACACACTGAATTATCATATTTATAATGGGCAACACAGATGGCCAATTTAGAAGCCTCTTAATCTTGAACAAATTGCTTATTAGATCTAATTGTAAATTGCTTGATCTGTCATGGAGGGGGGTTTCATGGTATCTTCCCTTTGTAGTCTGCTAAGGAGGCAGAGTGATTTTTCAGCCATTTTTTCAAAGCCCCCCCCAAAAGTCAAATAAATAATGGCAAATTTCAGCTCTAGGTTGCTATTTATCTGGGAGTAATTTCCTGGAGCTATTACATGCAAACACCATGTAAGTTATGTGAAGTTAAATTTTCCAGTGGGCCAACATGATTTGCATACCTAACAGGTTAATATTCTACAGCTAAATGCTGGAATGTTATAACTAATGATTTTCATCTTCTTTGCTTTCACCTCACAGTTCAGGGACAATCACAGCCTCCCATGTGACTCCAGTTAAGCCATCTTAGAGACGCTATATGGTGGAAATGGCTTTTCAGCCTATGTTTCATGATGCTTCTGAATGTTGACTCATTCTACAAATGCTGTTGTTCATGTTAGGGATCATATCCACTTGGAACTGAGGTATTCAAATCCTAACACACCACCCTTGTCATATTAAACCATAGTAACCATTATGTGAGCTGAAATAAACTGGACATAACTGGACCAAGATTAAAGTTAAGCACTTTTTTCTTTCCCTATAAACCTTGAAAGTCAGGATATCATCCTATTGTTGGCCTCATGCCCATCCCAGTAACTCCAGCCCCTATTATTTCTTCACTCTGAGGAAAATGAATGGCATATCTAAAGATCTGCTCGTGTGATGAACAAAAATGTTGCAAATGCCATGCAAACGTGTTTTCCTTGAATGTCACTGGACCTTCTTTTCATGCAGAAAATAACCAAACTTTAAATATGAAGGAAACACTGCTGTGCACTGAACTCACATCTTAGGACTGGAAATTCCAAAATTATCCCCAAATATCCCACAAGACAGCTGAAGGTGTACTGTGGTAACTGGTGCCATGATAGTTACTAAAGCCCTGTAAGTCCTTATTGGATTAATTTGTCCAACACATCCCACAGATTTTGGAGGAATATAAAGAACAATACCTTGAACTCTTGATCATGCTCCAAAAATAATTCATGAACAGTTTTTGCATTGTTAATTGGTAAATGGAATTCTCTTGCTTAAATAGGGCAATGCGATCAGGGAATACCTTGAAGGATGTTTAGGTAGGTGGTTCATGTCAAAGTAACATCCTCATGAATGCCAGGACCCCAGATTTCTCAGCAGAACATTGTCCAGACCATCAAAGTGCTGAAGCTGACTTGCCTTCTTTCCATCACCTAACACTTTTCTATTCATTCCAGGATTATTTTTTCAGCAGTTTACTGTAGCTCATCTTAGGGATCAGACCAGAAGGGCTAGCCTTCACATCCCCATAGCCTTGGGCACCCCGACCCTGATGCCAGTTCATCAACTGTCCTTCCTTGGACAACTTTTGCTAGGCAATTAACCACTGCATATGAAGAACACCTGAGACCCCATGTTTTTCACTTGCTCTGATCCAGTCATCTCAAAGCCACCCCCCCACACCTTTATCCCCAGTCGACAAAATTTGTTTATCACCATCCATCCTGGGTCTCCATTTCAGCATCTATCCCTCTAAAGGTCTCTTCAAATACAGTGACAGACATATGGTGAGACAGAGATTCAGTCCTTCCCACAGAATGCATTAGTCATTGGGCTGAAGAATGCACTTGCTATTACTTCTGCCATTAAAATGAAGGATGGTTGGCTACAGGGGAATTTACAGTGCAGATGTTTTGGTCATCAGTGGAATTTTATTTTTATTAGAGATTCGAAACCAAAGGTCTTGTAATGCAGTCAACTTGTAATAAGTAGATGTCAAGTTTGACTGGTTCCTTAACCAATCACATTGAATTTAGTCACTCAGCTGGGCCATCATCGTCCAGCAGGGCTGAGTTATCGTTATGACCTGATGATTAGGTCTGTCAGAGCTACTATCTTTTTCCTGTGCCCCTGACAGTGCGCCATTACGATGGAAAGACCACCCGTCTGACTCCTTGATAGTGCTGAGAGGCTGCTTCCTGGGGTCGGGGTGCTGAATTATTGATATGATGCGGTATGAGCGGGGAGTTTTTAACGACGGTCATTTAGAAGATGGAGTGGCATCAGTAGGGTGCTAAATCTGACAGTGTGCTCCACAAACAGCAGCTTTATTGGCTGCACAGATGGTCCGCGCTTTGCCCTCACAGCTCTGGTTCACTGCCTTCTGCTGGGATCCACGGGTCATCCTCAGCAGCGAAGCTATTAAAGGAGGACAACGCCTGCTTATGACCGATTTGACGGGACAACTCTGTGAGAGATAGTGTTGAGCCTGTTTAAAAATTGAAGGCATACATTGTAAACTTGCTTAAAACCTTATGGATCAGCATTAACTGACAAAAACCTCATGCATTATTTGAAGTATATTTTATTTTAACCTAATAAACAACATAGCAAAGAATATGAAAGAAAGGGTGTTAAACTTTGCCTTAGCATAGTACATGAAAGAGTTTTCAACTTGATCCAGAAATGGATTGATAAGTAAGATAACTGTGCCCAGTTACTTCTCAATAAAATTCTTTTGTAATTTCATATGCCTCTTTACAGTCATTCTTTTCACTCAAATAAAAGACAAGTGGGAGCAAAAATTGGTAAAAAGGCTGATAATACCATAAAACCAGAATCTGCTCTACACAGAACGAAGTATGTCAACTGCTCATACATTTGGATATAGAGGAGATTGTGCTTGAATGATTACAAAGAGAATGTAAAATGAATTCAGTTCACATAGGAGAGTTTGTTATATGAGACGTCGTGGGGGTCATTATGCCTGGGCATCCGAGTCTACAGGCTCAAAGTTTATAAATAGCAGTGGATCTCCAAAATAATAATCATTAAAAATAGGCCAAGATCCAATCATGATGATCTGTCATCTTGAGCTTTCATTAAGATGTGGTGACGCAAAGCCAAGACAAGCAACTTGCCCCACTGCCAAACAATAGACCCACTTTCCAAACAACTCTAACCCGTTCACAGATCGAAACTATAGCCCTTAAAGTTTTGAGATTATAATGACGCCTTTGTTGTTGGACCAGAATGACAAGCTATTCTTTAATTCATTTTCAGGCTGAAATTGTATTTGGTATAGTATTTAAAGTCGTCTTGTGAGAAAAGTATACACAAGGAAAAAACAAGTGTTTCATAAAGTGCCTCACACTATCTGAAACCTAAAACCTTTTCTACAGGACAAGGATGAAGAATATGAGCCACTCACTATAATTTTCTCTGGAGAAGGAGTGGGGGTTCCAAGAGCTTTAAAAAGTTAATTTAGGTCATATAAACCTGTGTGTTATATTAGAGATTCTCAACCCAGGTCCTGTAATCCCATTGCCTTGCATGCTTCAAGTATTTCCTGACCCAACACATCTCATCCAATTTTTTTTAAACAATCAGAAGAGCTGAATCAGGTGTGTTGGAGCAGGTTTCCCAGCTTTAGAGAGGAGAAGCATTGTGTTTTGTACACGTTTGTTTATCAAATGTTTGTTCTGAGAAAGGATTATTAGGGAGTTTGTCCCATAATTGTTGTAGTAACAGCCTCTCCACTTTGGGGAAGGCATTCCAGTAGATCTTGGAACATTGCTGTGAAGCTCTAATTACATTCAGCCATGAGCACATTAGTGACAGGCGCTGATATTGGATTAGTTCTGAATCACAAACTCCATTCCAACTCATCCCATTGGTATTATATATTGCTCTGTCATTTCAGAGAATACAGGTCTACTGACACACAACCCAGTGCAGATTTTCTATATAGATTATACAAGTTATTAAACACTTGCGCCACCAATGGGTGCACAGTAAAGTAGTTTAATTCACCAAGAGATGTATACTGGATACCACTGGACATGTAAGACTGGCTTTCAAGGTTAAATTAACACTAGATTAAAACCAGGAACAGAAACTGTGACATATGTTACAGACTCTGGAAGAAAACGTCTTCCGAAATGTAAATTATTCTTGTAAACAATAAGGTTGGGCCATAGTAAGATTACACTGGTAATAAAGAATAATTTAACCTAGGCAGGAACTAAAACTGGAAAAAGTAGTTTTAAATGAATTAAAATAAAAAATGTTGTATTCTAGATCAAATGTTTTAGTTCTAATTAGGAGTACGCAAAACAGAGCGAGAAATGGCATTTCGATTCCAATGTATGTCTTGTGCATAAAGGTGAACGGACAATAAATCTCTTTGAATATTGAATCTTACTAATAAAGGTCTCAACAAGTAGTATCCAAAAAGTATAAAGCTTAGCAAAAGTTGTCCGATTAATTTGTTTCACTGGGGAATAAATATGAGGATGCACATATGAGGGCAAACACCTTAACCAGACTTGCAAGAAATGGTGGGGTGACAATCATTGCCCGCATTGTTTTCTTGATAAAGGTTTGTGTCTTCCTAAACTAAACATAGCTTACTTTAAACCGTTTACTAGTTTCCAGTGTGAGCCACAATAACTTCAAGAATATTTCTACATTTATCTTTATTCATAATTACACTGTCTTTAACTGCTCATCTTCCTCTGAGGGGAGACTGGCCGAGCAGTCTGAGAGCTGTGCAGGAAAAGTATGTTCACAGATGTTGCCTGAAATGCAGGTGGATTCTGGCTTTGTGACTCTTGAATGGGCTCGACAGGCTTCGGCGGTTGATTTTCAGTAAAACTAGCGTCCCAGCCCCCACCTGTCCGTTCGAGGTTTGGGGGGAGGGGGGTTGATGCAGATTGTTTCCAAATCCCCGAATCTGAACCGAATCTCTGCTTTGAGATGGTAAACGCCTGCATGAAATTATGAGCAGAGACTTTTTTTCACCGCAGTTGCCTGAGATTTCAAAATCAAATGTAGTGGGGCGTTCGTTTTTGCGCTCGGTTTTGAAACCATGTACCTCCTGCTGATCTCTGATGACTTGGAGGACGAAAGAAAAGAGAAAAGTGCTTAAATGGACTTAATTAGTGGAATGGAGAGAGGAGAAACACCGCCGCTGCTGCTCGAGCGAGTGACGTTTTGAGAGAGAGAGGGAGAGAGAGAGAGAGAGAGAGAGAGAGAGAGAGAGAGAGAGACCAGTGTTTGCAGTCGGTGAAACTGGCAGCAGTCTTTAACGCAGACTCGAGATTAGCCGTTTTCGCCGGGGTCTGCTCCTGCAGCTTCGGTAAGTAACGTCTTATTACGACTTAAAAAAGTTAATATCTAATTAATCTGCAGCGCGTTCCTGTTGCTGCGCTGCAAAACGCAGCGCTGCTCAGTGTTGATGGAGAGAGATAGATAGATAGAGAGAAAGAGGGAGAGAGAGCGCGAGAGAGAAACTTGCTGGATCTTCCTTCGTCTGGTGCCTAACCGCAGTCAGAAACGGCTGTCCAGTGTGGTGTCTCTGCTCCACAATGTGGATGTGACCGTCTCAGCTGTCTGACTGCAGTAGGAGTCTACAATCCCCCAGTCTAGAGCTTCCCCTGCCAAGTCTTTCAGCACTGCACTGGGACACCAATAGCAGCACCTTTCCATGTATGGAGATGCAGTGTCTCTTAAAGATGCTGATTTTCACTGCTTTTAAGGGATTGTGTGTTCATCATTGGGGTGTGGGTTTGTGAGTGTGTATGTCTGTGTGTGATTTTACATTGCCTGAAAGTTACTGAGTTTCAGATCTAAAGCCTTTACTATCTATTTGAGGTTAGTCTACAAACATTACATTATTTTTACAGTCTTTATATTATGATTTACTGTTGTGGTGTGCTCATCTAATCTGTGGCTTTTGTGTAAGCTGTGGTGCAAAATCACCGATGGCAGATATTCCTGATAGGCTGTACCATAATGTGCGTATATGTGTGTGTGTGTGTGTGTGTGTGTGTGTGTGTGTGTGTGTGTGTGTGTGTGTGCGTGCATGTGCATGTGTGCGTGTGTGGTCCCGTTTTGCACAC
>JBBMFX010000016.1:13000617-13019690 GCA_037832545.1 Rhabdalestes septentrionalis | reverse complement strand
TAACAACCATTAAATAAAGAAACCAAAGACGGATAAAGTCTCTGTCTGTATATTGCTGGAGACCGTTCATGACAGTCTGAGGCTCCCTTGAGCGAAGTATCGTCCCTTGGTGCTGTTTTCCTGGCTGCCCGCTGGTTAAAAGCAGAGGAAGAATTTCTTGCTGTTCACAATGTGCGCCTTGGTGTGTTCACGTATGACAGAACGGTCGCCTTCACTTCATATTCTTTATCAGGCGCAGTAGTGAGTAATCCTTCGCATGATTTTGATCATTTACTTCAGGCTTCTGACAGCAATGGCCATCAGCCACTTAATCAGTCAGTGATTCAGAGAGTGTCTCCTGGTCCTCTGGCTGCTCCAACAAAAAATTCTATATCAGCATCGACACACACTGAAAAGTGTAAATCCACGCAAATGGAATTACTTACCATTATTCATACGCACTTGTCTGTGTGTGCGTGTGTGTGTTGGGTGTGTGTGTGTGAACTGTTTCTTTGGACAATCATGAGTGTCTGTCCTAATCAGCCTCTGTGTGAACTGTTGACTGAGCATCATCCACATCATCAGCTACACTCTGCTGCTTTTGCATTTTAGCTGGGCCTCGAGCTAACACGAAAGAGAGAGAGAGAGAGAGAGAGAGAGAGAGAGGGCGGTGAAAAGAGGGCCGGAGAGGGAGTGATGAGGGAGAGAGGGCGAATGTAAAATCTGATGAATAGCAATAAGCTTTGCGGCTCTGCAATCAGCAGCTGCTTAAGAGAGGAATGAGAAGTGACACATGGTGCATAGCGTGTGAATAGACACAGTGATTTTGTCCATTTTGAGAAGAGTCGCAGGGTTTTTTGTTTTTTTTTTCACACAGGGTTGCACTTTTGGCTGAGACCTTCCACATTACGGTGGCTCCTTCTGCCTCTCATTCTGTCCGAGAGAGGGACCTGATTGGGGATTTATTCACACTGATCAGCCTGAATTATTGTGCCCTTGAGAGTGGCGTCCTCCGAAACCAATCTTGAAAGAGAGTTTTTTCGGTGATTCATCGCCACACTCCACTCTCCTATTACAGATATAAAAATCTCCTTTCATCACACCTCTGTTGGCCCTTCAACCAGTATCACAGAAGATTAATTAGTACTGTAAATCAGCTTTTTTTATCTCCGCCTTTAATGGCCAGACTATAGAAAGATACCCAGGCCCACATGCCTTCGACACAGAAGAAAGGGACAGAGAGAATGAAGTTTGGAGGAGAAGCTCTTTAATTTGGGGTTGAATTACGAGTGGAGATGGTATCCAGTAGGACAGACCATCTCACACACACACACTTCTATCTCTCTCTCTCAATCACAGCCATAAACCTGTGCTTCTCCTAGTCGCACTGTGTGGGTTTCTGTGGGTTATGCTGCTTGCTTAGGCAGAAATTTGGAATTACACCGAAAGGAGCTTGAAGGCATGAAGGAAAACTCAGAAGAACACAAAATAAAATCCTTTAGGGTTTGAGGCAGAAACACTCAAAGGAACCAAGACTCAGGTGGAAAATCCCTTGAAGAATAATGAGGAAGACACTCTGAGAGGAACCAAGACTCAGAAGTAGAAATGCACAAGAATAAAACCATTAAGAGTCAAATGTAGAATCCTGGAGGAGTCAAATGCAGAAACCATTTTGGAAGGCACAAGTTAATTGATCAAAGCTGAATGAAACAATGTATTTTAACATAAGCACAAAAAGGCCCACAACATTTAGCAACCCAAAACACATAAGAGGAAGAAGAAATTATATCCAGGTTGAACTTTATAAGCCTAGGAAGAATGTTGACACATTTAGTGCAAATTGCTGTTATATGTGCAAAGATACAGGAACCACTTAGTCCAAATTAAGCTTCCTAATTGCAGAGGGACAAAATAGCCTCTAGGTCTTTTGTTACTGCAGTGAGCTCTGTAGCAGCACCCGAAGGGCCTCAATTCAAAATGTCCTAGTGGGGAGGACTTCAATGGTCAAGGACGGCAGTTACTTTCCTAAACAAGCATCTTTCAGGGACCTCAGGAAAGGAAGTCTGCTGATCTCTGACCGTCTCTGACATTTCAATAACCACCATCACGAACATGTCTGGTGTTACTGCACACGGACACTGAGCTGGGATATCAGAACTAAGTCAGACTCAATAAAACATTGGTGAAGTAAAAAGAATAAAACAGGTTTTCACCGATTTTCAGATCAACTCCGTGTCTGCCTCTGGTGGTATGTGTGTGTTTATAATGAAACACAGTTGTAGGTGTCCTCCACATGCCTCCCTGTCTTTGATCACAGTGAGAAATTGACACATCCATTCTCTGACTGCACATGCCTTCTTTCAAAGCAACTATTGCTCATTCGGGCAAGCTTCACGGAGCACTGGCAAATATCCAATGCACTCTAATAAAGGAATTGTATGCATGGATATCACTACTGTGGGTGTCACAATGCATCGAAAAGATGTGATATTACAGAGCAAAGGTGCATCATGGAGATACGACAACGCATCATGGAAAACAGACATTCTATTACAGTGTTTACGCTAGCTACATTTCTCCCTGGCATCCCGACATGGCAATGTCATTCCAACGAAGGTAATGAAAACAACAAAGTATTAAATAAACCTGTCTGGATGACAAAACAACAAATCCACACGCATTCACGCATGCATAAAATGGAAACACTCGTAAGCAAATAACATGAACCTCCCCCTTTGGTCAATAGAGAACAAAATGTATACCCCTGGTTGACAAAAATGGGTTCGCTTGTAACAGTCGCAAAATGAAAGCTTCTGCTCGACAAATGAAAGCACCAGAAGCAGTCAAGAAAATTGACCCCACTAGAAAAACATCTAATGCAACTGCACTGTTTGAGCACCAGTGGACAACCCACTAAAACATTTCTATGCCCCACAATCCTCTTGCCCCCCAACCTTATTAATTTTATCAAATGGTGATGCCACCACTGAATATCATCAATGCTTTCCTTCAAATTTGTTTCAAAATGATAATGAATCAAATTGATTGATTATTGGATAACTTCATCTTTAAAGCCCTAGTTAATTTCAGAACTTTAATTGGCTCCTGCATAGTGTGAGGATGGCATCCCATTCAACTATGTCGAACCACCTTGCATGGTTGGCAAGAGTGCCGGCATGCCATCTTTGCCTCAAGGGTTGCCTTGCAATCACCTTTCTCCCAGACCAGCACTGTTGTGAGCAGTACAAGATATTTAGACTGACAAACAACATGATTACTAACATCAGAGATTACTACATTGGATTTAAAAACAAATGCATCAAAAATAGTGTCTCGATGTTCAGCATCCAGTGAGGAGGATCTGAAACCTATGGCACATCTATTCAATGAAGACACCAGTCTCTCGAGATATTGACATATACAACCTGTAACAGCTTGTGTTTAATGGTTTTATTGTGTCACAGATTATTGCCGCAAGGCTCACAAACAACAGTTTATAGTCAGGGAGTACATGATCATCTCATCTCGCTGTATTGTCACTGTGCCCGGTAGATTTAATCCTTGCTTTTGAGGTCTTTTGTATGGCAGGCTATGAGTCACGCTATAATTTTGTTCTTCGCCTTGGGTGTTGTCTCTGCATTAGAACCGCACAATATATTGTTAGTTAGGAATTATACCAATATTAGTCTCCATGATATGAGCTCCGGAAAAGGCCTCAATGTGATGCATTCAGCAAGTATGTGCACTAATTACTTACTGAATGTTACACACCGTTTTTTATTTTGTGTGTGTCTGGGGGTGGGGTCACATTCTCAGACTAATCCTAAATTTATAGGCTAAGTGGGATGTCTACTGTGTATGTAGCCCTTCTAACGAAATTGTATAATACATTATGAACATATATGTATTTAAAAATACTAGGTATAGCCCAAATAATTTGAATACATGAATGTTTGTTTTTTATGTTGGTAATGTATACAGTATTTATTATTATGAAGCTTTTTCTCATTTGTTTGATGTATGACATATTTAATCAGTGAAGAATCAAAAAAGTCTGTAAATTTTGCTATATGTATTTTTTAGGAAATTCATTATTGCTGTATAGCCATTCTGTTCCATTGAGTGAGTTCTCACATTGGATGAGGAAGAGAACAGAGAAAAGAAACATTTGCTGACGCTCACAAAAGTCCTGATAGTGATAAAGTGATTAGAATTTGTAAATAATCGACCTTTAGAATCTACATGGCTCAGCATAGCTGTATTTGAACTAGAGGCTACAATCGCTGCACTTACAGCAACATGTAGCGCATGAGCAGTGACTGTTAATACACAGATTCCTTCAGCTGGATACATTTTAACATGCAATACTGGAAAAAAAACTAAAGTGAGTCTTTTGTTGTCCGGGTAATTTTAAGATAAAGTTGATATGGAAATATAAACAAATGCTCCAGTAAAATGCTATTTAAGTGAGCCCTAAATTATACTATAATAGCCAAACTGAATGGCAGTGTAATCTGAGATTTCATGATGCATTGAATTACTTTTTATGAAACCAAATCTTAAACGAAACTTAATCAGAGGTTTATACTCCTTGTGTTATGACTTCAGGAAGTTTCTAACCAGGTTATGCCTATGTTTGTGTGTGTCTGGTGTGTGTATGTGTGCACGTGTGTGGGTCACATACAGGTCAGCTGGCTGTGGGCACGTGTGAGATTGTGCTGCTGAACAGAGACAACAGTCAGCCCAAGCGCACCATCGCCAGGCAGACCGCCCGCTGCGCCTGTCGGAGAGGCCAGATCGCAGGCACCACGCGGGCACGGCCAGCATGTGTGGACGGTAGGGAGAAGGAACACAGCCTGCAGTAACAGGCTGAAAGGGTCTACTGTCACATAACACACCTTTAAATTGAGTTAAACCTTTCTGGCACCGGTCCGCAAGCACAAGATGGAATCTCTCTGAAATACAGAGAGGAATAGTTTAACCATAAATGCTTAAGTGACTACGAATTCATTAACCAAAGGAAGTGGCAGTTATTGCCAGTGATTACGAAAGCATGTTTTAATTTTATTAAAGGGTGTTTATCATGGATCATTTTCCTTGCAGTTTAATGTAGTTCTTCAGAGTGTACTACATGGTAGTCCACATGTGGAAACTAAGCTGCAAACACAGCTAATTTGGAATGAATTATTTTAATGATGTCACAAAAAACATCTTTTGTCTTATCCATCCATCCATGCATTTACATGAAGTGTCCAGCTGGATTGTATCAGCCCAGGCTGTCATATGGGGCATGCAGTAAGAACAGAACTTGTTTATATGTGTCAGTCTTAAATAATAGTGATAGCTTATTTAAATTTAAGGGATATGGAGAAATCAGAATTATTACTAAGAAAATATTACTGGTTTGGGTACATTACTCCACAGAAATATCCCATAAAGCTGGACTTCATTTCAGGAATGATGCAGGATATTAACCTTTTAATTGCTTTATTGTCTTGTTTATCGTTTAAAAAAGATGGAAAAAATATTTACATTTGTACAAGAATTCTGTTTTGCAGAAGAAAAGCCCTCTTTAAGATTTTTGCTGTTTGTTTCTCATTTCTCAACATTAAAACAAAACTGCAGACACAAACCATCAATCCAGAACATGAAATTAATATGCCTAATGGTAATTACTTGCATAAGTATGTAATTAAGGGCTGGTGGCTGTTGGTGGTCTGGTTTGGAAATTAAACATAAGTGTCCATAACAGTTATGCTAAGTCAGGTAGCACAAGGAGGAATACATTTGAAAGGAGTCTGTTATGATTCAATAAACCATGCATCTACAGTCAGTGTTGACATATGTCTG
This sequence comes from Rhabdalestes septentrionalis, assembly GCA_037832545.1. Lineage (NCBI taxonomy): Eukaryota > Metazoa > Chordata > Actinopteri > Characiformes > Alestidae > Rhabdalestes > Rhabdalestes septentrionalis. The sequence continues at coordinate 13,013,861 of JBBMFX010000016.1, read as the reverse complement.
AGAATGGAACAAATTGAACTGGAAGTGTAAGTTGATTTAAAGCCAGTGAAGCAAAAAGAGCCATATTACCCATGTTAACCATGAAACCATCGAAATCTTCTAGCCTTTGGACATTCATCGCCGCAGAAGGGGACTTTGAGTGATGCCCCTGCAGATGAGCTAACACTAAAGAACACTTAAGCTATTCAGTGCACTTTATGGTCTTTTAATAAACCATAATATTACTCCAAAGGATGGCAGTGTTTTTTTTCTAAACACGCAGGACCACTTCACCCCAATTCATTTATCAAGCTAAATTTCAGCAGCTAAGTTATTACAAGCTAATTTAGTCAGCTCACTAATGATCTTGATATTGTTCTGTGGTGTTATTTGTCAATAGACATGAAGGAAAATCAGTGTTGGTAAATACAGAAAGCTAGATCAAGTTGTATTTGTTTGTCACTGTGAGTGCAGTTAAAGCAGTACATTTTTGAGCTTTGGGAATTAAATATAGATGATTTTTCATGAAGAAGTTGGCTAGTAACACCTTTTCTCACCCATTGTCCTAATGATTCAACGAGTGTACTTGTCTGTTCTGAGTCATTTTGTCAGTTTTTCTTTCACTTTGTGAAGAAAGATGTTTGCTGGGCAATGGCAGAGTTGAAAGTCACGCCAGTCATCATTTTGCAAACAATGATCTTAATAGCTTTAAACAGAGCTTAATAAATGGAGGTTCTAATGTGTCGACTGTCTAGTTGAAGAGATATACTACTAAGAGTGGATGCATTTCTACCATTTATAGATATCGCTTGGATGTAGGTGATTATCCAATACATGTTTTAAGTGTAATTTATCTTCTTCAGTTTGGAACTGGAGAAATAGACCAGTGTTGCTAACAAACTCTAGAACTCTATAGTCACCCAAATCTTTTCACCGTATACTTCCCCAGACCTTCTCCCTACCCAGTCAGTGCAGCTCTTCATGACAATGGAACAGACTAGTGAATGTGGTTTAGGGCACAATATGACTACAATAGTGTGATAATAGTAAACGAAACTTTGAAGCCATTTTGTGGGCTGTTTTCACAAATCAGCTGCAACAGTGATAATCCCAAAGATTTTGTGACAATGTCAGTGTCAAATACAGAGAATTCTGGTTCAACCCTGTTATCTCCAGCACAAGTTTTGTCTGAAATATCGGATAATAGCTGACAGTAAGTCATACAGTGTCCTGAACCATATTCACTGTTAAATATCAGTGAAGAGCTGGAGGCCATTTGATCGAGCTGAGAGAAAGTGCTGGTTAAATATTTTTAAAGAAACATTTCAGCTGACTAGTGTTTGTCATCCAAATCTGCCTCGTACCTCCTACTAAAGAAGGAACGTTTGGGTTTTAGACATGTCTGATCGAATACCTCTGCAGTAAAATGTACATTTGACATGGCTTCATGTTATGTGGTAGTATTCGCTTTGAGCCACATCAGTTTTTCCGTTTCACTTATTCTTTTATGCCTTAAATGCTGGATTAAGATTAAGCCTGGCCTTGGATTAAACTGCACAGTAAATGGAGATTCTCAGGTGAAAAGTCTTTTTAATGCAGGATTGGACTTATTCTGTGTTTGAAAAGCATTATCCTGCCAAGTCAGGGTTTACAGGGCTGTGTACAGGCATAAAGCAGCTAAAGCCATACAAATCTTCACCACTTTGTAGTCCAGGCCTGTCATCTAATAAACAAATTCAGACTTATTAATTTCAAATGTCACGTTGCATTAGAATGCTGAAAGCAATATTGTGTAAATGTCAGATTTTCAAACCCAAGCAATTCAGCTAAGGTTGCAACTACCAGAGAAATCAAACAAAAACAGAAGTTATGATATAGCTGTCATATCAAAACCTCATCATTCCATTTTCAAGTTTATTTGCATTTCAGGTTTTGTTACCTCAGCAAAGAACCACTATATGGACAAAAGTATTGGGACACACCTCTTAAATATCAATCTTAATGAAGCCTATAGAGACAAAGCTATGATTCCAACTTTGTGGACAGTTTGTGGAAGAACCTTTTCTATTCCAGCATGAAGCTCCATAAAGACATGGCTGGATGGATGAGTTTGTGAGCCAGGCCTTCTCATTCAACATCAATGCCTGACCTCATAAATGCTCTACAGAATTAATGGGCACAAATTCTCACAAATCAAATTTCTAAATATTGTGGAAAGCCTTCCCAAAAATTGTAGAATGAAAAAGTATGTATTTGAATGCAATGTAAAGGTCAGGCACCCCAATACTGTTGTACAAATAGAGACTTCTAAAGAAGTTGTTTAGCTAGAGCAGCAATTTGGCTGGAACCAAACTTTTTTGAAAGGTAGATCTTCAGGTCCAGGGCAGATGACCACTGGTATAAATACATTGCTGATTATACAGAAGTTAAGTATCTTGGAGGATCTGAAATGTCGTAATGTCGAATGGGCTTGTTTTCCCTATTAGAACAAAAGGCCTCACAGACTCCATGTAGTGCTGAATAATTTAGAAGAATATAAATGAAAGTCTGTCTGCCTTTTCCAAAACGTATTTAATTTAAACATTTATCTTATTAAATTACACAGTTGATAAATATGATGTAAATTCTTATTTGACAGGTTCAAATCCACACTTATCTACAATTTTTTTTCTTGCTGGGTTTAGTTTGATGAACAGAAAAAATGTAATTAAAGAAATTAAGGATGTTTTTTCTTTCTGCAAACAAGGCTATACACAGGAGGAACCTTTCATTAAATCATATTAACGTATCTGTGGGTTGAATGTTCAGAATCTGCACTTTCTGCACTATTGCTCCTCTTGTTTCAGTGAGCTCTGAGTGAGCTGTAATTAGTTTCCGATTACTCCTCTCTTTTGTTATCATCAAAGATAGACTTAATTATGGTGCACAGAGAGGTGGGAAGGTGTGAAATAGGAGCGAATAGGACAAGGACAGATCGTTTCAACATTCATTCAGCATTCCCACACAAAAAATGAACACTCACGTCACACATATACACATGAACCCACGCAAGCCTCAGATTAGATGTACACACATTTACAGCTGCACCCACACAACTTCACACACCTCACACCTCGACCTCACACTCAGTACAGCATCTAAAAGTCTCGGTCAGCTTGTGTTATGTGTAGTAGAGTCATTTGACTTTGTGTTGCTTCGTGTTTTCCTGTGTTAAGACACATCTTATGACAATGTATTATTTTAAATGAACATGAATATCACAGGGAAGTTTGCATTGTAAAATATGTAACCAGTTTGTGTGTGTTTGGTTAGTTTGTGGTGTTGGAGTGTTGGATTATAGGGTTATTATGGTAGGTACAGAGGACACCTCTGTTCTAAGGTGCAGTTATATCAATGTGTCATTATAAAAGCTATGAAACATAAGATTATAAATGATACAACGGTCAGATGTGATTTACTGTGTAATTGTACTACGCACTGACACAACAGAAGACAAAGACCTTTAACAAATACTGCTTTACAGACAACAAAAGAAGTTGTTTTTGTTATTTTGTGGAACAGTCGTATCAGAACAATAGAAGATAACGCTTTATAATAGTGCTAAGTGGTGTCATGGCAGGAAGGTAGATAGTGTTTTTTAAAAAGGATGATTTTATCAAAATGATCTTGAAAATTGGCCAAAAAACTTCTGATCATTGATATATGGGAGAGGATGGGGGAATGAGAGTTCATTGATGGATGCACTGAGAGAAAGAGGAGGAAAAAACAGATCTGAGTCATTAACAGCGGAACATATGTCGGTACTTTAATTAGCCTGAAACAGAATATTATATGGTAAGCAGGGTTCAAACCAAAACCATCTACATATACATCCATACGACCTTATATATATATGTATATATATATATGTATATATATATATGGTCGTATGGTTGTTCCTCAATCATTCAAAAAATATTAAATATAGCTATATATCTTTTTTTTTTTTTTTGAATGATTGAGGAAACCAAGCAAACTAAATACTGCTTGATGTCTGCATCAAAATCTAATTTATATGAGTTAAAACAGTGATTGAACATTTTATCTGAAACTTTTCATCAACTTTATAACAGTTGGGGAAGTGCTTTAACAGCATTTCCATTGTAGACTCTTTGCTCTGCATGTGGTCCTGTACTGTGTCCTACAGTGCAAGCAGCAAACTGACGCGTTCGTTAGCCTGTTTACATTTCAAACAAGTTTGTATTTGTGCTGATTGCTTTGAATTCACAATCAGCTGAATCCCAGTGCAATGGGATTTGCATATCTTGACTGACAGGGTGAACATTGTTAATCCAAAAGAGCGAACTTGAATGAAATGAAAATCAAAACATTTTGCACTGTTTTGACTGAATCATCACAAGACAGCCGAGCACTTGGATTTGCAGACGTTTTCTCCAGCTGCCTGACTTACAGCTTCGATTCACAGGCAACACCAGCTGTTTTGGAGATGAGAAGCTCATAATTCATCGCAAATAGCTAACCAGGGTTAGATAGCTTTGACAAAGGGTCAGAAAACAGATACGATCACCCTTCAGGAGGCCAGTCTAACTTATGGGACAACTCTACAAATTGTACCATTCTTTTCTTGCATTCCTTTACTTCTATTATAATTGATCAGTTTCTGACCACAAGACCACCTCTGACCAGGTGTTATGTGATGGAACAGAGGATTTGGGGGGTATGAATACCTTGAAACCAATTATTTTACATACAATTACTACGTTGTCCTAATCTTTTCATTTGTGTTTGTGTCTATATATAGTATGCAACTTAATTTTCACCAATGAAGACCTTTAAGAAGGACAACAATTGTTACAATGTAGCTAAGATGTATAAAATTTAAAAAACGACACCTGGGGATTTATTAGCATCTATGTCACCTTGAAAAACCAGCACCAATTTTTCACATCGACAGTGATGTGAAAAGAGCAAAGATGCTGGGGACTTTATGTGTGGGAGCACTTTAAGATATTGCATGAAAAGAATAAAGAGAGATTTTGGTACAAAGGCAAGTTTCGTCGCCTTATTTCAGATATGTACTAGTCTCTGGTGAGAGTAACAATAAAACCAAGAGCTCAGGGACTCAAGTCTGAGTCTCATCCACTGCCAAATGAGTTCTAGCAGTGGATGAGACTTCTGCTGCTGCTTCCACAGTGGCTTTTTTCATATTCAGTTTGTAGGCTAGAAAACATCTCAGCCACCTATGTAGCTATGACCATGAGGCTAAAAAATAAAACTATGAGGCCACTTGTTTAGAAATACCAACAAATGCTAAAATGCTATTAAGGTCAGAAATGTTGACGAAGCATTAATGTTGGCATGTTGTTCTGTCTAAGAGTGATACGTGCAGTAGATTATTGATCCTTGTTTTGATGAACCGAAAACCCGACTTCACACAAGAGTGTGGCGGGAAAATGCAACAGCGCCTTTACTTCACGTTGGCTATTAACAAGCTGTCAACTGAGAGAAGCCAACACTGCATTAAAGCAGCTCCTTCAACATACACTTTACATTTAAATGCCACAATTAGGGTCTTAAATAAATAGAGTAATGGTAATAACAACACCATAAATAAAATATTGGATTTCTTCTAAGTCCAGTTTCCCCTCAGCTCAGTTTGTCACCTGGTTGCGTTACCATGCTTTATCTTATGTGTTTTGGGAAGAATTGTTTTGAAGTTACATGTTTCAATTGTCTGCATCCACTTATATCCAGGTCATCTAAATTCAAACAGCACAATTCTTTGTGTGTATCGTTCTGCGGCCCGGTGGTTGGGAACCCTCAGGCTTCCGTCTCTATCATAGAAATATAATGCAGGGATTTCTAATTAAGTATGAGATGCCATATGTGACTGTTCTAATCAAGATCTAGCACTTCAGGCATATTAGTAGTGATGCTTTATAGTGCTGTTCCCATTTCAGTGGAGAACTCCTAATACCGCAGATCTGTCTGTCTTTTCTGAATTCAAAGCGTTTGATATTGAGCTTTTTTGAAGGCTTCATCTGACACACACAAATAAAAAGAGAAGCTCAGTTTCCAAAACACTAATCTCAAAAATCTGAAAGCCACTTTAAAAAACACAGTATTTTCCTTTCACACTTCGACATGCCTCTTGATTTGTTGCTGCACAGTGTAGTCTTTATTCACCCTAATTGCAGTCTGTATCTATTATGTGTCCATATTGTATTGGATTTAAAAGTCACTCAAATTTTTGAATGTTATTTTGTTCATTATGTTGGTATTCCTTTTCATACTTAGTAGTGAAATCATTAAAACATCACAGCTGATCTCTAAATCTGTATGACTTTAGTATAAGACATTGGAATAACCTACCAGTTAACTTGTCTGCTAAAACTGCACTCATAATTCTTCAAGCTGAAGGATTAAGCGGTTTTATAAAGAACCTTAGTTTCTTTTCTGCCTTATATCGTGTAGTGTTATGTTCTGACTGTTGCACTATTTATGGTGGAAGGTAAAAATTCAGTGGTCCTGAAGCTGGAGGGCTAAGTCAGCAGTGGTAGAGAAATAGGATGTTTAATAGGATGTTTATAGTCATAAAAACTGTGTATTTTAATTCTAAAACAAAAAAAAACATATGAGTGCAAATGACTATTGTTAAATATGAAATATAAAAAGCTACTGTGGTGAAATATGAAGGTATTGGGCCAGCTGGTGGCCTAATGGTTTGGACGTTTGCTCTGAGGTCAAAAGATCATGTGTTTGAGTTCTAGGACTGCTAGTGGCACCACTGCGGTACCCTTGAGCAAGATACCATGCCTACACACTGCTTGCTGGACATACATTATTGGCCTCAGCCCCCTTGCTTCACTTAGTGAGTGGGTTAAATGCAGAGAAAGAATTTCACATTGTTCAAACTATGTGCTGTGCTGAGGTGTGTTCACACATGACTTTAAGGAGCCGCTTTACTTTGCTTGCAGTAAAGCTGTTTTTGAGAATTATTACTTGGACTACTTGAACCAATCACTTGGATACATAAGTGGAAACAGGCCATACTTACCTGTATACTTTACTCTAGAGTATATTATGTATTGGATCGTGGAGCCAAACTTCGACTCACCATTGTTCTGACTGTGTTTTCTGTCTTAGTCTGCTCATGTTCTGTATACCTGTTGTTATCATTATGACCTAATTCATCCTTTGTGCTTAATGCTTAGATAAATAGCGGTTTGCAAAATGAAGTGTTGCCAAATAACGTTTAATCATTAGCACTGTGGAGAAAAACTATATTTCTGCCGTCTGAGCAACTAAACGTAATTTGAAGTGTAAGCATTTGATAAAGAATTAAAATGGCCTGAAATGAAGGCTTATAGAGCAGAGGAGGTCTGACATTTTCTTATGACTCATTCTGTATGGCTCTCCTTCCTTCTTACTCTCTTTTTCCCTCTATCTCTCTCTCTCTCTCTCTCTCTCTCAGTCTCTCTCCCTCTATCATTCTTTTTTAATTCTCTCATTCTTTATCTATCTCTATTTTTCTATCTCTCATTTTTTCTCTCTCTCTCATTCTTACTCTCTCGCTTTCTCTCTCTTTTGCACTCTCTTTCTTTCTCTCTCTCTCTTTCTCTCTCTCTCTCTTTCTCTCTATCTCTCTCTCTCTCTCTCTCTCTCAATCTAATCAAATGGTCAGTGCCTTGGTTAGACAATCGCACTGCCTCGATAATGCTGGTCCTTTTAGCTCCTCACTAAGGACGTTAGCAGCTCTTTGTAACGCCAAGACCAGCATAATTAACTAAGAGACTGGTATAATTACAGCAGGGGGAAATTGATTTTTATTGGCTTTCACTGCTGTCTTCATGCTCCATTAGGGGAAGGCCATTAAGGCCTGTTGCCCGCAAAGTCTTTTTTTTTCCTTCTTTTCACACACACACACACACACACACACACACAAGTTTGTTTGTGCTTTATGTATTGTAGATGTAAATATTATTGAAGATATTTTTTCCATTGTTGATTTTGGTTTCAATTTTTTATTGTAATTCTTATATTATTTTTCATAAAAAGTAACCAGCAGCTCTTCAGATTTACAGGACATATTTAAGCTGATGGAATTGTTAATATAAAAATAATCATTAAATGTATTGCTCACTACCTGTACTGAGAGGGCTGTTCCAAACTCCTAGTAACTATAATAATGTATTCGTGTGTATGTGTTTGCGTATATACATTTATATATAGGCACACAAATACATCATTATAGATACTTGCAGAGATAGATAGATAGAAGGATGGTTAGATAGATGATTATTGATCTGGTTAGATAGATGATTATTGATCTGAGTTTCAGTGTTTAGTGGCTTATGAAGTATCTTCTCAGGAAGAATGATTTCTTAAACACAGTTATCAGAAACTGGCAGTTTTTAATAATGGGAACTTGAGGTCTGTACAGGGAAGAAACTGAAGCCCGGGCCTGACCTGCAGAAAGGCTTAACACACTTCAGATGAACCTTGCTCTGACCTTTCCACCCACCCAACACACCCCTCCCATCATCCATGTTTCATTCCGTGGGACATTCACACACTCCTCAAACTGAGGCTATTCCAAACACTGCTAACACTGTGAGAAAGAGAGTAAAATGGACACAAGAGAGAGAGTGTGCATGCATGAGTGAATGAGAGAGGAAGAGGAGAGAAAGAATAGAGAATATGTCAAATGCAAAAAAGGTCCCTCACTAGTAAACAAACCCCAACCCGACCTGAGCATGGTTATGTATGGGAAAAAATGTTCCAAACCTGGAACCTGATATTGTACTCGAAAGACATCTATCCCTGGCATAGGAATAATTTAATGCATTTATTCTTATTGTGAAGGTCAGATTTAGGAGCTTTTTTCAACAGTTTTCAACATTTAATTACATTTAGCTATATTTTATTTTCAGAAGAAACGTTACCTCATATCAAGTTCTTCAGTGAGACAATTGTCTCAAGATTTCCTGCATTTTATGTGGCATCACCAGGTTGTGCAGATCTTGATTTCCGTGACCAATAAAAGCATGTGCCATTGGACTGTATCGGCTAAAAATAAATATATTTCTCCCTTAAGTGGAAAAAACATGCAGTTTTACAAAGTCTACATGTTTGTCCTGTTGGTTAACCCTAGTTTAGGTTTAGACATTCTGAATTGGAGTAAGATGTTAACCCTCTATGGCATGGTGTTGCCTTTAGGCAACAAAATATTATTTTGGCCCATCCACTGCCCCAATTAAAAAAACAAACCAAAAAACATCACATTATATCTGATGATAAGTCTGGAACCAATACAATTGGAGGTGGGTGTAGGTTTGGTGGAGCAGTCCTTTTTGAGCCAGTAGCTGGTTTGCACACACTGCTAGCAGAAGGTAAGATAAATTAAATTTTTAACATGTTTAATTTGAAATAAATTTTCCAAAACAATCTGTGATGCACATGTATGTACATGTATGGAAAGAAGTGTATCTGATTGAGTAAAGACAAATTTTGTCTTTATTTATGTATTAAAATTGTAATTTTTAATTTGTTGCCTTAGGGAAATGTTTATATATATTTATATTTAAAGATTTAAATATATAAACACTAACACACGCATCTAATCTCTATGCTACGGATTAATAAAATAATTTAACTTATGGGGTTTTTTTTAAATTATTGTTGTTGTGAAAAAACTTCTGATGTATTTATTGTATGTTATCATATATTATAAAATAACTTTTATCATTTTGTCTACCAAAATCTTTTAGAGGGGGCTTGGGTAGGACAGATTTTTGATTGATATATTATTTATTAAATTATATTTATTAAATCTTGGGTGAAATATTTTTTTCCTCTTAAAATAAAAATGCGTGCCATAGAGGGTTAAAGTAAAATTAAGGCACATTTTAGAAATGTGACTGAATGTAAGTCAAATATACAATAAGCCTCTCCAAAGCATAAACACTGTTCTGTGTACTGACACAAATACAAACACATTGTTTTGCACAGTGACAATATGGGGAAGGCTCTTCCTGTTTATGTTATTTCTTTGTCTGTTGGTCCACCTCTTCCTACCAATCCATCCATCTTTTTTCCCCATTGCCTAAATCTTTTTAGGTAATGTTTTAGCATGGCAGATGGTGCCAAGGGACAGATGGCAGGCTGGGGTCTCCCAGGGGGTGGTGGTGAGGGTATATATTGGGGGGGTTGAAGTCAGTCCTCTGGGGGCGGTTCTGATCAGTCTCCAACACGACTGAGTCAGAGGGCATAGCATTCGTGTGCAGGAGAGGAAGAGGGAGAGAGACAGAGAGAGACTGGCAGCGAGGATCTGGCTCAGGTGCTGTGTCTGTCCACGCAGAGGTGGGTTTATACCGACATTGTGGAGAAAAGAAGTGATGATCAGGGTGGCGTGGGCAAGCCAGTGACTCAGAGCCCTCTGAAACCTCCGGACATTTTATCCGTGTTACTCATGAACAGCTAACATTCCAGTTGTGTATCAGTGGGTGGCCTGCTCTCCTCTCTGGAGCTTTTTTGACTGTTATTTATAGGGAAAGGTATCAGTCTGTATCAATGAGTCCCATCAAGCAAACATACGGTAAACTCTGGAGAGGATTCTTAAAGGGCCATTGTCTAGGAAAATCTTTTTCCTTGCCATGTACAGTGTCTCAAAATATACTCTTCGCTCCCCTGTGTCCATCCATATATAGTATAAAAAGCTCCTAAATGAGTTGCATCTTACTTGCGATGTCACATCCACAAACACGTATCCTTGAGATTACTTCAGTGTAAGCAGTCCATTCATTTTGAAGTAATGTATGGTTTTGTTTTGTAGGCACCCTGTAGAAGAATTATTGAAATAAATGTTGTTTAAATTATGTGTGATGGATCATGGAAGCCTTTAAAATGATCTATAAATCCAAAAAGTTGGACTTATTATTAATTATTTTTTTACATGCCTAAGAATTGCTTGTAAAAGATTGTCCTGAATGTTTCAAGCTGGTCTGTTTGAATAAGTCCCAATAGAGAGCAGAAGTGATGCGTAGGTCAACCCGCAAAAATCTCAGCTTATCAATGACCTGAACCTGATCCGACCCACAATGTTTCTAATATTTATGAATCGTTTGAAATGCTGCTATTACATTTTGATCCGATTGCCCACATGTGTGAAACTTTGCTGTCCTGGTGGTTAGGGGTCAACCCACGAACCAAAATCATTTACATATATCGGTTTTAAAGACACAGTAACAGAAACAGTCTGTTTACTTTCACCAAATAAAGAGAGAAATGGAATATGCTAATGAAGAAATGAAGTACCATTACTTGGGAAATACTAAGAATATAGGATATGGGACTTTTCAACCAGGAACACTCCTTCTATTTACAAGCAAGTTAACAGTGCCTGTGTTTGTGCCAGAGGCTCATGGCTCCCTAAGGGCCTACATGCACGCTAAACTGGCTGATCCTGCAGCAACATGAACATCACTTCAGCAGCAATGGAATAAAGACGACGTGATTGAGCCTCTGGTGCATGTTAAAATGTTGACACCCTGCAGTTTCGGTGACATGATTAGGGTTTGAAGCACATCCGAGGTTGACAAGGCTAGCATATAGTCCACCATTTGACAAGGCATATGACAGATATGTCTGGCATTTGTGTGTCAGATCTGAAGTGTCGTACGTACGGGCTGTAAATCTGACTTTAAATCCAGCATCCATAGAACGTTGTTGTGACAAACAACAGTGCTGCTTGCAGCTGAGACCAAAAATGAGCTGAGCAAAGGTCCCTTAACCAGCATTTAGTGTCTCTCACGCAGCCAGACAGCTGTGTATGCGTTCTAGATGCTTAAGTAAATCAGGCCTGAGAAATCCAAAAATATCCGCTCTGCCTAGCATATGCTTCAAACCACTGATCTCTGCTCCCAGGTGACCTAGATGGGAATGTATTTTGGTCTCAAACCTGTTCAGGGCATCATCAGTACATTCGGCTAATTAGGTTGATTAGAAATTTAAAACACATATGATAGATAGATTGATAGGTCAGTAGGTGGGAAGATAGGTTCAATATATGTGCAATAATATCCTGAAAAACAACCCTTCGGGTAAAAAGATCCCAGCTATGAATTTACTGTGTCCAAAGCAGTACATTGGCTAGAGGTATAGAAGCCCCCAGCACTGGGCAGTGGAACAGAGGAGCTGCATTCTCTGGAGGGATGGAGCTCCATCCAGTAACTGTGGGTTGAGATGGGGTGGCATTTGTGATCCATGAACATGCAGCATCAGTAATGTTCTCAGGGCTGAATGCAGACAAACTGACTATAATTTATTATTATCATTATTATTATTATTAGTAGTAGTGCTAGTAGTAGTAGTAGTAGTTGTAGTAGTAGTAGTAGTATTTGTAGTAGATGTAATAGTAACATCTATTATTAACATCTAGTATTAGTAATGGAATTAGTATTGGTAATAGTAGTAGTAGTAGTAGTACTAGGATAAGGAAGGGGTACTACTCCTTCCACCTTTCCTTGCAGAAGGCCTTTGGATTATACATTATTCTTGCACACACAGTATGTTTAGGATATAGTAGCAGAACTTTCATTTACTGAAACAGCTGAAGGCTGATTTTGCTGAAAGATTTGGATCATTGTATTGTTTTTTTTTCAACCTCTTCAAAAATGTTCAAATATTTAGTAGAATCTATCATTAACACAGTCTTCATAACTCTTCCTCCACCACTGGCTGCCACGCGATCCCAACGCTTAACTGATGTACCTCTCGCTTAACAGTTGGCACCCCACTTGATTCCACAATGCCTCTGGTTTATCTGTTGACACTCCAGTGGTTTTGCTTTGAATGCCTGACCATTCTGTTTCTCTTTCCTTGACTTCCAACAGCTTCCCTCCTCTCCATGTGAAATGGCATTTTGGACAACAGAAAAATTTGCATGTCATTTTAATGTCTTTTTTTTTAAGTGTCCCTTATCTTTAGTTTCAGATCCTCAGTCATCCTCTCAAATGAGCCTGTGGCTTTCGAGTGTCAGCTAGATGAAGATTAAAGCAGCAACAGAAAAAGCCTTATACATGTAGAGAATTTACAAGATGTACGCTTTAGGTTTGCAAATGTGTGCTTGAGTGCAGAGGAATATGTGACGTGGGTTGTACAGTAAATAGGATTTAATGTACATTGTTACCATATAGTGTTGATAAGCCAGCATCACTAAATAAAAAAGCTCTGAAAGACATGCACTTCGCAATGCTCCTGTGACA
>JBBMFX010000016.1:12979749-12994749 GCA_037832545.1 Rhabdalestes septentrionalis | reverse complement strand
TATCGTGTCTTAAATACTGAGAAATATATGATTCCTCTGCTTTTCCTTGAGTTCAAGCACAATCCAACGATTCATAATATTTGGGTTCATACATTTATTTGATGGAATTTAAACCTGAAGTTTAAAGATCCTCCACAGAAGTAAATATTTCAGTCAGGACTTATGTGTTTCAGTGATCAAATCTCTTTAGGGTGGGAGTTCATTTTTCAGCCAATCCTTTTCCATCACAATAAAAATTCCATGGACCCCCACACTCCATATCTTCAAACATAAGATGTGCTAAACAAATTTGTAGCAATTAAACCATATGTGTTCTGATTATATAATTAGCATAAGCAGATGGCTTACAACAGCCACAACCTTAGTATAACCTGTCTAACATTGTGTAGGGCCCCCTCATTCTGCCAAAACTGCTCTGACTGATCAAGCCGAGGACTCCACACGACCTCTGAAGGTGTGCTGTTGTATCTGTCATCAAGATGTTGGCGGCAAATCCCTTAAGTCATGTAAGTTGCAAGGCTGGGCCTCTATGGATCAGACAAGATAGTCTAGATGCTTGACTAGATGCTTGATTGGATTGAGATCTGGGAAATTAGGAGGCAAAGTGTAGTGTGCCTGGCGCATTTTCCTGCTGAAAGACTGGGGTGTACTTAGTCACCTAAAAATTGTCTACAACAATGTTTAGGTGGGTGGTATGTGTCAAAGTAATATCCACATTGATTCCAGGACACAAGGTTTCCCTGCAGAACATTGCCAGAGCACCACACATCTCTGACTTGCCTCCTCCTGCTATCGCTTCCACAGTGTGCTTCTGAGTGTGTAACACACACTCCAATCCTTAAGGTTCCCAACTTTTCTTGTCTTTTTTTAAGATATCAATTTTAAGATCTGACTGTTCACTAGCCTCGTAATATATATCATACCTTGACAGGTGCCATTTTAAGATAATCAATGTTACTCACTTCACCTGTCAATTCTATTGTTGTGGCTGATCAGTCTAGTATTTAAGTTAGAGGTGGGGAAAATGGTGATATTCTATCATTATTATATTAGTACCTAAAACCATCGCACGTTTCATCATAATTAGCCTTGCTGAACTGGTTTAGGTTCTGTGCTTATATTTTAAATGTTCAGCTCAGTATAAATGTTCTTTCTGTGTTCTGTGCTAAGACTGAAGTGAAGATATTTTACAAAACAGGATGGTATGAGGGTGTGTTTGAGCTTTGGTGCAGTAGTTCAACGTCTAGAATAGATAATCAAGTTTATACATTCAGATTCGCCATGGTACAATCAATATAAAAAGAATGATTTGTTCTAAAATCCCTGCTATTATACTGTATTTTACTGCACTCCATACAGTCTCACATACATCTCCAAGTGGCACCAAAATCTGACAAATACATTATGTGGACAAAGGTATTGGGACACCCCAGGGTTTTTCAGGGTTTGGGCCAGGCTCTTTATTTCCAGTGTTAAAGCTTCACCATACCGAGATATTTTAGACAACACCATTCTTTCCACTTTGTGGACACGCTTCATTAAGACATGGAGGGGTGAAGTCAATGTGGAAGAACTTGATTGGTCCATACAGAGCCCTGACCTTCATCTTTGGGATGAACTAGAATGGAGATTGCAAGCCAGGCCTTCTTGTCCAACATCAGTGTTCGACCGCATAAATGCTCTACAGAAAGAATGGAAACAAATGTCCCACAGAAACCAAAATCTTGTGGAAAGCCTTCCAAGAATAGTGGAAGCTGTTATAGCTGCAAAGTGGGACCAACTACTTATTAAAGTCTGTGTGTTTTAATGCGATGTCAATTAAGTCTTTGTTGGTGTAATGGTCAGCGTCCTAATACATTTGTCCATTAGGTTTACATATGATGTAACTTTTGTCCATGAAAAACCCCTCCTGGATGTTTCTAAAAATGGTTGTAGGCAACAATAAAAATAATAATAATACATTTCTATTTGAAATAAATTATGTTCACTGATTATTTGTTTATTTTAGAACAAATAGATATTTTTGGATCAGTCTCAGATTCGACTGGGTTGTGCTAGAAATATCGTCACTTCACAAGTACATGGAGTCAGGATGTTAGACCGGCTGCAACGAGGTACAATAGTGAGCAAAAAGCCAGCACTAAACCTCTGTCCGTTCTGCCTCTTAATGACTAAGACTTATCATTTTCAGTATTTCTGCCTCTTCCACAACACTTTGCCTGGGTAGCAGGGAAGGAGATAATGTAGGGGAGAGTGCAGCTGCTGAACAATGGTGCGCCCAAAAGCTCTCATGTGTTTAATTTCCCCGTGAATCCAAATTAATGAGCAAATAAATCCATGCATAAATAATTTGGGAGATAAATAAACGGCCGGCAGCATGGCGGAGTCTGCAACACAATGGTGTCTCATTAAGAGTACGCAACAATGATGGGGGTGAGAGGCAGAGAGACAGAAAAAGAAGGGGAAGAGCAATAGCTGTGAGACAGGGAGAAAGGGTGGGAGGGAGAGGGAGAGAAAGAGAGAGAGAGAGAGTAAAGGAATAATATAAATAACAATTAAAGATGGGAAAAAGATGAATAGAGAAGGAGGGGAAGAAAAGTAAGCAGCAGGAAAGAAAGAAATTGCAGAGAGGGAGACCGCAAAAGACACAACCGAACACCATATACAGAAAGAGAGACAAATACAGAGAGAGAGAGAGAGAGAGAGAGAGAGAGAGAGAGAGAGAGAGAGAGAGAGAGAGAGAACAAGAGAAATGGGGAATGGGAGAAAATACAGGGAATATAGAGGGAAAGGGAGAAAAGGAGAGAGGTTAAGAGAAAGGGAGAAAGAGAGCAAATAAGAGAAAGGGAGAGAGAGCGAATAAGTGAAATGGTGAATGGGAAAAAATAGAGTGAATATAGAGGGAAAGGGAGAAAAGGAGGGAGGGTAAGAGAACGGGAGAAAGAGAGCAAAAAAGAGAAAGGGAGAAAGAGAACGAATAAGAGAAATGGGGAATGGGAAAAAATAGAGGAAATATAGAGGGAAAGGGAGAAAAGGAGGGAGGTTAAGAGAAAGGGAAAGAAAGTGAGAGTTCTCAATAAAGGATGGGTGGAAGGAGAAATAATGGACAGATAGGTACAGATAGAGAGGGAAGAGTGACAGTAAATAAGAAAAGGCTAAGGAAAAAAGAGAAACAGATAAAGAGATGGAGATAGAGTGAAGGAATACGAGAAAGGGGAAATGGGACAAATAGAGGGTGAGAGGGAGAAAATAAGAGAAATAAGAGAAATGGAATGAAAGAAGAGAGGAAAGAGAGATAGAGAGAAGAAATGAAGAAAGATGAAATTAAACAAAAAGAGAGTGAGAGGGGAAAAAAGGAGAGAGGTTAAGACAAATTGTGAAAAAAAGGGAAGTCCTAAATGAAACAAGGGTGAAATGAGAGATATAAGGAGAGACAGATACAGAGAGCGGGGTGGGGGTAGAGTCAGCAAGACAGAGAGAGAGAGTCCATTCCTGAGCTCTAGCACTCATCAGGTCCATCTCTGTCCGTAATGAACAGTAATGAGTTGGCGTGTTGGTACCCAAGTGTACTTTCAGCAGTCACAAAGAGCGCAGGGCAATGGCATTGCTGAGGGTCATTAAAAATGTGTGAGAGTGTGTGTATATGTGTGTGTTCTGCTTCTTGGGGAAAGGAAAGAGACCTTATTGTCCATCTGTTACCTAATTCTAATCTCTTTAAAACAAATGAATCATTTACAAGGCTGGGGACTTTTCATTACTCCCATCCACAACTCTGAAACGAGGGCCTTCCATCTACAGCCAGACTCAGACCACTGCCAACTGTGAGCAGGACACCATGCAGGAAGCAAACAGGTCAATAATAGGCTATTGGGGACGGGGGGTGCCTTACCAAAAAGCCATTTGTATACCTGTCAGTCTGCCAGCGTTCAATAACTCCACTCATAAATAGACCGAATAAAACAATAAACCTGCTGATACGCTTAAACTGAGTTGTCAGGAGCAGTATTTCATCACCCTGTGAGGCCCAAGTAGCTGACTCTCGAAACCCAGGCGCCAATTTTTGCCAGTATGCCTCAGCTTGGTAGAAAAACAAACATACAAGCAGGTACAAAGTTGAAACTGAGGGAGGACCATGTCACTGCAGAACGTTTTCAGGTTGCATTAAAGCTGGAACGAAATTTTGTCTACAATCAGGTTTAGACAGAATTTCGCCAGGTTACAGGTCTTCTGGGACAGAGTTTTATCAGGTTAGAGCGAGAGTGGAACAGAATCTTGTCAGGTTGCATTCGGGTTGGGACAGTATTTTGGTCCCAACCCGGAAGGTTCGAAGTTACTTAATTGTCATTAGCTGCTATGTGCAAGTACTTAGTGTGATGAGACAACATTTCTCCATGGACCACAGTGCAACAAATAGCAAAATCCAACATTCAACAGAATTAATATTATGACTGACTGTACAAACAACACAATAATTATGCACCAAAATAATGTAACAGTAATGTAATCTAAGTTAGTGTGGACACTAACTAAATCTTGTGTTGATTATTGCACAGGAGCAAGTTAGCATCATTGAACAAAATGCCAAAACAATACAATAAATAGACAATACAGCATTGTAACAGTAATATGAATGGAAGGTAGATCCAAACCAATACAATGTATAAACAACCCAGCCGTGTACACTATATCGACAAAGGTTTTGGGACGCTTGACAATTACACCAACATAGACTTTAGTGACATTGCATTTAAATACGGAGACTTTGAAATGTAGTTGGTCTCCCCTTTGCAACTACAACAACTTTCATCTTCTTGGAAGGTTTTCCACAATATTTGGGAGAGACTGACCTACACTGGCAGTAAAGGGTTTAGCCCAAATCCTAAAAACAAGTGTTTTTCATTCCTTTTTTCATATAATGTAACAGTAAATTAATAATATTGCACCTTATGTATAATATTGCACAACAGTAAAGTGTGAAAGGAACGTAAACCCTCTGGAATGTCTAATATTGCACCATACATACATTATTGCACAGAAGAGAGTTAGCAGCATAGAACTACATTGAGTAAGTGTAAATTACAAATTTACTCAATGTGTGTAGCTTATAAAATCAAGTAACAGGACATAAGTGTGCCTGTAGTGGCAAAGTAAAGAAAGTAAAGTGCAGGTGCTACTGAAAGTCTAGAGTATATTTAGATTATATAAAGTATAATGTGAGGTATCACACTGGAATTGACTTGGTTCAGCAGGGACTAGACATGTAATTTAGCCCTCTGATGGCCTGTGGTATGAAACTGGTTCACAGAATGAGAGAAGAACCTTTGATACCAGTTGCCTGACCAGGACCACCTGCCACTTAGACCTTTTATTTGCTTTGTTTTGTTTTATTTGCATTATTTACGCTTGTGGTGGTTCTGTTTTGGTTCTTTGTTTTGTACCATGGAGAAACATTGTTGAATTTCCCTATATAGTTGCCTGAATGTCTAACATGTTTCCTGAGACTGTAAGCTTACTTGGCACGTAGCTTAACCATTATGATCTCATAACACACCTAGAATGTGTCTCATATGATAGATCCTCCAGATCTGGTTGATCTCTGGTTCAACTTCTGGATGTTTTCTGTATATGACCTCCATGCCTCTATAACAGGTTCTCCTTTTGAGTGTTGGTTCCTCTTAGTTTCTTCCTCATGCTCCTAAGTTGGATTCCTTTATTAGTCTTGGTTAGTAACTCTTAGGGCCCGATTTTCAGGTTCGATCGTGCATTGTCTGAAGTCTGAAACGCAGTTGTCTTTGAGGGAGGGGCCAGCCCAAAACGCTATAGTGCCTGTAGGAAAAGTGAACATCGCGCCTGGCGAAGAGTTCAAATGGGTTGTCTTAAATGGGTGTGTTTGGGGCGTAGCATGCAATGAACCAATCAGAGTTCACACTCTCACTCCCTTTAAAAACCCGGTGCATGTTCCATGGCGTGCTGGGTATAATGATGGCAGCTTTACCTGGAGGTCAGGAAAGATTTTTCGATGGAAGAAACTGATTTGCTCGTGCGTGAGGTGAAGGCACGGGAGCAATTGATCTTCGGGGATGGAGGGAATCCTCCCAAACCCCAGTTAGTAAAGCAGGCATGGGAACAAATTTCAGTGATTGTTTCCTTGTTTTCCAATAAAAGAAGGACAGCACAACAGTGCCATGAAATAATATTTCCCATTACAATTTGGGTAAATAAGCATGTAAGGTGTCTGAAAAGTACTCACGTTCATAGTTACATGTGAATACAATGGACCGTCACGCATAATACAGTCTTACAAGCAAGGCTACCATTTTGACCCAGAAATACTGTATCTCTATTCAGCGATTCAGTCATTTAAATTAGTATCTGTAAAAATAAAGGAAAGGTCAAAAAGGCATGTGTTCGTTTATACTATACGGCTTGTTTACCTTGTGGGGGAGGTTCATAGAAAGACATTAAAACGACAGTGAAACCATCTAACTAAAGAGAAGCCGACTCACGCTGAAGTAGCGGGTGATGCATGATTTCGAATCAGCACTCGACAGGGGAAACAAGGGGAACTGAATTTCCTGTAACACCGGTATACCCTCTCCCTCCGACGTCGAGGGAGCCTTTGTCCCATTAGATACTCCATCTGGAGAACATGCGAACAGCAAGCGCAACTATCTTTAACAGGGTAAGGAAGATATATAAACATATCTAACCAAAATATGAGCTTACATGATATCCTGGTGATGTAGTTTCGTGTTCCTTGACAACCTAGCTTGAAACGTGTATTTATTTACCTATGTGTCCGGCACTATTGGTCAAATAGCCCGTCAGTTACTTGTTATTAATTATCAGTGATTTCTCCAAGTTTTGCGAGTATTATATGTATTTTAAAAATAATCATGGTGTGATGTATGTGATATATATTTGAATTTTATATTTCGAGGACACACATGAATACGTTTTTTTCTATGTGTGCTGCTGCTCGCTCCTGCTTATGAAAGAAGCAGCGTGTGTGCGCATTGTGAACTCTTCCATATCCCAAAGTGTCAGGCGTCCATATAATAGCCTTTGAACAATGCGCGAATGATTACTAACCAGGTTTTTTCTGGTCAGTGGCGAAATGACTTTAACTTCTCATAAAATAGCAAATTAGTGCTATGCGCCACACCACACCCCTTCGTTTCAGTGACATGGTGCAATGCCATCTGCTATCTTGACAACGTACATTTCTGCCAGAAAAAAAGAACGATGTGCTCGCACAAAATACAACCCAATGAGTGTTTAGTTTCTTTTACTTTTCAATTTTTTATTTTTTCTTCAAATTGCTAAAAGACAAAAAAACTAGGCATAAAAATCAATTCAATATTCTAAATTATATTTGTGTGACTTCATTTGTTTAGCTGCCCTGGCTCACAATTCTGGCTGCATCATAACAATAGCTTTGTTCACACATTTATGTATAAGTCCTAGCTTATGTATAAGCTAGGACTTATTGATTAATTATTGATATTGGTTTTAAACCACTGCATTATACTGACTTATTACTAATACTGTATTGCATTGTTTTATAAAATATATATTTAACACATCAAGATTCAGTATGTGGAGTATAGCTTCCATTTGTACCAGAAGCACTTATTGATAGTCATGACAAAACCAATATGTTGTGATTAACTGTCAAATCAGGTCAGGCCCCTTAGGACTTTAACCTGACAACCCTGGTGTGAACGAACTGTTAAAATGAGTTTTGTAGTCCTATCTAGGGTACGCAGAGCATTTGCATGCTGGGGGTTCCATCCAAACATCCGGCCCAGAGGTTGCTTTCACATGGGGGAAGTAGACTTCAGGCCATAGACAAGGTCACCCCCATTAATCACACTAGCATCCTTCTCTCTCTCTCTCTCTCTCTCTCTCTCTCTCTCTCACTCTCTCTCCCTCTCTCATTTTTCTACCACTCCATTGATCCACAGCGGTGGTTAATTCCCCACCGGAGCATTTGAAAGAGCACCTTTAACTTGTTTCTAATCACTGGCTGGACAGCCACACTGTGACCTGTTGGCAAAAAAAGAAGGATATCTTCCTAATGATGAGCTGAGGGATTAACTACGCTTTGCATGTCACTCTCTCTACACTGACCCCTGGTCAAAAAGTCAGTAAGTTGCATTAAAACAGTTAATGAACCCATGATTCCCCAGTAATGCAACTCTATGCTAAACGGATATCTAACAAACCTGACACCACTTGGTTTGATAGGACACTGTTTTTATCGCAGATTTTACACCAAACTAAACTTTCGACAGTATTGTAAATGTTAACTACGCAGAACCAGATGTTTAGAAGAGCAACGGTTCATTTAAAATTAATGTATTTGGAATTGTTGATTTGAAACTATATGAGATGTCCAACAAAAACATATGCTACAGTAAAGTTTTTATTATCTATCAACCTCTCAATAACTAAAATGTCTAATCAATATTGGTGTGTGCAGATATTAGGGGGTCACAGTGCACAGTACGTTTACTAGACCATGGTGGAAGTCAAAAGTAAATTAAGTGATACCAGTTACTGTTGCCAAAAACTAGGGGTGGAGCCGAATATAAAAACGGTATTCGGAAAGGTACAAATAACGTGTTTTTTACCAATACGATATTCGGACAAAGATTTGTATTCGGGAACCAAACCCCACCCCCACACCCGCGCTCGCGTGGTTAGGGCTCTCGCCCTGCGATCAGAAAGTCGTGGGTCGTTCCCCAAAACCGCTAGTCACCTCTGAGGTGCCCTTAGTGAGGTAACCGTCCCCACACACTGCTCCCTGGGCCACGTGTTCATGGCTGCCCGCTGCTTCACTTGGTGAATGGGTTAATTGCTGAGGAGGATTTTCGTGTTGACCGATGTTTACTTTCACTTTTAGATACTCCGCTCCCCCCGCCCCCCGTCACACACTCAGTTCAGGAGTGGATTCGGGGTGGGGCGGACGGAGTTAGCCTGCTTAATTAAGAATTTTACTCAAATACGAATACAAATACAAATACGAATATTTTCCCCCTTTCAACAAATACAAATAGGGGCCGCTCTGCACACCCCTACCAAATACAATTGCTGGAATAGGGTATCTGTCATCATACCCTATTGATCAAAAACGAATACTGCTGCTGCTTTATTGACACAATATGGCCTTTTGGTTCATGGTTTTTCTTGCACTCTCTCTTGCTCCCTTTGCACTATGTATTCCTGTCCTGCATGCATTTTTGTAGTCTTGTGGTGTTCTGTTTTTGTTCTTGTGTTGCACCATGGTCCTAGAGGAGCGGGGTTTTGCCTCACTGTGTACTGTGTATATAGCTGACATTAAAATCAACCTACTTAACTTAACTTGATAAAAACACCATAACAGGTACAAAAATCCTTCCAATCAGACATGAATGACGTTTACATACTTTTATGCTGAATATGTCAATATGTCAATGTAAATGCTGATCAGTGTTTTTACTTGGGCTAATCGCAACCTTAAGCTGTTATTTGCACCCAGGTTGTGTGACACCAAAATCAGTATACTGGTATAAATCAGAGGCTCCCCATTTAATTCATGCAGGGCGGGTGTTAGCACAGTTTGGTAATTCCTATCCTAAGCAGGGAAATCACCAAGCTGTGCTGGACACCTGCCCTCCAGGACAGGAGATGGACACCCCTAGTATTGATGATGTATCACTCCACACGTCCAGTGTTGTGTTCAGAGCTCGTTCCAACTACCTCTGCATGCGCAGCCACTGACAAAGCGGATC
Organism: Rhabdalestes septentrionalis; assembly: GCA_037832545.1. Taxonomy (NCBI): domain Eukaryota; kingdom Metazoa; phylum Chordata; class Actinopteri; order Characiformes; family Alestidae; genus Rhabdalestes; species Rhabdalestes septentrionalis. The sequence goes on along the minus strand of JBBMFX010000016.1, from coordinate 12,984,973 downwards.
ACGGCTGCCAGCCCAGGCAGCTGTTCATTTCTCAACAGAAGCATGTGGGAAAGCGCTGAGCTGATTATGAGAGGGATTTTCGAAAGGGTGAGAGTAATGAATGTTATTGTTTGTTGGTTGGTTTGTTCATCTGATTGTTTGTTTATTAGTCTCTCTGGCTGTAATCCTCCACTGCATCCAAAATACTGTCATTGAAGGAAATGGCTCCTACTATGCTTCTCAATGTGCGCCACCAGAGAAGAAATGTCAAAATGCAAACTAATGTGACTTCTCAAGGCCACTGACTTATTTATGAGGGAACAGCCTGACACACTTTAGTTAGTGCTCAGCAGGAGCAAAGTGAAGTAGATTTGGAGTCTGCTGTACGGAAATATGCTTAAATAATATACAGTACATCTCCGAGTGCAGATGGTGACATGCTTTATTTTAACGAGAGATGCGTTAAGTCAGGACAGCACCATTTGCTGAATCCGTTCAGTTGTTTATGCAAATTATTTATACTTTTTCCAATGATGTGTGGAATATTTGAAGGCCTTTAAAAAGCCTGCATCATGCATTCTGCTTTACTGTATATAAGCAAAATGCATTCAGTCAAAATAAGGCCACCATGAAGGCCTATACATACAAGCGTGTCTTCCAGTGAGCTAATTTAACTCATAGTCTTGTTTAACGAGCTCACTGAATTTTAAATGAATCGACATGCTGTTGTTGGGAATACATTACTTTCACACTATTGACATTTAACTGCAGTGTAAGTAAGGTGCGAGCTGCGACCCCGGGTACACGTTACTTCAGGAAGGAAGAGCCCACCACAACACACACACACACTCACACAGACAACCTCTAATGAACCAATTATCTCTGCACTGCAAACACAGGAAACCAGGGGAAGTGCTGACTTCTCATCCGCTTCATTTTACCACCACAAACACCTCTCTGACTGAGGGAATAGTTTATATGTATATATTTATAGCCCTTATTGGTCATGGTTAAAAGTGCAGGTGTGTGCATATGCACAGGATACATCTGAATTAATGGCTGGAAATGAGTGCTGTTGACACATTGGAAACTTACCATAAATCGTACTGGTAACTGTACAATCTTATATTCTTTACATCTTTACATTGAAATTTAAATTATGACCTTGATGCTTGATGCTTCACAGTTCTTTATTAAAAACTGATTTTTTTCATGTGATTTAAAGAGTTTGTTCATTTTGTGTGGCACTCTAGTACCATCTAATGGCCACTGTGTATAAGACAAGGAAACGTACTGATTATCTTCAGAGACCAACAGAGGCTCTGTTGGTATGTTCGCCATCATTGTTTCGGATGAATAATTCAGAGTGGAGAGCTTTTCTTGAATTCACTCTCAGTTTGCTTTGACACACTTTCCTTTTTTTCAGTGTTCTATACTGTGTCTAATTTTCCGTTGTCTGTAAGGAGTTACAAGCAAGGCAGATCCTCAGTCACTCAGTCAAACACATGACCACTTAATGTATACCTTGTGAGAAAGTATATTCATTAAATTTAAAGTAGACATTTAACCTGTTTTTATTTTCAGGTGTACTTCTATTGAACATTAATTTTACAAATAAAACTCAGAGAACCTGTGTTGGTTCACTGATTGGTTTGAAAAGATGTAGACATTGTGGTCCCACAGTAAAAAGTAAAAAGATCTAATCTAATTATGCCAAAAAATCTGTGGAATTTCCATTAAACTAGTCATGAATTATAAGGTAGTTAAGTGGAAGTTTGAAGGGTCCATTTGTCATATATGAACACACCACAGCACAGAGCATGATATTCTCTTCTGCATTCAACCCATTAACCAAAGCACACGGGGAGCAGTGTGTGGAATTCAAACTCATGATCCTCTGATCACAGGGGCAACTCCCTAACCACTAGAGAAGTCATGCAAGGAAAAAAAAATAGAATATGGTTCTGATTGGTCCAGAGCAGGGGTTTCCAATCTTGTCCTCATAATACTAATCAGCTGTTGGATGACTGAGACCAAATGATTAAGCAAGTGGATTTAAGCACGTTCCTGCTCCACTGGAATGAAACCCTGCATCCTATCAGGGATAAGATTGGCCACCCCTGGGCAAGAATGAGGAAATTCTGTTCATTATCATTGCATCTAATCATACTTTGATTCCCAATCAAATTTGCAATTTCGACTGTTTTATTGAAATCAGGAGTCTCATGTGTGCAAATGACTAGATAATGTGATCAAAATGGAGAAGTATTTTATGCAGACTTTATTGTGTGCTGTGGTGAGCTCAGAGAAGATATGGCCCAGTTGAAATGTAACATTTTGGGTATGGACATTAATGGGTTAAAGCAGGTGTTTGGTAATGGCGAATTAATGCGTGAAATTCTTTCTCTGCATTCAACCCATTCACCAACTGAAGCAGTGGGCAGCCAGCAACACCGCACCCGGGGAGCAGTGTGTGGGGACAGTACCTTGCTCAAGGCTACTTCAACCACGACTATCTGATCGCTGGGGCAACTACCTAATCACTAGGCCACCAGCTGCCCCCGGCTGATCACTCACACACACACACACACACACATGCATGCCAACCCACAAGAAAAGCTGCTGTGGAGCTGTACACTCACATTCTTCTCTTCCTAACCCAGAGAGCAGTAAGTGGTGGCAAATTTACTTCCATGCAACAAAGATCAAGGTAACAGAAACTGTAGTAAACTGCTAATACACAGATGTGCTTTCTACAATGTTGTTCAGAAGACCAGACAGAGCACACATTCCAAGTTACAAGGATTTCTTTACTGTTTGAATGCTGTGGGCTGTTGCGATTGAGTGCAGGTATGCTCTCTCTCTCTCTCTCTCTCTCTCTCTGTATATATATATATATATATATATCCATCCATCCATTCATATTGTCCTTCTCATTATACATATTATATATATATTTTTATATTTATATTAATATTATTTTTATGTATCTGTTAAAATACTGTATTGTCCCCCATAGTATTTAATTTTTTAGCTGAGGTAAAATCAGATATATTTATAGCTGTTCTGTTGTGTTAAATTTTGCACAAATGTTCCAGGAGGATGATATTGTTTCTCAGTGTGTACTATGTATATGTCTGGGATGACAATAAAGCTCTACTTGACTTGACTCTAAGGTGTAGGAATGCATGTTTTATGTCAGCATTCCCGTTTCATACGATAACCACATGATGCATGCTTTCATCTAACACCAAACTTTTTAACTGAAAATTGGGAAGTGTTTTTGGAGGACTGTTTCTTTAACACTGTCTTTATTAGCAGAGCACAGTGCACAGGCTCGAGTTTATTTTTCTCTCTTGCACCAATCAAAAGCTCTACTGACTCACATCTGAAACCTGGTGGGGAAAGAAAGTGTGGTCGGGGTTTTTTTGTGTGTGCTATTACATTAGGTTTCACAGCGCACAAGGCAAAACATTTTTTTTTTAGTATATGACTAAAGCAGGAATGCAATATTCTCTAAGAGGTGTGCTATCCATTACTGTCTCTTGTTTCTATCTAAGACCTTAGAAAGAACAGAATGCATTTAATCTTATAAATAGCCTGGAACTAATTTAGCGCTGCACAGTAATGTTGAGAATAATGATGTGTTTCAATATATGTTTCCATAAATCTTTCAAAAACAGCAACAAATGTAACTGAAGCAAGCGCAGTTCGAATACTTGGTGGTAAAAGATGAGTTTAGGCTAGTAATTTTCAGTGAGTGCTTTGAAATGCTCACTCATATTTGACACACCATCTTGAGTGTGACATCACTGAACTGTCACACCCTCTGACAACACTGTTCAATCTTGTGGTTGTACAGGAGTGCTTTGAATGCAGTTCTATCATCAATAGAAAATGGCCTCTGTCCAGCTACATATCTAAGGCCAATTCTGTCTCTTCCCATTCAGCTTTTTGTGACATGAATAGCAGGAATGCATGAGACCCGCTGGCCACTCGAATGAAGGAGACCTCGAGCGTGTGATGCAACCAATCTTCTTGCGTGTAGGAGCAGTTGAGCAGAAATTCCTTGCTGAAACAGAGAAACTCGACATGTCATCACAAGCCATACAGTCCGATAGCACACCATCATTCATGATGAATTGCTTCATTATTAGCTGTTTAAAATGTGTAGTTAGAAAGGGTGTAATTAAAGGTCCTGAAAATCATAGGCCTCAGCTATTTGTATGTTGAGAACATAAAAAGTACATATTGTCAAAACAAATAGTTGCAAAATAATGAATATTAAAAAATCTAACCACAATCTATCAGTGTTTTTATTTCACTTGTATATAAATGAAATTATTCTTACCCTTCGCAAGTGTGCAGGATGGCCACTATTCGTATCTGTATTGGTTAAAAGGGAAAATTATTCGTATTCGTATTCATATTTGTATTCGAGTAAAATTTGAATGCAGCACAAACTCTGTCCGCTGCTCCCCGAATCTTCTCCTGAAATTGAGCTTGTGACGGGGGAGGGGGTGGGGAAGCAGAATATCTAAAAGTGAAAGTGATCAATTGGTCATACGTGAACACACCACTGCACACAGTGTGAACAGCACGAAATTCCTCCTCTGCATTAAACCCATTCAAGTGAAGTAGCAGCAGCCATGAACTCTGCGCCAGGGGAGCAGCATGTGGGGACGGTACCTTACTCAGGGAAACTCAGAGGTGCCTAGAGGTCTCCAGGATTGACCCCACGACTTTCTGATTGCAGGGCGAGTGCCCTAACCACGTGTGCGTGTGACGGGGGAGGGGGCGGGGTTCCCAAATACAAATACTTTTTAAAGTTTTGTCCGAATATCGTATTCATAAAAACACGTTATTTATGCCTTTCTGAATACCGTATTCCAATTCGGCCCCACCCCAAGTTACAAGCAAGTTTCTTCGTGACTGGAAACAACACAAATGCCACAAGAGGCATCATCGTGGAGAAAAATATTTCTCAGCTTTTATTTACATTTGAACACAAAGTGGCATGTCCAATTTTATTCATACCCTTCTCAAAAAATCAACAGAAAAGCTTTTTTTGCTATTACAGCAATTAAATGCTTCCATTTCAGACTCACTGGACGAGGGGTCTCACCTTCTCCAGCCAACGAGGGAAACAGGGTATATCCCCGAGTCAGGAGGACCCGAGGACCACCACGAATATTAAAAACCTGACAAACCAGGACTAGGAGGAGGAGGACTAGATATCCAAAAA
>JBBMFX010000016.1:12953343-12969301 GCA_037832545.1 Rhabdalestes septentrionalis | reverse complement strand
CTACTACTACTATACTTCTATTACTACTACTATACTACTACTACTATACTTCTATTACTACTACTATACTACTACTAATACTACTGCTACTTCTACTAATAAAAATAATAACATAATAATAATACCATCTGCTAGTATATTCAAAATATTTACTTAGTAAACCATAAATATGTGTAGCCTGTATTTCGCAGGATGTGAAATGAACTTAAAGGCAATAATGCAAGACCAATCATATCAACAATTTTTCATTCTTAGCCAACCAGAGCTCATCTAAATTCCACTTGTTTAATCATTTAGTCTCATTCTTCAATGATTAATCTGGTGTTTTCCTGCTTTGTTGGAATGGAAACTTTCAGCCACACTGGACCTTTGTGATTAAGATTTTAAAAGTGTAGTTAGTAAGTTCACTCTATAGAGCCTCAGAGAGTTTACTGTCTGATCAAGTGGCACCTGAAAAACAATTATGATATAATCATGGCATGGTGTTCACGTCCTGTACATTCAAAAATATCCGCATGAGAAATGTGAGTATTATGTCTTCCACTAACCATAGGTGTAAAGAAAAGTTTACAAATATGGGCCCCACAGTGGTGCGGTGGGTAGTTGTGCCTCATACCTCCAAGGTTGGGGGTTTGAATCTGTGTCCTGACCTTGTGTGCATGTGGAATTTGCATATCCTCCTCACTGTGGCGTGGGCTTCCTCCAGGGTCTCTGGTTTCCTCCACCGTCCAAAAGCATGCCTGTCAGGTGAAATGGGATGGATTGGGATTTAAGACTTAAGCCCTCAGAGCCAAGTAGGGTCAACTATTCCATGTTAACTGGTTGCTGTCTAGCATTTAAAATACAGATTTATGTATATATAAAAATGTATTATGTAAAAACAGATGTATCTGACTGATATCAAGCAAGTAATTTTCCATAATCTGCTTGATATCAGCCTGGACTGGTGGTGTCCTGAATGAGTCCAGGTGCTGAAGACCAGTATGTGTGATTCACACCTGGTTAAGAGTTTGTCATCAGCCGGGAGCTCATTCAGGGCTCATGTTGAGACAGGCCCTGTCTGAACACGAAACAGACTGCGTCTTTAATAGCCTGGATAAATGGGCTTTGTCATACATTACTATAAGAAGCCCATTGTTTCAGGATCATCTAAGTCATTTGTCTGTGATGTTCTTCTGGTCCGCAAAGAAATAGTGCTGCAGCAACCCACAGTCAGGTGTGCAGTAAATGAGTCGATTAATTTCAGCTAAAAATCCCTCCTCTATTTTGAAACAGGTGATCGGACTGTTGGATGTCTTCACTCCTGCCACTCGCCTGGAAACCTTTCAGGACTTGTGAGTGAAATTAGTTTCCTCATAGCAATGACATGCTTTTCAGGCTGTAACCCTCAGTTTGAAAAATAGCAAAAACAATTTTCTTGAGAATAGTAATATTTCAAGATTAAATATTTCAAGATTTTGCTGATTTAAGCCGGCAGTATAATTTAAATGAATAAGGCGTCATGAAGCAAGTCTTTGAGGCCAAAACAACACACTGGTTTGAGTTTGTACAGCGCTGTACGTGGAAAGAGAAATTGAAAATAAAATAGTTGTTGTCTTAAGTTTAAAATGATAAATAGGAAGAAAAACATGGAACTTGCAAGAGTTAGAGCCCGTGGACACAACCACACCTGGCAGCCTGGCATGAAAAGATCAGCATTAGGCCAAAAAATATATTCGGGTCCTCTGGACCAAAATTATTCACCTAGACCTGTGATTTAAACCACCGTCATAATAATGATTAGAAAAATTGATATTACAAAACATTTTCCCCCAAATACGTCAGCTCACTACACCAGTGAGTTCACACTTTAATTACACACCTCTATGGCTTCAGGGGTTGTGCAGTCAATACATTTCTGAACTTTTTGCTTTTTATTATGTTTCTTTAACCCACATTAAACTCCCAAAATTGAGAAATGGCCAACCTTTAGTGAGCTGCATATGTCATGTGTCATTAGCTGAGTATTCAGCATTGAGGATGGTTTCTCTATAGTCGGTCACCCCTCCTCATCAGAAATGGAGGAACCACTATTTTTACAGCTCTTCTAGACCATACATGATGGCATTGTGAACGTGATAATAAAATGGTAATAACAGAATATAGTTGAGTAATACATTTAAGGAGTAATACATGTTCAGCCTGGAATCAGCCTGGAATTTAAGTTAACCAACACTGTTCTTTACTTGAGAGTCAGTTGGTAAATTCATGCCAAAAGGAAAAACTGGCATTTTCACTGATTTTCCCTTTCAGCTACCTAGTGATGCCATACATGTACACAGACCTGTCCAAGGTTCGAGGGATGCTCTCAGAAGACCGCGTGCAGTTCCTTGTTTATCAGATGCTCTGCGGACTAAAGGTAACTTCTTAGAGGCTTTCGCTGAGCTGGCAGGCAAAGGACAACGCCGGACTCTTAAATTAAATCATAGTGTTTCTTAACACATTCACAGTGGGAACATAAATTATTAAACCTCCCCTACAATAATCACCTGTTTCAATTAGACTGTTAAATATTCATACTAAGCATGTCTATCTAACTCTAATGCCTTCTCTTTTTTTTATGTCTCTCCGCAGTACATTCACAGGGCTGGCATCATTCACAGGGTGAGTGTTTGGCAGTGAATAAACGGCATCTGTCAGTAATCACGATTTCAACACATGGTTGAATAAAAGACACGCACCAAGGTTTGCCGTTCTTCTCAGCGAGCAGCTTTAGTCACAGAGTGAAATGATATATGTGACATTCAAAAGCTGACTGAGGGAGTGTTAACCAATATGAGCTGTTGATTCCACTTTTTCATAGCAAACTCTTGTATATTTTAAATGGTTACTTCATAGCTGAGAAGGTGAATGAATAATATTTGTGTGTAAAAGTGTGTGTGCAAATTTACTATAAGTCATTGCACTAGATTTCACAGTATTTAATAATGTGTTATGCATTCCAGCTAAGTACTTCAAAAAGCCATCAGGCTTTCTAGGCAGTGCACATTCAGTGTTTAATTCTGGTGTATTTATTGTGTATTTCCCTATAAGAAATCTGCAAACCAAAGACAGGTCTTTCAGGTTATCTCACCTGCTCCACATGTGCATTCTGGTTTCTAAATAAGAATCATAGCTAGAAAAGTCTGGGTATATATTCAGCATGTATATATTCCATATTGAATATGAGGAAAAGCGAGTGCAGAAAGTTGAACAACGCAGATGTAAGCTTAATAAATGGATTTCAATGTTTTGATGCAGCAGGTCATAACCTTGCCATTCCACCTCAGGCATGGCATTTCAGTTAATGCAGTGGGCGGTTTCCTGTAAGGTGTGACCCAATCTTTGCATGTTCAGAACTGTTTGTCACTGCCCTGCTGACTCTGCAAGCTGTGTTTAAGTCTGGTTACAAAAAGGAAACACATGTTTCACAACAATGTAATGAAAAGTTACTTTAATTTCATAGGAGTTAATAAGGAGTAAATACTTTTTATTAGTGACTCAATACTGAGTTCGAGATTAAAGGGTTATCTCCAAAGAATTTCATTTTGTATGTGCAGTTCCATTGTGCAGTAGAAGTTTCCAATCCAGTCCTCGAGGAACTTCTCTAGTTAATCCACACTATTATTGGGTTCTAGGACCCACACACTCCTTCGGTTCTTTTAGGTCACTGGTTAAGTTGCGCTGGAAGCTCAAAGAAGGCAAGAATGTAAATTGGCAAGGTGTGGGCTGGAAGCACTGTGTGGCAGTGGCTTCCACCCGTGAGAAAAAGATTTAAACTGACTTACAAATTCATAATGTATTTAAAAATCTATGAAGAGAATTCACTCTGTTTATATAAGGCTATAAACTTCACATTCGTTGTGAAGTTAAATTACAGCATTATCCATATGAGAGTAAAACTACTTAAAATAAGTGTGAATTGGAAATTTTCCTCCCTTACTGTTCCGAAATTTAGTATTAAGACTAGTCTCTGAGCTAGTTGTGCCATTTTTACTTAATAAGGTGTGTGTGGTACAAGCGAGGAAAACAATATTATTGGCAAATTATTCCCTGCTCCTGATCCAGGTTGACAGTCAAAGTCATCTTCCACTTTACATGAAATCCTAAGATTTTGTCTTTAAATGGGATCATTTTAAATGGGATTATGCTTAATGTTACCAGGAATATGAACTTACAAAGGTCTTGGCACTCCACCCTCCAGTTGTGAATCAGAATGAGTAGCACGGTATTGGAACATGTTAGAAACGGACATTTGTTTTTTCATGTTAGGTCCTGCTCATCACTGCTGATGGAGACACAAATCCATGGATATTACTGATGTACAGTAGTGTACATGTGTTTGAAAGCCCATGGTCAATTGACTTACACAATTACTGATTATCTGCTTAAACCTCAGAACTAGTAAAAATCAGATTTCGACAAATAAAAAAACAGGTGTAAAACCAGTGTTTGCTCCCCTACAAGCTCAGCGTTAGCTGCTATTTCCTGAAACTATCCAGAAAGTTTGTTTTCTGTTTTTTGGGGTTTGTTTCTAAGACCTAAAATAAAAGTAATTTCGGTACAATGCCATTTTTAAAATACTAGCCATTATTATTACTTTGGTTCTACCAAACAGAGCTCAGCATGACATATGACACCTCGAGCATCAACAGGGGAACCAGGGGAACTCCCATGTCAGGAACTGTTTTGCCATATAATACGGCTTCCGAGAGAGATCCATGCCACTCATGTTTCAAGGGTTAAAAAGAAAGGATCAATCAGGCAAATAAACAATTACATTTGTTCTCAGTAGAGGATGTGTTTATTTTTACCTCAAAAAGTCAACACAGCTTTTTATTTGTCCAGGGGTGTTACAAACAAGTGTAGGGACATTGGATAAATGTCCAAGCAACAAAAAGAGAACACAAGAACTCAAATCTCAATGTATAAGTAATATTTAGAATTACCATACAATGAATAAGGACAGGACACATACAACAGTTTACATACAATATACAATTATAGATTGCAGAAGTGTTCGAGTTCCTTAGATGTCAGCAGATGACATTTGCACAGATTGTTCCTGTTGGTATGTAAAGGAGAAATGCATTATTTGTTAGCAGATTTTAAATGTTGCTGACAGTTTTGTTCAAATGTTCAAAATGTTGTTGTCACAGCATTCAGCCCTTTAGACTGGAACCACTTTTAATGAAATAACAGCTTTCGGCCTGGTAGGGTTTGTAAGTCTATAGGTTTCTACCAGCATTCGACACTGTTTGGGGGTAAATTTCATTCATTGTTCCTGGCAGATTTGCTCCAGCTTGTTCTTGTTGGTTGGATTTTCAATAGTGATACAGATTCTTGTTTGGATTGAGATTTGATCTCTTGGCTTAATAACTGCAGAACATTTGTTCAACCACTCCTCTCTCCTGCACTACTTTGGTTTGGTTTGTTCTTGAGATTATTGACCTTTAGTGTTTTCATTTTTTCTTGCAGGATCTTCCTATTTTGACACCATTAAGAGGTCCTTCCAGTTTTTCAGTCCCCTGTAAGAAAAAAATCCCCACAAATGATGCTGTCACCACCATTCTTCACAGTTATAATGGTGTTTGTTGAGAATCAGAATCAGAAAACTGATTGATTGATCTTGGAGCACATTGCTTATGTTATGACTGGACAGACAGACAGAGACAAAACAATCTACAAAACAATCTTACAGTTTAATTAATTTCTAATGACACACATGGAGATGAGTAGTATATAAGTTATTTTGACATGAAGTACTGATATTTACATGGGCAGGGTTAGCTTTGTGCCACATATTAAACATTTTGGTCAAAAAGCTCTGTTTCTGTCTCACCTGACCACACAAATGTTGTTTTTCTATTGTGACGGCTTATTTTTAGACACTTCCCAGCCAGTGTGTGCAGAGACCTTGATGTTGTTGACTGCTGCACGTTCATGAAAGTGATTCTTGGCTGCTCTGTGGTTTTCTTCACAAGTTTTCTTCTTGCTCTGACAATGAGTTTTACACAATGTGTCTGTGGTATGAAGCAGCTTCTGTTAACTCAAATTCATTCAAATGTCCTCACTGGCTTGTCCCAATACACGATATTATATTTTGCCTTTGCCTATTTTGTGCTTGCAGATAAATCTGTAGTTTTCTTTAGAATTGTTTTGATCACAATTCCACATTTTTCCTTCTGACAAAAAGTACTATTTTATCAAATTTGTTTTTAATGGTAAATGCCATTTGTAAGCCAACCAAGTCATTGTTAGAAATAAGTAAAAAAAATAAAGATTTCAGGGTTTTTTGTCACAGATTTTATTTTCTATTCAAATCAGTTCCTTTTCAGAGTCCGTATTTTAGAATTAAATGACAGCATGAAACATAAGAGTGATTTTTTTTTTAAAGACAATAAATACACTATATGCAGCTGGTGACCTTGTGGTTGGGGTGTTTGCCCTGCCATCAGGAGGTTGAGGGTTCAATTCTCAAGATTGCTAAGCACCTCTGAGGTACCCTGAGCAGGATACCGACCCAACACACTGCTTCTCAGGCACTGTGTTCCTGGTTGCTTCACTTGGTACATGTGTTTAATGCAGAGGAATAATTTTGTGCTGTTCACACTGTGTGCTGTGGTGTGTTCACCTAAGACAAAACGTTCACTTTCAATCTGGCCAAAAGAATGTGGACAGTCTTAGTTTATTCCAGCCACACCCATTGCTAAAGGGTGTATAAAAATATGTAGCCATATAGTCTACCCAGACTGGCACAAGAATAGGTAACACTGAAGAGCTCAGTTTCTTTAAAGAGAAAGAGCCCCGGTCAACATGTCTAGAATTGTTCAATGGAAGCATATATGAGTATCTACAGCTCAGCTACAAATCTGGAGTCTACAAAAAAAAAAGTATTATAAAACATGGTTTTGGAATGGTATATCCAAAAAGCTTGCACAGGAGTGATGGTCAAATGAACATTTTGTGTATATTTATATGGGCAAAATGAGTTATAAAAAAATGCCACTCTTGTATATTTGTGAGATGAACATGTGACATGACTAATCCACTACAAATTTTACATGCAGTAATATTTGGATTGATGTATTTGGCAGGATCTTAAACCAGGAAACCTGGCTGTAAATCAGGACTGTGAGCTTAAGGTCAGTTAGCATCACTCCCTTTTCTTTTTTGGGGGGATGGGAAGAAGTGGATGTTGTTGAAACTGTTGCTGGAGTTGGAGTTCTTCATGTTGGTTAATTTCATGATAATGACATGGTTGAACGTGTTGGAGATGTAGGAGGTGTTGATGGTGTTTTGTTGCCACGGGTACAGATCTTGGACTTCGGCCTGGCGCGGCATGCAGATGCAGAGATGACAGGTTACGTCGTTACGAGATGGTATCGAGCGCCTGAGGTCATTCTAAACTGGATGCACTACACCCAGACTGGCAAGACAACCATTACACCTTTACACACTTTACACCTTCTGGGTTGGTTTATAAGACTCGGGTTAAGATCAGGACTAGACTGTAAAATGCTGAGAATCCCCAGCGTGTTTTCATTTCATCCATGACAAACCCTTAATCACTGTCGGATCACCAGAAAGATGTATATTTTTTAAACTTTTAAAATAGTAATTATGTCAACCTCTTTGGGTTTTTTAAGTGAAGCTAGCAATTTCAAAAGGCAAAAATCAAAAACATTGTTTTTGATCAGACAGGGATAATATACCGCAACAGTCAAAAGTTTGATACATCAACTTACCTAAAAAACACAAATATAATTATAGGTTATTAAAGAAAAATGTGCATTTAGGTTCTTCATAGTATTCCACATCTGCCTTGATGCATCTTTACACACTCTACATGCCTCATGTAGTTCTATGAAGCGGCACCTAGGGTGTTTTTCCTAGGGCTTTAAGAAGCTCCACATGTATTCGTCATTGCTGACCAGGCTGAAAAACACATTCAGTTCTTACTTTAATAAGCATTATGTTGCAGATGTGTGAGCATCTTAGATCAAAATATCTTCTAGATTTTAAATACATATATAATATACAGTTAGATGTTCAAACCTTTTCTTGAATTGTGTACATTGAACATTAATCAGAATACATCAGTATTCAGTACTTCAGTAATACATGTAGAAATTGGAACAGTTCTGGCAAACATTTCCAGAGAGAATCAGGTCTCCAAGCTGCTAAAATGTCTCTGAAGCCGTAGGAGGAGAATTACGTTTTTTCATTTTTCATTCTAAAGGCTGCCAAACTTGTAAGGGTGTTAATTCGTTTCTTTTTTCCTTAGGTAGCTTCTTTGTTGCCATGTCAACACAAATAAATATTAACAGAGATGTCATTCATGTTATTTATTCATGCCATTCATCTCTTTCACCTTTTTCTTACACTAGCTAAACAAGCAATAAGCAGCTGTGAAGTTCTGATGAGAATGTATTTATAAATATATTCACACACACATATTATATAAATATATATATATATATTTGTGTATATGTTCATGAAATAAAAATAGTTGTTTTCATGTGTAGTTCCCTGAAGTTACTGAGTGTGGTGTGTAATTAACAGAGCCGTGGATTACAGGATGAGTGGACACACTCAGCAGATTAGGTTTTCATGTTCAGACAGGAAAATCATTGCCACAGATTACCCTTCAAATTAGTAGCACAAGATTCCTAAAACTGCACTCACTCACATTTGTAAATCACTATGAATAAGGGGGTGGGCTCAGTACTGTATATAAACCTATAGTTGAAAAGCATTTATTCACATGACATATTACTTTGTGTCATCATACAAAAGTAACTAACATTATAATCATTTAAGAATCATACAGTTCATTATTGACTAAACATATATACACATACACACACATACACATGGACATATACAAGACTCTAACTGTGGGTTTTGTGTCACATGAACACAATGTACAAAACTGGAAAAAGAAAGTGCTCTATTCTGATGTGCCAAATGTGATCACCAAAGCATTCAGACTATTTTTGATTTTCCAGTTTATAATGTTTTTCCATATCTCTGAAGAAAGCAATGACTCTTGTAGTGGTGCATGAAGAGTGCTGGTTGAGCATGATTCTTGATTTCAGGCCTGTAATCCAACAGTTGTTTACTTGTTCAATTATATTCCATCCTACACTAATAGGAGAACATTACTCACATTTTTTCTTCCGCAAACATCTCTTGTTTTTTACTTTCACATTTATTACTGATGTACTACATAGTTACTACCATAATATGTCCTGTAATATGATAACGGTGTAATATTTATTGTAATATTTTCTCCTCTTTAGTGGATATCTGGTCGGTTGGGTGCATAATGGGAGAAATGTTCAATGGAAAGACACTCTTCAAAGGGAAAGACTGTATCCTTCATTATTCAGTTACGAGCTGGGAGTGCATTCACTGCTTCTACAATTACACAGATAACTGTTGTGCTGTTTGACTCTTAAAATCCAGACATGGACCAGCTTACTCAAATAATGAAGGTAACAGGGACACCAGGCCCAGAATTCATAGAGAAACTAGAGAGTCAGGAGGTAAGACACTTTTTAACAGTACCATGCAAGGCACAGTCCCATGATGAAGTACTTGCACCCTCCAGATTTCCTCCATATTTTCATGTTTTTCACACCAAATGGTTTTAGATCCTCATGTGAAATGTAATATAAAACAAAGATACATTTAGTAAACACAATTATCATCTGGTTTTAATTGTCATTTGTTTTACTCAAGAAAAAAAGTTGACCAACACAAAATGCCCCTGTGTGGATTAAGTGTTTGCCACTTTAGTTACAAAATTAACGAAATTTGGTTGAAAATTGAGGCATGCCTACGCTTGTTTACTCTCAGTCCTGCTGAATCTCAAAATCACATGATTAAAACCTTTCGAACAAAATAACTTCTCTGAGGGATGAGAAGGTTTTTAGGCTGAAAAGGTTTTTTTTTTTATCTTTGTAAGACTCTATGATACCAGCAAACTAAAGTGAGAGCAATTATCTACAAATGGAGAAAATGTTAATCGGTAGTGAATCTTCCCAGAATTGGCAGGCCTACCAATATTCCTCCAAGAAAGCAGATTCATCATATAGATCACCAAAAAAACATGTTTCATGTCAAACACTGTTGCTAACCAAAAAGAACAAAAGGACTGATGGCATAGGTGGGGGTGTGGGGATGCTTTGCTGCTTCAGGGCCTGGACATCTCTCCATAATTTATATAACCATTAAACCTGCTCTGTATCATCAATTTTGCCCTCCTGGACATCTGAGCATCCTGGAGAATGTCCAGTCATCAGTCCATAATCAGACGCTTTTGCGCAATTGGGTTTTGCCGCAACAAAACAGTCTGAGGAAACGGGCTAAAAAGAAACACTATCCTTAAATAACTCAAGAGGAATCCTAATTAGGAGCTAACAGTGGTCTAATTAAAGCCCTCGTTTGAACTCAGCTGCAATGTGTCATTGCAGCACATTTTCAAAGTCCAGTGTAGCTGTACTAAAGTCATTAAGCATAAAAAGTGGGTCAGTATTCCTCCACAGCAATGTGAAAGACTGATCTACAGCATTTGATTGTGGTTGTTCGTGCTAAAGGTAATAAAGCCAGTTATTAAGCTCAGGGGCAATTACTTATTAAGGGATTTAGACGCTTGTATTCATTTTCTCTCTACATAATATCATAAATTATACAAAACAGGTTTACTGTTCCTCATGTTCTGCTTCTCTTATATTTTGTATGAGGATCTGAAACTATTTTGTTAAAAAAAAAAATGCAACAACAGAGGAATTTAGGAGGGGCAAATACTTATTCATAGTACAGAACACCTGAATTTGTTAATGAGTAAATATGGAGAGCAGATGTTAGTAATGTTAAATGAAGTATTACATGGAGTAATTTGCTGTTAATGGAGTAATTTGCTGTTAATGACTAGGACTGTCAGGACAATTTGATTAAACTCCATTATTCGGTTATGGTTGATTATGGTGCATGATGGTAATGCATGTTTGAAATTCTCCCACTGCTCTCTCTTGCAATATGAAACGGACCTAGCTCCATGTAGTTTTAAGTAGAGATTATTGTTTTATTTTTGATAAATTTGTTTTTTTATGGCTTCTTATTTTGATTATTATGGCTTAGCTTAACTATATCGTTTTTGTAAAACTTAATTGTCAATATAAGCGGTCACTCTAATTGATAGTGACATGCCTGTGTATTACACACCAAAGGATACTAAAATACTGTAAATATACTGAAAATGCGGGGTGCAGTTTGGATGGAGACTTATTTACTGAATTATTGAGATTTTAGAGACAGGTTATTCATATTGTATGAACCAGGATCGGTTTTCCCAGCCTACTGTAAATGAGATCAATGCTTATAACTTGACTTTATATCTTTGATCTCCAATGTGAGATTAGGCGAAGAACTATGTGAAGTCTCTTGCCCATTATCCGCGGAAAGATTTCTCCACACTGTTTCCCAGGGCCAGTGAAGCAGGTAAGGACACTAAGCGAACTGTCAGGCTGGTTTTCAGAATTGCACCAGTGTGCTGCAGCGAGTCCAGGGTTTGTCCGTGGGCAGCTGTAGTGTTTTATTTAGTTAGTAAATGACAAAGGTAAATAACATGCAAATGTCAACCTTTGCCATGGAAATAATGTTGGCTCTGCATGAAAACAGTCAATTTTAAAATTGTCCACTTATGTTTGTACTTCACCATCTTAACTTACTCAAAATGTAAATTATGTTGCTCAGGAAAAGCATGACATTCAATTATGACTTGATGCTGGTGTGTGTGGTTCCGGTATCCGTGTTTACACATCCCATGGACAATTTCCATAACACTTACTCTCAACGTTACATTTTGTTGTTTTCAGAACAAAATATTTTATCCCTTTTTTTAAAACACCAGCTGCACCAGTTGAAATGGCCCAAAATGTCATGATAAAATCTCATTAGATGAACTTGTTTTGTGTGTTTTCTTTTTTCTAACAACTATAATGTGGGAAACTTTCTTTCATGATGCATGCATATGTTTCCAGAATGGTCTTTTAAATTAAAAGTATGTTGAAAATGGTTTCATGTCATGTTCCTAATATATGAAAATCTGTAACAGGTAAATGATAATATGGGTTTATGTTATTTGTCATTTTCTCAAAATAAGAAAGGGATACTTCAAGAAAACAATGAAAGATGAGAATCAGAAGCACAAAACCTAATGCCTTTTTCAACAGTCATTAAGAAATACCAGACCTCTGAACATGGGAAGGCCCATTCAGTATAGTGGAACTTTGTGTAGGATTCAAAGGAACCGTATAATAAAAAATAAATAAATAAATAAAATTTTATTTATATACACATATACACACATACATACACGCACACACACACACACACACTTCCAGATATTACATCTGGAGTGGTTTTAAGTGAGTCTGAGACTGGAAAAATTTCTGGGATTCACATGTGTAAATAATTTCCAATTTAATATTATGTCACACCTCACACCTCCATTCACTGCATTACTTTTTAATGCATCATTATTATTTATCTAAGTAATGCTTTTGCCCTGTTGATTTACACTAATGCTGTATTTACCCCAGCGGTAGACCTGCTGGAGAAGATGCTGGTTTTAGACGCAGACTCCCGCCTCACTGCTGATGGTGCACTGGCCCATAGTTATTTCGATGGCCTTAGGGATCCAGAGGACTGTCCAGAGCCTAAGCCATATGATGACAGCTATGATAATGCAACACTGCCCCTAGAGGAGTGGAGGCGTAAGTGCACAAACACAACTTCAGCACATTAAGAGTTAATGCATAGACGTTGCAGTTATCACTGCCATGACTAAAGCAGGGTGTCATTCCATACCAATTATTTCTGTCTAGCTCATTGAAAGTTGAGAAATCTGGTTGCCAGCACTATCACCTTTGTGTTTATATACAAGATTTTAGAATAGATATTTTGTTATGATTTACCTTTTACTTAATATAGGATTAAGTGATCTTGTTTCACCTTGAAAATAAGCATCTTGTACATTTTAGCACATTATTGTTTTTGTTGACATTGATACAAAGAAAGTCAGAAGCGCAATCAATACAGAATGCAATTTTAATTGAGGGATTATTTTACCCTGTAATTAAAGGCATTACCATTCTGATATTCAGTAAGGGAAACAAGTGTATGAAATAGTTGTAGACAGGTGGTATGAAATGATACTAGAATGCTCAATAAACATGAAAAAAGTACAAAAATGTCTACAAAGATTAAATCAGAAAGGCAAAATTTAAAAAAGGACATTATAGTGTAATATTTGGCAGTTCCATATTATATTCACAAAGAAATTCTCTTATTCACAAAACTCTCTGAAATATTGAATACATTCTGAGAATGTGTTTTAGTTCATTGATAGTCATTCACATTATAAGTTAGCATTGCATGTAAAATGACAAAAACAAATATAGAAAAAAGTATATAAGCGACATTGGAATACTGTGGCAAAATTAACTGATGTGTGTAATGTTATTGCAGTGCAGTTGACACCCTCAGTGTCTGGTAATTATTCATCATCTCGACTGCCCTTTGTGTTCTTTTTTTTCTGAATAGGATTATCATTTAAAGAAGTGAAGAGTTTTGTTCCATTCCCAAGAAGAGATTCAAAGAGGAGAAACACACTGACAATGACTCAGTGATGTCCTGGCTGTGCTCGGAGTTACACTATGTATAAAGACACATTTAATGCAGAAGAACCATGTGAGACAACTGTATGACAGTCTATGAGGAATCAGTGGTGAATGTCTTATTTCTGTGGACCTGATAAATGGACCTGAGGATGTACTGCTGTTACAGTTATGACTGGCATTTGTTGCCAACTTGCCTTTAAGTGCTATGTTGTGAAAGAGTTATTGCAGATGTGTTCCTTTGATCAGACTCGTAATGTTGTGGCTTTTTATGCTCAGAAGAGATTAAAAGAGGATTTTAGTAACAAGTTCATGCTGATGCTTACCTTAGGGTTGTACAGTTTTTCACCATTCTGATCTTTCAACATACTTTTTGTCAGATGGAATATTAAACTGTAGTTATTCCATTGACCGAAATATATCTTTTTTTCCTGGTTTCTTAAATGCACAAAACCTCCTGAAACCGAGTTTAATCAGGTTGTCTTCATTCCTGAGTTTATTTGAGGCTGAACTTCCCAAATGTGACTTCAAATGTAATTAAACACCACATTTCCAGTGTAAAAAAAACACCCAAGTAATTTTTATTTTCAAAGTAAAACCCATATTGATATGTATCAGTGTCATATTGAGTGTTAACTCATCAGTAAATAATGTGTGTTTAGTGCACTCCCTTGTTCTGTGCCTGGGGTCCTGGCATAATCTAATCTGTGTGATGTGATGTCAGATGTTTTTAAAGAAAAAGACATTATGTATCCTGCAAGACCAAAGGTTTGAGGGTGTAACTCAGAAAGCATCTAATTGAAGAGAAGTTTAGCTCCCTTTCAAACATGCGGAAGGTGGGGCAGGATGCTCACCAGCCGTAGGCCCAGAGAAAAACTGTTCAAATGCAAATGAGGCTAGTGATTACTCAGACCAAATGGTCTCTCACTCGAACAAGAGGGACACTAAGGCCTGACACAGTGGTGTGAAATGTGGAGGCCTCTCTCTTATTTGGAAACGGACTCGTCTTTTTTACACAAAGATGTTAAATCAATTATTTCCATCAAAGTATAGACAATGGCATCCAAAAGTCAGAGACCATTTTGAAAATCATGGATTGTTGTTATTTAAGCCTAGAATAACTGAAATGTAAAAGATCAACAAAATTAGAACAAAGAAATATTACGTTCATTAAAATGAATAAATATTGTAAGGGCACAATTTAAATGTAATTGAATATTTGACACTGTCCAAGTTATTTGAAAAAGAGACAATTGTGTTTTTTGATCATCAGCAGAGGCATCTGCACAAAACATTAGGAGTCTGAATCATCTTTAAAGCAAAAGGCTAAAGACAAAGAAATATTACATTCATTAAAATGAACAAATATTGTAAGGGCACAATTAAAATTTAATTGAATATTTGACACTGTCCAAGTTCTTTGAAAAAGAGAACACTAATTGTATCCCCACTGTGCCTGTATGAATACAAATCACTGGGTCTTACCATTCTGGACAGCCTAAAGAGAAACCCTTTGCCCTATCAAGCCACATCAAATATATTTTAACAGAGAGTGGTCCTCTTCCAGAATATGATGAAGGAAATGTAAGCTACTTTTGTGAAAGCTGTTAATGATGCAGGTGGTAACTGTGCTCTCTGGGGTGCTCATAAACCTTAAGAATTTCAAACAGATCTCTCTTGAAATCCTTTTAGTAAATTCTTCCAGTTCCTATCAGGGTCCTGTACAATTCCAGACCACTATAAAACACTGCAGCAGGAAGATGAAACAGATGTGAATAGTTTAGATATTAGAATTTAATATTATACAGCTCTGCATGGCAGGTTTCCACAAGATTTTGGGACTGTTTTTGTGGAGAATTTGTGACCATTCTTTTTATACAGCATTTATGGGTCAAGGCATTGATGTTGGATGAGAAAGGGCTAATGTTGGGTGGGGCTGAGGTCAGAGGTCAGAGTTCTGTGGGGGCCAGTCAAGTCCTTCCACACCGAACTCATCCAGTCATGTCTTTGTGGAGCTTGCTTTGTGCACTGGGGCACAGTCATGCTGGAATAGAAAAGGTTCTTCCCCAAACTGTCTCCAGTAAGTTATAAGCATGGTTGTCCAAAATGACTTGGCATGCTGAAGCATTAAGATTATGATTAAGGTGTCGCGTCTGGAAACACTGGAAAACAGGTTTATGATGATGCACACACACACATAGACAAAATATCTATAAACAATCCAATCATAATGCCATAATACCGAGACATTT
>JBBMFX010000016.1:12898600-12930575 GCA_037832545.1 Rhabdalestes septentrionalis | reverse complement strand
TATTGACCCCACACTGGCTATTCTACTTGTTGCTCTTTACATATCTATAGTTCTACATTGTGATTTCCTATCCTGTTCGAGCACTGGTTATCCAGATTTGGTGATCCTGAAAAGTTCGTATCTGGATCAGATTGATCAAATCCGATGTTGCTTTGAAAAACTGGCTCAAAAGTAAGATGGATTATGTGATCACGGATCGCAAAACAAAGGATTACTAAATCCGGATCAGTTTTATCCGGATTAAACCTTTTGAAAAAACGGGCCCTGGTTATCAAGCAAATATCCATTTCTGTAAAAATGTGAATGTTCCATTCTTATACATACTGATTTCAGCCTAAGAACTTATCCTGGCATATTCTACCTAGTTTTCAATCTTAAAGCCAACCTGCCCCCAAAAAGCCTTAGCCTGTGTGGAGTAGTGGGAAACAAATTGGAGCACAACTATTTTGTTAGTTCCTACTGTCCTACTCTTTCATACAGCAAAAAAATCTGTGTGTCTATTTTTGGACATTTGATTTTCAGATGAAGTGTGACATTCAAAATATTAATAGTAAGACACTGATTAGATCCTACAACCTTCCAATCTTGAGACCACAGCCAAAGCCAGTGAGCTAACATGCTTGTCAAGCTGTTTAGGTTATTTAATATATGACTTTCAGATGAAGTGTGATATGCAAGACTCCTCTAAATACTTGGGTTTGATCTCATGTTTCTGAAGTCATTGCTTAAACAAGGGACCAACATGGCTTGACAAGAAACACCCTTTTTTTCTAGATGTATCATATCATTCAGATTCCTAAATAATTTCAGCCTGAAGCCTGTCTGAGTTTGAAATGAACTAATATGAAGACGACATTAAAGAGAGCCATGGCTCAATGATAATCTTCCCTTAAGGCAGAAAGATTGCAAGCCCATAACTTTCTGGCTCTTATAAACAATCTATGGTTCCATCTAAGCCCAAATCCAGGGGTGCCAAATCTGTGACACGTTCCTGGAGATCCACACTTCAGCAGTCTCAGCCTTTTTTCTCTTTTAACCATCTGAGTTCAGCTCACAAAAGCTTTACCACCTCACTCATGAGTTTAATCAGGTGTGGTGAATGTGGTTCAAATTTACATGGGCAATATTATTGAGAATTCCATTACATCTCATTTACACTTTTTGGAATATTACATCAGTGATGTGTTGTTATGCTGCTTTCATAATGGGAGCTATTGAAATTTTTGATCAAATGATGATATTGAAATCAAATTGCTGGATGTACCTCAAGGCTGTGATGAGTTGACTTCCACCTCCTTTCCTTATTTTCCACACAAAGCTGCAGCTAATATAAGTCACAATAACCCTCAGCTAATATGAATCATAATAATAATAGCTCATACTCTGCTGAAAAAGAGTGGAAACCCTGAGTTTTGCAGATTTACATTGCAAAAGTTATTATAATTACTTTATGTGCAGTAGCACTACAACTTGACTATGGCGAGTGGCATGTGGGGACAGTACCTTGCTCAGCAGTTATGAGATGCAAACCCCCATCTTTCTGAAACACGCAAACACACATATATACCTATGTGTATAATATCTTTTACAGCAGTATAGTATTCACACCTCACATCAAAGATACTTGGTTGTCTGCGACTCTGTCATTGGTCCACCTTTGGTAGGAACTGACCACTGACCAGGAACCCCCCACAAGACCCTCTGCTCTGGTGTTCTGTCCCAGTCATCCAGACATCCAAGTTTGGCAGTGACAGCAGTGTTTAACAGCAGTGTTCCCAGTGGAAGCATTTAGGAACAACAACTCAGCCACAAAAGACCCCCTAAAGGTCACAGAGGAGGCTCAGCCACTGGGAAGGTCCATGATTCCCTAGATAAAGAGTTCCAGACTTCCTCTGGCAGTGCAAAAACTGTGCTACGTATTTGAACGGGCATGTTGGTGTATTGGCAGACATCCCAATACTTTTGTCTACTCAGTGGAGATACAAGCTGAGATGTGTGTGGTTCTAACCAGACATCTTTAGAAATACAGGTCTTTTATTTACAGTATATGATTTTTTTCATTGGACAATGAAGGTTTTTGAACAGAAGATATATGCAAAGTTAAAATGAGTAAAACATACAAGAGGCTACAGTACAGTGAGTCCGGCTATTGTTTTATCAAAAATGGGTTTTGTTGTAACAGAGGACTCCAGTGTTCATAGAGCAAGAGTGCTGAGCGAGGGTCAGGTTTTGTGACCATCATGAGGAGGGTCATAGACCAGTGCTGTGAACCAATGACATACTGAACACTAATACTATAAGGTATGTGTACAAATCTTAATACTAATACTGAGTAGCTAGTTTGCAATAATATACTACTTTACTCTATTGGTAGGTCGAATGTTACTAAAATGATACTAAAGCCAAGAACTATTAGGCTGCTTGAAGCTACCACCAAGTTAAAAAACAAATGCTTTTTAATTTGTTTTGGCTTTTCGTGAAGTGTCCTTTTTATTGTACTTTTTTCAGAGCATCAGGACATTTAACATCATTTAAGCACAAGCTCTTTATTTCATAGTGGTGGAACCACAGGGTCCAACAATACCCTACTCAAAACACGGACCAGTTTTGAAGTAGTTCAGCTCACTGCTTGGTAAAAATTCCAGTCAATATTAGTGTTTAGTACACTTTCGGGAACACAGCACATGATTCCTACAAGCGAGTTTATGAACGTGGAGAGCCGATCGGCACCTCTGAGCCTTTCAGTCCTCTCATTTCCTGAAGCGGCGCTCAGTGCTGCAGGTCCCAGGGCTGCTGTGGGAGGAGTGTGAGATGGTTGTGGCGGAGCGTCCTGAGTTCGGTGAGCCGACCCAGCAGCTTGGCGAAGCGACATGGACCGATGGTCGAACTCTCTCCACTCCTGCACACCTTAGAGAGCAGCTCCAGGACAAACTCCTGCAGACTCTCCACACACCTGACCGCACGCAGAGATGGCCTGTCTGCCTCACCCATACCAGAGAAGAACAAGGGAAGAGGAGAAATATAATAAAAAAGGATGAGACTCTCATTTGCACTGTTCCCCTTAACCTAAATATAGTAGATCAGCCACAATGTTTGCATGAAAGTTACCATCTGGTTTCTGATACAGTATGACATACTGATGTCTATAATACAGTTCTACAAGTACATTGTGCTCAGTGTTCATCAGTGTTATATTAAATTGAGCAGACGTTTTTATCCAAAGTGACCTCCATTCACTAACTACAGGGGGCAGCCTCCCTGAAGCAACTTGGTGCTCAGGGTGTGGCTCAGGGACCCAGTGGTGGTTTGCTGTAGGTAGGATTCAAACTAGTGATGGGAAGTTCGGATCATTTTACCGTCTCGGATTTTCGAGTCTCGTTTAGCAAAATGAACTAATCTTTTTTCGAGTCATCTCGTTAATTTTGTTCATTTATCAAAATATAATTAAAATGTTACGTGCTATTTCCCTAGCACATCTACTGCTTACACAAACTTTGATCATACTACAAACAAGACAAAACTATAATGCTATAAGAAACAGAAAAGCTTCATTCATTGTTTACCTGTGTCTTTAGTCTATGATTCGCTCACCTCGCCGCTTATCTGACAAGTTTTCGGGTTTGAGTTGTTCGTTCATCACCTGACAGCCCAATTAGCTAACCAATGCAGCCTGAGCCGGAAAGAGAATTGATTAGTTTATCTCTCAAGTCTTCGGGTTTGAGACTCAATAATTCCAAGACAGAAACTATAGAAACTATAGGACTGAACGAATCACTCAAACGAGACGACTCGTTGTCCCAGAGTCACATTAAAGATTAGTTCAAAATGAACGAATCGTTCAAGAACGACCCATCACTAATTCAAACCAGTGACCTCTCGGTCCAGAGGCAAGCATCCTACCCACTAGGTCACAACAATCGGTCTTATAAGCATCAAGGCTCCCATGCAAAATGGTAGACATTAAATACGGTCACCTACATTTAGTTAGAGGGGAAACCAATAATTTGTTCTGCTTTAACACAGTGCCAATTAGGACTTAATCATGAAGATTAGTCCTTCAACTCTAGGGCTTTTCTGCTAAGATTTCATACAAGAGAATCTCCCATTGTGGTCCAAGATGAGTCTTAAAAGGTGCACGGACTACAGAACCTCCTTGGCAACGAACTAACTTGAAAGCAACTTATTTCCCTTTTCAGCATCCAATGAAGACCACAGACCTGAGCAGAGCACTGCTGTAGCAGTCAGAAGAGCGTATTCAGCATCGGTTACGGTGATAGCTGCCATACTATTGAAGAAATTTAGTACTGGTCTCAGGAGCTCCTCACTCAACCCTGCTTGAAGAGAACAAAAAAAGACCATGGTCCGGGTTTCCAGAGGTTGTCATTTACAAATGCACATTATAAAACTCTTCAAAGCCAATTAGGATGTTATATCAGCGCTGATAGTGTAAAACCACTTAGCTAAACTTTTACTCATTATGATGTTCTCAATCTGAACACAAATGTTAGGATCTAACTGTATGTTTATTCTGATTTGGTAGCATATCTCAGGTTTTTTAGAAAGCCACTTTAGTGACAATGGCAATAAACAGTCATGGGATGTGCCAGTCCGTGACATAATAAAGAAGGAGTGGATTAAATTTAGCAGTATTGAAGATCCAGCTTTGATACCAGCTGATCAAATTATCTAAAGAAAGATACTTCAGTGATTCCTATCTCATTTAGCACTGGGTATTCTATTATCTACTGACAGATTTTCTCTGCCAGGATTTACTTTTCATTTAAAATGTCTTGTAAGACTATATAACTGCCAAGATGACTTCTGGAACATTCCTATAAGGACTTTGTCTTTGTGTGAATTACAGCACGTTTTGCAGTGTTCTTGCAAGTTTATCCCTCTTGAGGTCCACACTGTGTCACCAACAGCCATGGTGAATTTTAACATAATTACTTTGCAACCTCTCCTTGTCCCTTAGAACAAAACAGGCTGATGTAGTTTTTGTATCAGTTATCATCCTATGTGTAAATTGACCCTTAACCCTCATATGTCAGTTACTTCTTCAAAGCTGCCTCAGCTATTTATGTGTAAATGCATTCACAGCTGTGATATAACAGCTATGATTAATTGTTTTCACACTTTAGTTTCTATCTATAGACTGGGGAGTTACTGGTGTATTTTTAGGCAAAACACATTTTTAGGTACAGGAAAGACCTCATTAAATTTCAAATAGTGAAAAGATATGAGCCCTTTAAAGCAACAATATGGAAATTCCTATTGCAGTTATGTAATAAACCTAGGGTTCGGTTTTAAAGTAATGTGACCATTTATAGTCACATGTAAACACACCACAGCACAGCACACAGTGTGAAATTCTTTCTCTGCATTTAACCCATTCCACCAAGTAAAGCAGCTAGCTGCCACCAACAGGGGGCGCATGGGGTGCAGTATGTTCTTATGGTGCCTTGCTTAAGGATACCACAATGGTGCCACTAGCATTACTGGGATTCAAACCCATGGCTTTCTGATCACACAGGTAACTCCCTAACCACCAGATTTCCAGCCTCAAGGATTAATCTAAGCCTCATGACTAGACTAAGCCTTATTACTACCATGTACACAATCTAGTTTTAGATTTATGTATTCGAGCTCACCTGGTATAACACAATATATGGAAGCTTTTTTTTATCTGTTCCCCTTTTAAAGGGGTTATAGAACCCTAATAAAATATTGGTCAGATACCTGAGTTTAGCATGACCTCATGGCTGCTGTTGGCCTTAGACTGTAATGTTTTCACCCAGTTGTGGGAGGATACAGCGGATACACCTCCAGGATACACAGCTGAAAGGAAAAAAAATCAAGCTTACTGATACTGAGCAGTAAATGTTCTTTTCAGCTGCATGTTGTTTGTTTACTTGATGATCTCAATGAACAGGAGCATGATCAATAAGACACTACCTGCGCTAGAAGTGGACGGATTCTCAGCGAACTGTTGGGCCGAGAGCAGGAACATGACCTCCACAGTGGAGCTAGCGAGAAGAACGCTCTGGTCAGCACTGTCCAAGAGGTCAAATCCTAAACAGTAAACAACAAACACGGGTCAGGCAATCACCTCAGACAAGACGTCATGCCTCTGTATGTAAAAGGGGAGTTGTCTAACCAGGTATGCTTTTAGAAAACTGTAGAAGCCTTTCTGTCTGCAGAGGCGTCAATTCTGCTAGACGATCTCCACCCTCCTCCAACCCTGACCACTGGGGCACCTGAGAAACACAATCAACATATGAGTATCCTGCCGACATAGACATTACATCTACATCACATGCAGTATAATCTGCTTAAGATGGCAAACTAACATCTTTATCTCAGCAGTTAAACACCAATTTACACCTCCAGACACCACAGTCTGTTGTGTAACCGTTAGATGTTTACTGACATCAAAGCACTGAATGATTTTCTCCACACAATAATTGATTGGTCGGCTGAGAAAACATCAAATTGTTTTTAACTTTTAAAAAGGGTTTGCCTAACAATTCCCTGCACCAAGAAAAAATAGGTTTTAGATATAAGTCTTATTGCACAGATATCGTAAAACATGATCTTAGGCATCAGACCACATATTAGTATCTAAAACTTTATAATAGAGGTGATAGGAATCAGGGATTGCTATATCAACAACACTAACAGCAACACTAACAACACTATCAAAAAACGGTTTTAGGGATGTAAAACCTCTCTGCTATGATTGGATAAAAAATTTCTATGCATTAAACAATTCTCACATTTGGTTTCCTTTCGCCACC
Source organism: Rhabdalestes septentrionalis (assembly GCA_037832545.1). Classification (NCBI taxonomy): domain Eukaryota; kingdom Metazoa; phylum Chordata; class Actinopteri; order Characiformes; family Alestidae; genus Rhabdalestes; species Rhabdalestes septentrionalis. Next base: position 12,923,778 of record JBBMFX010000016.1, on the reverse strand, counting down.
ATTGTGAACAATCCCACAGCGTAATTTACACCAGATTTCTTGTTTACACCTTAATGACTGACATTAAAATACACAGATGCCTTGAAAAAATGGAGGAATTTCCTCTTAAGCATGTGGAGAACCATATGAGTTTGGACATAACTTGCAGCAAATGCATGCACAGACCCGGCAGTGTGTGCTGTCTTGAGCTCTGTATCGACGGTAGGCTTCTACAATTCTGTTCAAAACACATTTCTGCTCCCGGGACAACCCGACTGACACCTGAAACACACAGGAATTTACATTCCTATTTACATTCCATTTTCCTAGCTACTTTGGTGAGAGCGCCATGTTTACAGAGTTTGGACATAAACACTGCACCAAACAAACGGAATTGAAATTTGTAACGATAAATATGCACAGACATTTACAAGTATATTAAAAATGTACGGAAAAAAATATTTTTTAATGTAGTAGATTTTGTGCATTCTTATGCTGTCTCACACACCCTTCCCCTCTCTGTTTTCTCATTTTCTCATGTTAGCTGCTTTTGGAATTGCTCCAAATGATTAAAAAAAATTTTTTTTATCAGCATTCCTATGAGTATCACAACCTATGAGCATGACAAATCATTCTACTTTATGAGGTACAGATTAGTGTTCAACTGAATCACATCTTATTTTCACTTCTTGATTTAAATGCATTTTTGCTATTCATGACAAGGACTAATGCTAATTTACGAAATCAAGTTGGTGATAGTTGAAAAATATTCTAATATATTAATTGTACTGTTATGCCTCTGTCAGATCAGGTCAGGAGTGAGAGTGGCTGACAGGGGTTCAGTTTTTTAAGGTGTACCTGTGCAGGTGTGGACAGTCTGCTGGTCGAGGAGACGTTTCTGCTCTCTGAGTTCTCCTCATCCTCAGCGGTCAGTCGGGACAAAGAGTCACCTCTGTGCTTGGCCCCCTTCCGCAACCTCTTCGACTGGCACTGCACCTCAGTTAGCAGGCCTAAGAAAGAAAAGACTTGATGTGGAACAGGGTTTTGTATTTCACATTCTCATGAAAATAAGAAGGATGAACTGTGAATAGTCAAAGTGTCCATCTTCTGCTTTGCACTGAGGCTATGATGCTAATGTAGCTAGCAAGTCGTGAAAGCTTATGCTACACCAATTAGAGGAGTGTCACCTTCACCCAAATTATAATTTCTAACATTGTATAACATACAGTTACTTAAAGACAAAGCAAAAGGACAGATAGTATTCAGACTTTAGCATACTTTAGTCATTTTATATGGATAGTGTATCGACAGTGTCAAAAACCATTTAAGCAATTGGGTATGAAATAACAGTTTGAGGCCAAACAATCATTTTAAAGACACTTTAACAGATCTCAGCCACAACAATGTTCATCCAGTAACCTATAAAGGATCACATTCTAGTGTTCTGACAAACCTGGCGCAATGCACTATATTATCAAAGACCCTCTATGAGCTGATTTAGGAGTCTTATAGCAGGAAATGAAAAATTCTGCAGTATTGCGGATATCAGTGACTGTGCTGAGACACTTCTCCAGTAGACAGACATGGTTCTTACACTCGGCTAGCATTCCCACAGCCCTGCATTTGCGCAGACGGCAGTCCTGGCACTTGCGCCGCATGTACATGTCCATCTCGCAGCCTCCGCCGCTCTTGCAGCGGTACACGGCCTTCTTTGTCACACTGCGCCTGAAGAATCCTTTGGTGAACATAAGAGTGGAGTGTTAGCGTCTTTATAGTGAACATTTCTGCAAAAACCACAGTGGATTGTAGAGTTAGTAGCTCTCTTTAATGGAGGGGTGATATTTGCCCTATTTTACTTTAGAAAGTCTGGTTATATACCATGTGCGTATTTACTTAGTTGGGATAAAATTCAGTTGCCTTAAAATGATATTTGATTTATTTTATTTGATAATGTTTAAGTTACAAATATATTTTAGGATAATAAAAACTTAAATATCAGCTGTCAGGTTTGGTTCAGGCTGATTTTTACATGCACCATAATGCTCAGGTCAGGTTCAGGTATGTTTTTGGGGTTATTTTTTAATGTAGTAGATTTTGTGCATTCTTATGCTGTCTCACACACCCTTTCACCCCCTGTTTTCTCATTTTCTCATGTTAGCTGCTTTTGGAATTGCTCCAAATGATGAGAGGGAGTGTTGGCCTTGTGATAAAGTCACAGTTAATTTTTCCCTTGTGTGTTACTTTCACCCCATGCGGTGAAATGATCTTCAGTATAACAAGACTAACAGTGGGTTAGTGATGCTGCTCTCTTCCAGGTTCCAACTGTGATTTGGCATGAGTATCATGTATATGTATGATAGCGACTGTGACTGTGACCTTGTCCATGGTAATTCATAACATTCTATTGTTCAATTGTGTTTATTTCAGGGCTGAATGATCGTTTCTTAAGGATGCAAATTGCAATGTCAGACCGATATTCATATGCAGCGAATGCAAATGTAATTATATCAAATACTATAAGACATTGTCAACATTTTAAGTGGGCACATTTAACCTGATAACACACGGCTCATGAACAGCATTCAGACATCAAACTGAAAAATGTTATCAAATTCAACAAGCAGAATGACTTTCAGGTTCTGTGGGCAGCTGTAAATATCCCCTGCAGTTGTGAACATCAGTCACCTTTGCAGCCTTCGCAGGTGAGAGCGTTGTAGTGATATCCAGAAGCTCGGTCTCCACACACCACACACAGCTCATCCTGGCCTTTCACCCTTGCTCCAGGGCCCAGGCGGGGTCTCTTCATGAGGGGCGTTCCAACCACACCACTTCTAACCTGCCCATGGAGTTCCATTTCAACTTCAAACGGGGGCTCCTGGCACTGAGGGCTGTAGGGGTAGGGGGCATTACATGGCTGAGTGCTTGGTGGTCCGTACATGGAGAGCTGGACGTTGGCTGGGTTGTAGTGCTGCTGGCCGTAGGGAAAGCCCTGCAGATCAGAGTCCTGATACGGGTATCCCAGCGGATCAACCAGTACATCTGCACAAAGAAAATTCAAACTGTAAATTACAGATTGCGTTCAATGATGAGACTTTAGGAGATAGGAGATACATCCAGCACAACTATCGGGACAGTTTCACCTTGGACAAAAACAAGGACAACTCGTTTATTGAAGTTTGCAATCCTTCATTGTTAACATTCCAAAAATCTGGAGGCTTCCCCAGGAATTTGATCCGCATCTTCAGACTTGCGTGATTCATGAATTATTTAATGACTTTTATGAGGCTTCTGGGATATGATTTTAAAAAATCTGAACGAGACCTTGTGAACCGCTGAATGATTTCTGGAAACAGGATGCAGCTGAAGAGCTTTGTGTTGTTTATGATATTAGTTTCCCTTTTTTTTGGCCTTCGATCTTTTATGAGCATGTGGAATCAAGACAGACTGAAACTTCAGGCCTGTGAGAATGGGCTTGGGATTAGCGAAGCATTTTGCAAGTCACCCCACAGAGGGAACACATGTTACTACTGGCAAGGCTTCTGAAACACATCTGTGCAGCAAGACATCGCCACTCTAATTCCATCACACACCTACACCCTAATGAATGTAACTTGCAGTCTGTATACTGACAGAAAATGTGGATAAGTGGACTCAGTTGCTGTAAATAAAATCGAGTTCTTGGGTAGCTGGGCCTGTCTACTGTCAGTTACCACAAAATTCATAATTCATAGTTACTGAATGATTTATAGTACCTCTGACTGAAAAGTACACACTCAGATATGAACTGAATGACAAATCACGACTTTAAGAGATGACACTTAAGTGTTCTCTTTATACATGCATATCCATGATGGTATTTACTTGATTTTACTGGTTTCCATGCCCTCCATTTCTGATACTGCATCTAATTCATATCTCCCACCCCTCCTCCTATTCACTCCTCTCCCAGATGTTTTGTGTCCTGTTTCGGCTCGGATATGTTGTGTGACATGGCTGAGCTTGTATCTGTTTGTAAACCACTGAGAGTTCTCTATAAACATGTTGGTGAACAGCGTTGCTCACGTAATGTCCAGTACACCGTACTCCACCCTCAGCAGCCATAGGAGAAATGTGAACTGAACTAAAGGAAAAAGAGTAGTGGGTTTATTTCAGGGTCATGTGAGACAGAGTAACATTATATAGTGTGGACCCACATACTTAAGGGTGTAAGAGTTTAAGGACCACATTGAAGCTGACATATCCAGAGGTAATCTGTTTTGATAACAACAGCTTACTCATTTTAAAAAGTTCACTGCCCGTGTTCTTTATTTGTTGTTTCAAACTTAGTTAAAATAGCTAGGTTTTGACTAAAGTTTGGATGAATATAAATCCCACCTCCCCTGTTTCACCACTGACCAAGACCTTCCTTTGTCTAGAATGCAGAAATAAATTATTCTCTTTTATGTTGAGCTCCAGCAGTTATCTGCCAAACTTGATCCAATAATTGTCTTCAGGAGTGCCTGATCAGGTGGATCAGGTGTGTTTGGATTGGCAGGGAAGGAAGGTTATCAGAACCGCTGTAAACGCACGATTGTCATCACAAACAATAACCCATACCACACACAACACTAAATTTTCCACATTAACCGACAATACCCCACGTTCCTTAGACAACCATTAGAGGTGAAATCTGTCCATCATTAATGACAAGGGTTTCCAACCGTCTACAACCTGCTCAACTGAACAAAGGACTTCCACAGCCCACAAGATTTAACTCACTTATTATGCACAGTGTGAACAAATATAACATAAAAGTTCGTCAGATTTTGCTTGACTGTATAGTCACGCATTATAAAATCCTATCTATAAAGTCCTATATATTCAAGATTCCATCCAAACAAAATAGACTTCTAACATATCAATGTGGATTACATTGCACTTGTCAGTGCAATCAACAAAATAGACAAACTAAAAATGGGTAAGTAGCTTTTATTTTTGCAATTAAAATGATGTTTAGTTAAATATCTTAACACTATTAGTGCTACGAGTATGGGGGAACCATGGCCCCCAGGTTGGAAACTTCTGATGTAGAAGGTGGTACTGCATCAAGGGTTTGGCTACTCTTCAGTAGTGTTCACTGTGTGACATTAACATAAGGTTCAGCAGAATGAAGGGGTCAGTATTATGAGGTATATAGGGATTAGGGATGTGCAGAGCGGCTGCTATTTGTATCTGTATTTGTATTTGTTAAAAGGGAAAATTATTCAAATTCATATTTGTATTTGTATTCGAATAATGTTCATAAATTTGTCCGCTGCTCCCCGAATCTACTAGTGAAATTGAGTGTGTGACAGGGGGTGGGGGTGGAAGTGCCAAGTCTACTCCGGAACATGAGGGTTTTGCAGGGGGACAAAGGTTCTACTCCTGAACGCGAGGGTGTACCGGGGGGACGAAAGTTCTACTCCTGAACGCGAGGGTGTACCGGGGGCAGCGGAGGTTCACCTCCCGAAAGCGAGGGCGTACCGGGGGGAGTGGAGGTTCTACTCCCAAACGCGGAGTATGTATCCTGGAACGTGAGCATGTGACCGGGGCGGGGGTGGGGTTTACCGTACACCAATATTTTTTTAAGTATTTGTCTGAATACGGTATTCGTAAAAAGCACGTTATTTTTGCCTTTCCGAATACCGTATTTGTATTCAGCTCCAACCCTAATAGTGATATAAGTCTGTATAGTACGAAGAGTTAAACAGGATTATATCTAGCTATATGAAGAGCTAAATCATATATGAGGCGTTAAGTTATATGAGGCGTTCAGCAATATTATGTTCAGCAGGATGAAGAGTTCAGTAGTTTTAAGCTTAGCAGTATGAGGAGGTCCGCAGTATAAAGAATCTAGTGGCATCAGTGTTCCAAAGAGGAAAGCAGGATGAAGGGTTTAACAGTGTTATATTCCGCTTTATGAAGAGTTCACAACTTTGGCAGTATGAGAAGTTTTTCAGCTGTACTCAAGGAGTGTAGCTCTATGAAGATTTCAGCAGAAAAAACTTCGTAGAGCAGAATAAAACTATAAAGAGTACTATAATGTGAAGAGTTCAGAAGCTTTAGTGGTGTTAAATGTCCAGCCAAAACCTCATATATACAAAATGGCTATTATTTAGGAAACTCAAAAAACTAAATAAATTCTTAATAAATAAATAATGTGTCATCAAAAAAACTATTTTCAACTATTTTTATTGGTTAATAATGTCATGGAGACTGACCAATAGTATTGATTTATGAAAAAAACAAAAAAACAGCGAAGACCAAAAGGGGAGTTATGAGGTTTCTGCCAGAGAGCGACGATATGAAGTGTTTAGCTGGATAAGGAACTCAGCTGTAAGGAGAGTTCATAAGTGTTAGCTTCAGGATTATGAAGTGTCCAGCAGCATAAAGAGTCCAGCTGGATAAAGAGCTCAGTGGTATTAGGTTCAGAGGTTTAGCAGAAAAGTAACTTTGAAAAGAACAGCAATAAGAAGAATCTCACCGTAATACTGGAGGGGTTCTGCAAAGCCATATGCATCCACACCAGGCAGGTAGCCTCCGGCAGCCATGCCCATCTCAGGGTCCGTCCACTCTCTCATCTGCACGGCTGATTTCACCCACACACTCCACAGAGATTCCCACCTCTGTCACCGACTACAACACAGTTCATGAAGAAAAAAATATCTTGAACATGTCTGAACATCTTTTAGTTGGAAGTTTATTATGTATATGGAAATAAACATATTTCTGACTGATTGTTATTCTGATTCATTAAGCATTTATTCATTCATTAATAATGAATGAATACATTTCAGCATTACTGTCTGACTCAAGACCACAGCAGGTCTTCTTGCCTCGGAGCTGGAGGGACTATATTTAGGGAACTGCAGTGCTGATGGTTAACCCTGAGCATGGCGAAGCCTGAGGAGGGTCAGATTGTGTGGGCCTCTGGGGCTATGTGTGGAGACATGGGACAGGGAGTGTGAGAAGGAGATGTAGATGAGACCCAGGCATCCCAACAGCTGCTCTGGCAGAGGTTTCAGAGAGAGGAGCTTGAAGCAGAGACAAGTCCCTGGTGGACTCCACAGGTTTGGCCTGAAAATGTGAGGTCCCAGTAGAGTCCAGCAGCTGGAGGCCTTTATGACCCACCTGAGTGTGCAGCTTTAGGATCTATAGGAGCGTCATCACTGCACCAGAGGGAGGTCTGATGTTTAAAAGAACACGGAAAGCCGAATCTGGATTAGAACTCAGAGATAATACATTCGCCACTTTATTCCCCAGCTTCCTCAATGACATCATTTTATTTTCTCTGATCTTTTACTTCATCCCTCTGAGCTGCATTTATCGCATGACTAAAAATGTGGGTAATTCACAGTGAATTATTTCCCACCAGCAGCTCAAGGCAAGCAGAGACATTTGGCTGGGAGTGTAGATTCTCAGCTTCCATTCATTCCTTTCCAATTATTATTTGTACATTCAGAAGAGGAGAAGAAATTATTGGCAAAAAGTGATTGTGGCAAGTATGCACCAATCAGCCATGACATTTAAACCATGTGTATAATATTGCAAAGGTCTCCCCACCAGAACAGCTCTGACACATCGATGTATGAACACCACAAGACTTCTCAAGGAATGCTGGGATATCTGGTATCTGTTTCTGCAGTGTGGAAGGGCACATTATCTGTAATTTGGGACATCTGGGGGTGAAATGTTTAGGTAGATGCTACATGTTAAGTATAAAGAGGAACCAAGATTGCCCAGCAGAACATTGTCCAGAGCATCACACTGCCTCTGCGGGGCTTGCCTTCTTCCCATAGCACATCCTGTTGCCATTGCATCTCCAGGAAAGCAACACACATCCTGAGATGCCCACATAATGAAAAAGATTTGATTCATCAGAACTGGCCACCTTCTTTCGTTGTTTCCTGAAGCTCACGTGCCCATTGTGAACACTTTCAGCAGTGGACAGGAGAAGCAATGATACTCTTACTGGTAATTGCAGCAACACAGCAACCTGTGCTGCACTACTGTTCCATCATGGACAGCATTTATCTGCATGTTACAGCTGATCAGGTTTCTAAGAATTATACTAGCAGTGCACGGATCATGGGTTTGATTTCAAGGAAGTACGCAACTTAAAAAGCGTAACATTCTTGTACTGTAAGTTGTTCTGGAGCAAAGACTCGACTAAACAGATGTATATGTAAGAACTACATGCCACAGTAAATAATAAGGAACATCCTCAAGAAAGACACTGTTTGTTCTACTATAAATTGATACCTTGGATTTTGTTTTCCTTTCTTTGCCTTCGCCTTTTCTATCTTCCTATGCAGCACATTGGGATTACAGCAAGCGTCCCGGAGGGATGGACAGAGTGACAGGCCTCTCATCTCCACTCACTGTTTGCTCTTTCTCTGTTTGCAACGGCTCTGTTTGTGCTGCAGTTAATATTTGACACTGGGAAGATTTAGGATTTTAGAAGCCTCTACTCCCCCCTCTTACACATACATAAACACACACGTGTGCGCACAAACACACATAGTTATCTGAAGATAGAGAGGGAAATGCAAACCATGCAGTTCAGAGTTACGCCACTGAACAATCACACCAAAAAATCTGCCAGTCAAACACCCAAATCCAGTGATTCCTAGTAGTGGTGCTGTGGAAAATAACACAGACCTGCTCCTACTAATCAGATAATTAGTCCTTCCTGAATTGCAGTAAGTGTGAGGAAAATGTAAAAAAAAACCTTACATGAGGATAATTCATCTCTCACACGCCATTTTGTTTCTCCCAGATTTCATGTCAAATTTACACTTCTTCACACCAATATTATGTCCAATTTATGACCAGTTCACACACCTGTGGCCACAGCTCAACACTTGAAGCAGTACATAAATGTCTAATTCTGTTACTAACAGGTTGGCCAGTATCACAATAAGTGACGGAAAAACAGAGGGCGCTCCTACATGAGGCCAAACATTGATGGCTGCGACATTGCTGGGAATATTCCAACAATAGGGCCAACACTTTTGTTTCACTGGTTAGGAACCCCATTTCTTTCACTCGTTGTCAGTCACACAATATCACTGCCAAAAAGATGAACCCAGAGAGATTTGGTGTTCTTGCTTTAATGAGATGTTTCCTCTGAATATGAGTAGTTGACTTTCTCTTCTTCTACGTTTAGATAATGTTGTTGTAGAATGTGAGGATTGTTTCATTGTTTTAGTTCATTAAGTTTTAAGAATTTTTCTTCAAGTCTACTAATGTGAATGTTTAGAAGTGGATATTTAGAAGTGGATGAACATGCCACCTAGTTGACATTTTCTTGACTTATGTGGGGTCCAGTTTGGATGGAAGCATTATAAATACTTCTGTGTCCTCCGAGAAGGAGGGAGTAAGGGTTTTAGATGGTTGTTATTTCTCTTTTTTGTTATTTCTTTTGTTATCTATCAAAAATGGTTGTGGGTCATTTCCTCGAGAATCCGAAAGAATCAAAACAGGACCTCTGCCTGGTCGCCTCACACAGCTTCGCCTTGGACAGGGTGAGAAAGAGCAGGACTGTTGAACTCCCAGTGAGAGTGAAGGGGGTTAAGGAGTTTGAACATTCATTCATTTTTCTTTCATGTGGAACTTGCAGGAGGATATAAATAGTATCCTGTATCTGTGATATAGCTTGCTTATTCCTTGGATAGCGTTTAGTGGGGGGTCTTATGTTGCAAGGCCCTTTGGGAGTGAGAGTTGTGTCAGAGGAGAGACAGTGGAAAGAGATTCGTCATCAAAAACTTTCCAAACTTTTTTTTGCCATGTTGCATCAGGTCATGCTGAGCAAAACAAAGAACTTTCAGTAACCCTCAGACCTCATAGTTGCCTATACATTCATTGACCAATATATCCATCAATCCATTGCATTATTTTTGGTGGTTTATGCATTGTTTGCCAGTAGTCTGGCTCAGACAGTGCAGTGTTTACGGATTCTAACAGGAAGCAGACTCTTAGATTAGAGTGGCCTTGCAGGCAGGGATAGTGGGGGGAGAGAGTAAAGTCCAGGGTTGAAATGCTTTGAATGGAGAGATAATCGACTGTGGACAAGTCACCACTGAACGGGCCAATACTGCATAATCCTACATACTACCAGAGGTGGCTACAGTACTTGACACGAATAAAAATAGAATTAAGAATGAAATAGAAGATTAAGCAGTTTGGGAAATGACATTAAATCAAGTGTCAGGTTCACAAATTCCTCAAGTGCTAATCACTATAAACGACATCAGTGGAACTTAGTACATCCACCAGGTATCAGCATAAAACTGAGGTTTCTTAGGGGCTATTCGTTCATTTTTTGGGATCATTTTCTCCTAATGCTTAACGCTAAAGCTCCAAAGTGAGAGATAGGAGCAAAAGAACAGTTACATAATGCCCAGTAAAACGTTATTAGGGCTAAAGTGTAACAGAGTGAATAAAATACAAAGTATATTTTCTCAATAACATGAATTAGTAAAATTATATTAATGATTTTAGAAGCACACATCCCTCAAATTTGTACTCCAAGTACATGGAACATTTATCGATTGTCACAGTCACCTCTGCCTGCCCAAGAAAATGACACTGCAGTAAAAAATGAGGTGTTGTAACAGATACTTGACAGTAATTGGTTCATCAGAACATAAACTCTCCATATCTATTCTCAATCCCAGCCTGACCCTTCCACCCCACTGACGGCCTCCATTCATTTTAATCTCACCCATCTGTCATGTGTATCTTTCACGTTTTAAATACAGTTATTGGACAAACAAAAAACTAAAATTGAATGGAAATGTTCTCCCCCACAAAAATGTTATACGCTGAAAATATGATGCACATCTTTTATCTTAGAATTTAATTATAACAAAATGTATCAAGATTTTTTTTCAAGCACATAAAAGTTCAACACAGGTCTTATTGTTTTTTGTAAGAAATTCTTCGTAATTGAAACTGTTCAAATGGGATCTTCACCCTAAAACATCTTTCACAGCATCATAGCAGCTTTACTGCTCGCGATCTGCTGCTCAGTAGAAAAAAGGAGAATAAAGATGAAGTTCAAGCTGCTTCTAGAACACACTCTCTGTCGTCAGCACCTTGAAGTAGATACAATGTTCAAGTCCAATACAGCAAATACAGCAAGCCAAGTGATATGACAGCACTCTTTAAAATCATCAGTACCGAGACCCTACACTACCCCCTGACCTCAGCTCTTTAAATACAAGCAATTTATATGTAGGCTTCTGTTTAACATTAAAATGGCACAAATATGAATGTGCATGTCCTGCAAAGAAAGAGAACAGTAATAGTCGGTATGGAAATGAAAGTAAGGGAGATTCTTGACGGACTCACCAGCTCGGATGTTCTCTGTGTAGGCTCTCCCAATATCCTCTTGATTTGACTCCCCTTACATTTGTAACGTTGACAGAGGTCCAGCCTCTGACATCCAACACTTGCCAAACACACACACACACAGAACAAACAGTGCTTTCTCCCCAACACAAACCGTCAACTCAAACACATACCAGTACATGCATCTGTGGTCTCACGCACGTAACATCAAGAGCCTAGTTCATGGAGATAGATTAAAGCTAGTCCTGGACTAAGATGCCGTATAATGCCAATGCTGATTCACCACAGGGAGCTTTGCATGTTAAGTGCAAGCCCAGCCTTAATTTGGGTCTGGGTAAATATGACTTGGGTTGAACAAAAAGGAAATATTTAGGCCACTGTAAACGTAAGTATAAATAAAACTATATTTGCAGACTGTGTAGTACAAATCTAAATACCACTAATACACATCTAAAAAGCACGCTTTATGTCTTATCCAGTGTCTCTCAAAGAATTTTGTACCCCCTGGTTGTAGTATTTTTTGGGGAGGGAGGCTTAACGCTAGATGTTGGAAGATTGCTGTTAGGATTTGTTTGCATTCAGTCATAAGAGCATTAGTGATGTCGGGTACTGATTTTGAATGATTAGTTCTTGATCACAAACTCCACTTCAGCACATTCCCCTGCTACAGCTTCATCATTCCAGAGAATGCAGTTCCACTGCTCCACAGCCCCGTGATTACCCAGAGGACTTTGCTGCTTTCATCAGTGTTTTCTTTGTCTGACCAGAAATAGACAATCTTTTTATTTGGAGATTGAAGAAAGTTGGATGAAAGTCTCCTAATTTTACTTGACTTCTCATTTTTCTTCACTCTAATAATCTTATGGATCTCAATATGATCAAACCTTGGTAGCTGAGACTTGAATTTGATCTCTAAGACAAATTTCAGATATTGTACAGGCTCGACCAAGACTTCTTTTGGATCTTATCATTAATCAGATGATCTGTTTTCTTGAGACAATTAAAGATCAAAGTAGTGAGAGAAAAGAAAGAGCATAAACTGGGACCAGGTTGAGACTAGAGGAAGTCTCTTTATCTGGAGCTGTATTTGTGAGAAAATGGTCAAAATCTTAAAGTGATGTTAAACTGAGCTCAGGTATGGCTAGGAGAAATAGACTGGACAAAAAAAATCTTACTTTGATTTCTTTTTACTTCCTTTACCCCTCGAGTGAGGCATCGGTCATGGTGACCCTCAGGCTCATGTCCGGCTGCTTAGAAGCATCATGTTCTACTGGCAATGCTTTTCTGTGGAATTTATACAAGCAGAATCAGCAACAAGTGCATTTTAACTAATTAGAAGTGTTGTCTGGATATTTTGGATAGGGACACACTGTCAAAAAATGGTACAGATCTTTCATTCCAGTGACTTGAAGGGACTACGCAGAGGCAAATGCAGGTACAAGCTCTCACCAGAAAGCGTTTATTGAAGCGATGCTGTTTAGAGGACCATTTTTGATTCCTTAAAACAGGTGCCTTTGTTAAAGAACCCTTGCTGTAAGTGAGATATGTGAAGGTCAAGAACCTTTCTAAAGTTAAAAGAATCCTCATAAATGGTAAGGATTCTACACCATTTAAGTTTTTCTTCTAATTCGATGTCAGCTTAGAACCATTTAGGTTCTTTACTTTAAATTAATTATTTTATTATTAATTTAAATTAAATTCATAATTGAAGTGTTCATTAGTTATACATGTACGTACCACAGCACTAAATTCCTTCTCTGTATTTAAACCCATTCACCAAGTTAAGCAGCAGGCAACCAGGAACACAGTACCTGTGGAGCAGCAGTGTATTTGCTCAAGGGAACCTCAGTGGTGCATCTAGCAATCCTGGGATTCAATCCTATGACCTTTTAATCGCAGGCAACTCCCTAACAAGGCCTCCAAGAGTTGTCCACTAAAAAGTCAGATTTCCCAAGTTTCCTTTTAACCACGAATGTAGTCTACCAGCCAAGTCGTATCCAAATTTTGCATTAGTTTTTTTTTATCTTTATCAAGTCTTAGCTTCACAAATTCTACTGTTAAACTGCAGCAGATAATTTAGGAGTGAAAGTGTGAAAGAAAATCAGAAAGTGAGAGAACATGTCATATTAGGATTAATACAGAGCCTTGGTTTGCTTGAGTAAGTGAAAGAGGAGGTTTCAGCGTGTGAATGAGTGGGGCTCATTAGGACATTCCCAGCAGAGCAGTATTTATAAACAGCGCCCGTTAGGCCTCTGATGGATGAGCGGTCACTATCTCTCCACTCTTCCTGCGGCCTCGCTCACTCCATCCTGGGTTTCACAATCACCGTGACACACTCCCCCACTCGCTCACTGTCACTGCAGAATTCAGACCCACACACACGCACATGCACACACACTCCGATAATACTACTGTCCTGACCCTCTTCCTCCTTGGGTGGGCTCTAGCTAGGGGGCAAGGGGGACGTTCTCAGGGTCACAAATTCCACCCTGATTCTCTTAACTCACGGGACACTAATGACAGGGACCCTGCTAATGAGGGAAAACAACACAAGCGAGTTTTCCAGGAACAACAGACAGGCAGGCGACCATGACAGGAATCATGGGGGAGCAGGAGGCGCAGGAGGACTTCCGCGAAAAAAACATTTCTTCACTGCCGACAACCGAGGAGCTCCCAGAGCAAAGTTTACTACACACAGCTCAGCTTGTGTGAAAGTACCAACAAATTAGGTTTCCATGCACGTCAAATGGATATCCCATGAAGACACTTAACCGACACTGACAGAAGAATCAACCGAATCCCAATTTGACTTCCAAGTGGCTGAACTGTTTTAGTGGGTAAAAATGTCACTCTAGGGCTTGTGGACGTCCAAGTCAGTCACTGTCATTAAAAGCGACAGCCTAACTAAGGGGGCTTTCACATTTGTGGTTCGGTTCATTTGTTCTGGACCAAAGCCAACAAATGATACATTGTAGAATTTTTCTGCAGTTTTGGGTCCTTTTCACACAACACTTGAGTACCCTGGTCCGGACCAGTTGAAACGAACCAAAATGCAGTTCCATGACAACATATACATCACTCGTTGGCCAGATTTGCCATTGACTGTATTTCCTGAACTGCTTTTCGACTGGTCCGAATAAACTTGCGGGTATCCCACACTTGGATACTGCTGCCGGAGTTTCTTTGTCTTAACCTTGCACTGCTCTACTGAGCTATTAAACTCCCTTTCCCTGAGCTAAATAAGCAAACAAAAGCTGTGTTCTTATGAGATTTTGAAAGTTGGGACCTTATATGGTCATCAAAGCAAATTTCGATGAGGCTTCGCACCTCCTCACAGTTCCAGATTTGTTCACAAGCTGCCATGGGGCTATATTGCCAAAGCGCTAACTGTAAACAAAGGCATGTGTGAAAGCACCCTAAGCAACCTCCTTGAAGAGGTGGTCTCAGTACGCTTTGAAATGAACCCTGGAGTGGTTCGAAAAGACCCAACTGCAAAGAGTACTTCGCCTTTTTGGATTAATCAAGCTGCTGTAGTCAGCTGCAGTGTGCATTATGGGACGGGGAGATGTATTTGTTTATAGTTAGCGTTTTAGCTACATAGCCCCATGGAGCTTGGAGCTGTGAGGAGGTGCGGAAATTTGTTCCGATTAGGTCCCAACTTTCAAAAACTCAATATTTTGCTTATTTAGCAAAGAGCTCAGAGAAAGGGGGTTTAATAGATCAGTAGTGGTTTGGTTCATGCCAAATGAACCAAACCACATATGTGAAAGCACACTAAAAGGGTGTAATTCGGGAAACACCAGCAGGTCTGTGCAGGGACACTTCACTTTCTACAGACACATAAAGAGGCAAATATGTGATAACGTGTGCTAAACTTTATAGAATGTTTAGATGTCAGTGATTTGTGGTATTACAATTCCATTGGAGTGCTTGCAAAAATTAGTGGAATTTTAGCAAAATGTATGACCCTGGCTCCAATGGTCCATTTGTAAAGTGGCCCCTTATACTCATGCATGAACGCAGCACTGCACTCAGTGTGAAATCCTTTTTCTGCATTTAGCCCATTCACCAAGTACAGCAGTGGTGCTGCCAGCGACGCAGCACATGGGGAGCAGTGTGTGGGGACGGTACCTTTCTCAAAGGGTCCTGAGATATAAACCCACAACTCACAGGGGCACCAAGGCCACCAGCTGTCCCCATAATCATTCATCCTCACTGATGAAAGGCTATACTGTCAGTGGTTGTAGTTAGTCAAGTATTGTGTGTTTTTTTTTTTTTAAATAAAGGCACAACTCTCTGAATTTTTGGCTTAGTTTTTTAGTGAAACAGTGTCACATAACAGCCTTCACTGACATCTCAGAGTAGCAAAATCAATTCAATCTGTAAAAATAAAGAAATTAGGATTCAAAGTCTTAGTGATATTGCCAAAAAAAGACACCAAAAGAGAACATTTCAAGTGAAAGGCCAAAATTCAAGTCTTCAAATTCTGAATAAAAATAGTCACTGTGCAAGAAAAAGTATTTCTATTATTTGAACATACAAGCTGAATTTTGTGCAACATTCACAATGAATAAACCAACAAAGTTATTTACTAAAAACATTAACCTGTTTTGCCTTCTCCTGAAATGTTGCCATTTCAGAAATAAATTTTTTGGACAGGGTATACATCATATCATGCATTATATAAAGTCTAAATATAAAGTAAACAATATAAGTAAATCCTGGCAAAACATTGTGTATGATAATTAGTGTGCATGTAAAGGCACCATTCTTTTATACATATTGCACTGTTGTTAAAGGGGACAAATTTTGCAAAACTCACTTTTAAAAAAGACAAGTTATAACAGGGTATGGGCTTCACACAACATGTTCATGAAGTTCTTTGCACAAAATCCCTGTCACATAAAGACTTATCACAAACTTGATTATTGGCAGTTTCAGTCATTTTCAAAATTAGCTGTTTCAGGGCTCTGTTCTTTACATGCAAATAAGCTGTTACTGGCCATGCCCCACCAATCCCATGCTTACTAAACCAAATGAACAAGCTAGTTCATACTTAACTGTGACAGAAACACAAAAGTAATTATTTGAAAGTACTTAAATCTCCCTCATCTGCTGACTTTTCATGGACAGTAGGTACAGTTCCCCTCACAACCCTGAAGTTAGCTCCTTATTCACAGCTCCTTATATGAAATTTCCATTTCAACTGGAAATTTTTAAGGTGAAACGAAACCAATTGCTGCTGGGACATGACCATCGAAAATTAAATGGAGACTCTTAGTCTTCAGTTTTCTTTGTCTAGGAGAAAGTGTGGGGAATTTTGCTGTTCTTTGCAGCCAACACTTCATGAGTGACTTGCCTTTACCTGTAGACATAGCACTCGGCTTAGCTGTGCTCACAAATAAAATGGCCGATCTTCAACTAATCTAGTGGGTGGAGTCTCAAAAAAGATGGGCGATTCTATGCAAATTGGCCCAGAGGGACATCATGCTGGGCCCTCCATCCAAACAGCTAATTTTTAAAGAGCCTGAAAGATGTGAAAACTCAATGTGAGTGTGATTTTGTGCAAAGAACTTTAGGAAAATGTTTTGTATAGCCCATATTCCTAATATAACTAAAGTGAGTTTTGCATATTATGTCCCCTTTAACATTAATGAAGTGTGCAAACCGCTAAACACCAACACGCTACAAATGTCTTGTGTTTGAGATGAGTCCCTTTGGATTTGAAGTGTAAAACCATTTTAAACATGGTCAATATCTCCCATAATTACACAATAACAAGTAAAACATAGAGGTACAATCTAAGACTGTATCTGGTACAAAAGCCACCAATATAAAACCGTTAATAAAATGGGAAAAAAGAAAAAGAAATAGTAAAGGGCTCTGGAGAGTCATTTATGCTCAAGTGTAGGGAATGTAACTGTGGAGCTTCCCGAGTGCACCAAAGCCTCTGCACGACTGGTGATGAAGTAGCAGGTTCAGTTATGCAGGAGAGGTGTGGTCTCATCCGCTCTGTAATAGTCATCCAGCGGGACCTTGCGGTATATCACAAACTGCACAGATATCTGAGGAGAGGAAGTCAAGGTTTACAATGATCTATTGCAAAAAGAAACTGTAAGCATTTTTTCTCTCTCGCTCTCTCTCGCTCTCTCTCGCACGCTCTCGCACGCTCTCGCACGCTCTCGCACGCTCTCGCACGCTCTCGCACACACACAATCAAGCAAATCCATTTATTTTTTTGAAGGTGTTCACAATATCATGGACATAGAACAAAATGTTCCATGCTTTGTAATCACATGAGTGAGGCTGGACATTTTTCTGTGTTTCCTGTGTTACTAATCAGTAGCTACCGTTTAGTCATTCTCTACCAAAAAGCAACAATAAGTTTTATGCAGAACTTATAACTATTAAGTAATAATAAATTACCAAAGGATTATGCCAGTAATGTCATGCTACTTGGTGGATACTAGCTTCCAGTCAGCAGAAACCACACTAATATTCTGTTCTGAGGAATAATCAATTGGCTTATGGTCTATTTAACAAGATGTCATTGCATCACATGAAGGTAGTTCAGCCTCTATACACACAGTATTTATTACAGCACAATCCTTATACTACGAATGCCAGGCTCTGGGTAAGCAAAAGTCAACCCCTCTGAATCAGCATCTTCATTACAAACTAACAGCTCCTCGACGCTGCACATTTCTCAGTACCAGAAATCTCATTCACTCAGATGATTGTTTTGCGTGAGCAAAAAGGATACAATGAGGTCGAGTGTGAGAGTTCCCAGACTTCCGATGAGCCACGGCAGGTGGTGGATCATGTAGCTCTCCTCGCCCTGGCCATGCTCTGGGTTCTTTAGCAGCACGCTTAACCCATATGTGATGTTACCCAGAATGACCAGCGCAAACAAGAAGAATGACACACCTTCTGTTGACTTCCTTTTAAACTGCAGACAGGGAGGGAGAAAGGTATACAAACTCAGACACTTAGCAAAATACAAGACTCTGCATTTAACTGCACTCTATTTCCAGATGTCTGACTAGGAAAAATCTAAGAATACTCAACTGGAAATTCATTCAGAAAGTTGGATATGTTCAGTGCATGACACCAAATCAACATGGTGGCTAATCAAGCACCACTTATCTACTTTTAATTTAAAAGCAAACAACATACAGACAGAGTAAGTGTTAACAGCTATAATAATGACCATAAAGTCTGTGTTTTGAGAAATGCATCAAGGATTTTAAAACCCATAATGCTTTCCTAACTTGCTCTTATAATTTATAGGACAAAAGGATGTAAGTTGAAGACAAAACCTGAAAATAAAAATCAGGTTGTTCAGATGGTATTGAAATGAATGTGACTTACATTTGTGTACATCTGTGGAAGCCTGGAGCCCAGGTACAGCAGCGAGGAGGCCGAGCCGATCGTAAAACCAATGATCTCCTTTGTCGTGAAAGGCTGAACAACACAGTGAGACAATGAGGACCAGTTATTGGATATATATTACATCCAAGACAGGACTGAAGCTTATTTCAAATTGAGACTGTCCAATAAATACATCACAGTAAAACAAAGCCCATTTGCAGCTATTCTCATTGTTTTAATCCCATTTGTAATGAATTATAATTAATTTGCTAATTAACGAGTTGAATTTCAATTGTGAAATTCATGGCAGAGGTAACGTGAGGTAAGCAAGAACTACTGAACAGCGACTGCAAATTATTTGCAAGAAAAAAAATTGACAGCAACCAAAATATATGCAGTTACACGATAAATCACTTGCAGACAACTGTTGCTCTTCACCTGCACTGAACCGATCTGTTCCTCCACAGCCAGCAGTGATCGGCCCCTGAAGCCAGAGACAGTGTCTGACCGTTCGTGGGGAACTGGAAGCTGTAGCAGGGAGGCAGACACCCCAAGCAGACAAAGCACAGCAGCTGCATTCAGTACAGCTCTATCTCCACCTATTGACCAAAGCAGTGGAGTACCAATCATAATTTCAGTCACCAGCACATTCCAACTATGCTTAACACGCACTAGAATTATGCTGAATAATGTGGAGCACAAGAAGAAAAAAACAAAACAGTGTTGCTCTCCTGTTAAGTAGGTCAGCGATTAACTGTCGAAAGACTTGGGGCCCCCGAGCTCTACTTACAATGTTAGCATTAATACAGCATGGCAAATTTGTATCATGAGACAACTACTGCATACTGAAAAGTGGATACCTTCTAGTATAATCTGTACAATGTTTTCTCTACTGAGGGATCCTGTAAAGTACCTTTTAACCATCCATGCACAAGACTGTATAAGTGATAAATTTACAAATGCAATATAAAAGAACACACACTCTTAACTCACCATTCGCTATTCTATTCCTCTGAGTGTAGTAAAAATACATGCTCAGCATAACAAGGTCCGCTAATACGTAGTACACTGCGGTGTATGTCTGTAAGAGATAACAAGATACAGACAAGCAGTCAATTAAGACAACAAAACATAAAGAAAAAACAGTTGGATGGCTGACTGAAAAGTTTAAAGGTAATGGTTTCCAGAGATTCTCTCACAGTTAAGCTGATTTCCGTGCTATGAAGTAGCCCAAAGCCACTAATCACTGAAGGAATTCACTACAGGAGCATTCCATCATTGTCTCAATGTTTCTGTGTAATTGAATCATTAAGATGTCAGCAAAGTCATTCACACCTTTATTGATGTGCAATGTCAGAATTGATCAAAAGTAGTGGTGATAGGATTCAGGTGCCTAAATCCTTCAATAGTTGTATAAGCTGAACATGCAGTCAAATGCCTGTTGTACACTGATTTACAATAGCTGTCGGATAAGGTTCAGGACTAAAGCCTCATTTAATTCACAGTATAGAGGTACATGTGGTGTTTCGTCAGGAAAACAGGCTGCAAAACAAAAAACCTTTTATTTAGGTTTAAAACTATTTTACCATCATCAAAATTACATTTAAAATCAACTAAAAGAAATAAAAGAAAGAAACTGTGCACCATTGTATGTCAAAATATTCTGAGTGACTAAATGAAACTGTTAATTCATTGTTAATTACAGAAAATGTGAAAAAAACCCTGGAATTTCCCCTTATTCACCATTGATTTCCCACTAACCTGAAGAGGAAGCTGGTCGGCCAAGAAAGAGCCAATAAGATTACACGAGTCCCCGGCTAACCAAAGCAACAGGAACCAAATGGACAACGCATTATTCATGTTTCCAGTTCTGCAAGATTTGTAGTACTGTCTGAAAAGCATCAAGAAAAGATTAAACAGTAATGACCCTCTTCCTGCAACATTTAACCTTTTCTTTTAAATGTTTGTGTTTTGTTGTGTGAAACGCATGTTTCTAAAGTAAGACATCAAGCCAAATTGACCTCCCACAAACAAATAATTATCTGCTAATGGGTTCTACTTAAAGAAGTGTGTCCAAATTTGGGCAAATCATAAACGTGTATGACATATTGTTTCTAGAAGTCCAATGGAAGCAGTTTGAAATATGTTTGATATGCAGATACAAGAAAGAAAGTTACACAGTTCTCTCCACACCCCAAATGTAGTCAGTTGAACAAAACAATTTTGGTATGCAGAGTTTGTAACTACAGAAGCTCACAATGCATATCTATGTCACCTAAATCGTTAATGGCTGAAATAATAAGTGATCCCTTATTAACACACACGAATACACCACAGTGCACAGTGTGAACAGTGTTAAATGTTTTCTCTGTATTTAACTCATTCACCAACTGAAGCAGGGGGCTGCCAGCAACGCAGCACCTGGGGAGCAATGTGTGGGGACACTACCATGGTCAAGGGTACCTCATCTAATCATATTATTATAATGTTATGAATTATAGCATTCCTAATAACAACATCAACCATACACTATCAATAGTCTGGCATTTTAGTTGCAGTGTAAAACGAAAGAAGTAAATACCCGACAGTCTACTCTGTTGTGGGGCAAGTAGAGAATGCAGTTAACAGATTTTGGGGGGATCTTGCCTGGGGGATAGTGACTTGGCCCTGCAATCAGAAGGCCATGGGTTCTAATCCAAGGACCGCCATTGACAACACTGAGTAAGGTACTGTCCCCACACCCTGCACTCCTGTTACTGTGTTCCTGGCTGCCCACGGCTTCACTCGGTGAATGAGTTAAATACAGAGTTGCACAATGTGCGCCGTGCTGTGTTCACGTGTTACAAATGACAGTTAACTCGGAGGTACTCACGGGAAACTGGACACCATGAAGCACAGGATGGACAGTAGTCCCAGGATGACGCTGGCCATGTCCCGGGCGTCCTGGGCACATTCCCCCAGGCCGTTCCAAACCCACACGGAACCGTTCGGACAGAGAGAACTGAAGTTCCCACTTCCGCCCAGGAGAACCTCACCGCGAGAAAGAGCCCCATCCGACATCCCTGTAAAAAAATACACAATGTGTCACACATACCAGACGGATATGAAGAGAGTCAGGCATTTTCCATGACCATCTCACTCTCAGAAACCCAGATATGTCTGTTTGCCAGGAAAGTCAATTTAACCCCAAATCCTAAAGATTTCAGACAAGGACCCTGAAACAAATGTCTCATACTACTTTAAGGGTACATATCCGTAAACAGGTGCCAGAGAGGACATTTACCTATCGACCACCCTGAACAGCCCGTCTCAATAAAACACAACAACAACACACGGTCAAACAGGACCGAGAACCAGGGCTCTGATTGGAAAGGGGGTAATGACGTCAGTAGACGTCATCAACCCGTATCAAGAACAACTTGGTCCTTTTGACAGGGAAAGCAATTTTCAAATATAATCACTATGAAACACAATGTACTTAAAATGTGCTTAACTCTACCTTAATTTATATTCCAAACACCTTAATTTGAATTAAGTGGCCATTAGTTTATAAACCAATCCCTTAATTTAACCTTAAAAGTGGATTTAAGGTACGAGAGTGCCTTTTTTCAGGAGGTTCGCTTTTTAAGGGTCAAATTTTGAAAAGTAATTTCCTGGAAATTAAGGTAAATTTTTTTAAGGGGTACAATTAAGGGGTTTGGTTTCGTAGTGAATATGCATACATTCATTATTATTACCATTGTTAATATTGTTAATATTATTCATACTGTTTGTAATATTACAATAATGATTGTTTTTATGATTATTATGTTAAAAATAATAAAAAAGAAGAAAAGGTGGCGTTTAAAATATTTTGAATTTACCAACACATTAGTAAAACTAACAAGCCCTGAAAACACGGAGCTCTTGCGTTTCACTTTAACAGAGAAAAAAAATAACTTGGAGTAAAGAGAGTGTGTACGATCTCAGTTCAGAGCAAAACGTTCAAATGATCTGCCTCCGTTTAACATTTGCCCATTCCTTTATCACTAATCAATACTAAAAGACTGCTGAAAAGAGAGAAGTCTGTACTGCGTCTCCCCTCATACGCCGGAGATAAATGGACAGAAGTATTGGGACCCAACCTGTATTCCATCATTTGAGCCTCGTATGTCCTTAGTGCATTAGCAGACCAACACATATTGGACAACGCCATGGTTCCAAATTTGAGGAGACATTTTGGTGAAAAACCCTATTCCAGCATGCTGTGCCCCAGTGCACAAAGCAGACATGGCTGGTCCGAACTCAACCCCATCCAACACTTTGGGTTGAAATGGAACGGAAATTGCGAGCCTTCTCTGCCAGTATCAGTGCCTGAACTCATTTATGATCTACGAATGAATGGGCACGAACTCTATCATCCAACGTCATTAACAGTCTGTTGGTATAATGTTCAAGCGTCCCAATATTTTTGTCCCTATGTTGTATCAATATTGAAAGACTAAACACTGAGGACTAAACTCTTGTCATTTACAGTATGATGAAACAACATATATTTTTGCAAGTACATAAACGTAGATTATTTTGTGTTCTCACCTAAGCGTCAGCCTGAAAATGATTTCTTATAGTCCAGTAATAATTCTAGTAAGAGCTATAAACGCTTAAATACATACCTCCAGACTTCAAGGGAGCTCTCCTTCAGTGATCTAGGGAGGCCAGGAACAGAGAAAGACATCAGCTGATCTGCTGCCACCTGACCTGCAGACCTGCCTACTCAGCATTTCTCAGGAGCATGAACTACAGGCAGGGAGACAACTGGTCCAGGCTCAAGACCACAGACAGCTTGAAACCACTTACAGTGCAGAAGGTAAGAAAAGGAACTGTTACTTCAATGAAATAAGGATTAAAGGTAGAAAAAAGGTCCCTACCAAAAGCCAGCTGAACTACAAAATTAAGCAAAGTTTTTTTTAATTTTTTAATTTTTGCAAGTTTAATGCCATATGAAATGCTCCTACCAAAAGCATTAAACTACTAAATGAACCAATTGACTAATAAACTTGTAAGTATATATTATATATATATATATATATATATATTTTTTTTTTTTTTTTTTTTTTTTTTTGTTTGAATTATCGCCAGTCCATGTAATTATGTAACTAATTTGCAGACCTGTCTGTTTTGAATAATTTTTGTGATTCACAATAAATCAACTGACTGATGTAGAACCTTTAACTCATTAGCCCAAACTGCCTTTAATGAGAACAGAAGACAGCCAATCAAAACAGAGGTAATTATATCGGCACAGACATAATTAATAATTCACCTATTTCATTATAAGGCAGAAAAAGAGGCAGTAAAGCAGTAATGCAATAACTGATTAGGGCTGTTTTTTAAGCACAAAAAGCACAAAAATATATGGACCTAGAGGGAAATAATTAACTGTAAACAGGAAAAAAAGTGCAGTGGCACTTTTTTGCACAGATCAGTATTGAAACTGAGGATTTTGACTTTTATAACATAATTTGGGGTCTCTTTCAGCCGGACCTAAACTGTTACAGCTCAAACATGAGACTAACAACAAAAGACATTCAATACAAAAGGAATTTGAAAAATAAACTTAGCAATAAAATGAATTGCGGAAAAATTATCTGTTCTACAAATATACCTTGGAAGGCATACATGTATGTTTTAAAAAATACTCAAATGTACAAATCCATTGAAATTATACTGTAAAATGGAACTAATTACTACAAAACGCTACTAAGGGCTGGACATCACTGTAAGAACAATAAGACAGCAGTATATTTTAGAACAAAACGGAAAGTACCATAACTGACAAAAAATTCAAGTACCACGGAGACTCAGAACTTACTCTTCACCCCACTGCGTGCATGTGTTTCACCATGGTAACATACACACAGGTAATCGTAAAACTTGCACCCCACAGAAGAGCTTTAATCTCATTTGGTTTCGTAGCAAAAAAAGTGTACATACGTCATACTATATATACACAAGCATTTTATGTACATCTGAGAGGGGAGTTTGAGATTGACACTGTTGAGAAAATACGGGGTGACTGCTTTATTTGGAAAAAAAAAAAAAAAAGACCACTTAAGTCCATCATCACTGCTCAGACCTGTCCGTTATTTACAGCAGAGCAAAGAATAAAAATAAAACTGCAACGAAAAAAAGGGAAAAAAATGCACAAATTACAGGAGCAGGTAAGCAATACTTGTTTATCATACAGAAAAGACAAGGGCATACTGGAGTTTGGGTTCTTTTTAAAAAGCATAGTTCACAACAGATTTACAAACAGAATCAAATGATATTTTATAGTATAGAAACCACCATCTGTTTCTTAACTAGTCCAAACAATTTTCATATTAAATACAGTTTCTTTTTCTTGTCAGTACCAACCGATGAGACAAAGACCAGAGACAAAATCCTCATCTTCTGATGACCTGTTCTCCCAAGAG
>JBBMFX010000016.1:12869023-12890107 GCA_037832545.1 Rhabdalestes septentrionalis | reverse complement strand
TTTATTAAAAATGTTACAAAAAACCACATGATTTCAAAGGGTGTCCTAATTTTTTCACATGACTGTATGAATAAACATGCTAATATATTTAAATATACATTTTAACACACTGTAATTTGTATTATATATTTCTTAATCATGAATTGCATCTAGGAATAGTTTTTTTTCCTTTTGTGTTCCTCTGCAGACGGCAGATAATGAAGTCTGTATGCAGTGTATGAAGTCTGTGCTGCATCAAGTGAATCAGATAAAGCTAATACATAAACTGTAGTGTGGTAACTCTCAGGACCAGGGTTGGGCACCCCTCTTCGAATTAACATTTCCTTTTAATTGTAATTATAGTAATTTGATACTACCGTAATTCGTAAAAGCCCGTTGTAGTTTATTCTCTCCCTCCCTCCCTCCCCCTCTCTCCCCCCCGATGTGTAATTTTGTTCCTTGTCCCAAAGCACAGTAAAGGATAGACAAAATGTTTCTAACCTGGGTAAGGAGCGTAGTATAGGGATGTGGCAGGTGACATGGAAGACTTTAGGACAACGGTCACAGCATAGGAGCTCTCCTCCATTCTGACACACGGCACACCAGTCTTCATTTGGGTCGTCTTCCTTTCCCTCTGTGCTCATCTGGCTGTTAGCATTAGCCTGTAAGCTGCTGCTCCTCTGGGAGCGATGTGACACGGTCTGGCTGCCGTTAGTCAGAGGAGCGCTGCTGCTGGACGCGTTTGTGCTATGGGTCTGCATGCTGCTGCAGGGTGGATTCTGTGGTTCCATTTTAATATTCTCCCCCAATGTTCTTAAAACATCTTGTACAGAACCAGTGGACACAGTACCCAGGACAGGAAGAGGTGGAGTTGCATTGGCCTCTGGACTGCTCATCTAGAGAGATGTGATGGAGAAAACAAACAGGAATAGAAGGAAAGATTCACATTAAAGTAAATAAAATTTCAGTCAAGGACATTTTAACTTAAAAAAAGGAATATTAAAAGAATCTTTAAACATCTTTAAGACATTATCATTCATATTTTTAACCTGAGATGTAGGACAGTCTAATTAAAATTTATTTCAAAGTTTTTTTAAATCTGCCTTTAAGAACTTTTCCACACATTTCCATGTCAAACTGCGAACATTTGTTGACTGCATCTTTCACATGTAAAAGCAATTAAGAGGCTACTCTTCTTGCAAAAATAGAATTGCCCAGAAAAACTAACCAATGGAAACTATCTAATCAAACAAAGAACAAACTGGTGTTGGGTTCATCATAATATTGCAACAATTGTTGTTTTGAAAGCACTAGTAAATTAGTTAGAAATCTGTGTACCATGCAAGCACTTCGCCGGCCGTCCTTCCCCCTTTCAGTCTTGACGTTGGCTCCAGAGTATCCACACTCTTCTTCCACTCCAGGTTCCTGTTTAACCTTTATCTGGTCTACAGCTGTGCTTCCAGCCCCTGACCTACCTGCTGACCCACAGCTATGAGAGAGACACACACACACACACACACACCTCTTAAGTACATATATTCCAATAACACAGTATTCTGCGTATAAAGACTAAACACTGTGACGAACACTGTGCAAACCTATTCCACACAAAGGATCATGAAACATTCAAGCATGTTTAGAACCATCACCGCATGATACTGCAATGCAACTTACCTGCCACGACTTCCTGTACTAGAGGAACTGGAGGGCCGGGCTGGAGTCAACGAGTTTGATAACCCTGGACAGGAGAAGAAAAATCAAGTCAAAAACACCATACATATAAAATGTAATGGATTTACCTCATAAATGTCCATGGTAGTAACACAAAACCAATACATCTGCTGAAGATCAGAAACCTTTTTTGACCAACTGAGGAAAGTCATAAGGTACCTGATGACCCTGGAGAGTTTGTTGAAGGTCCTGGTGAGGCGTTAAGGTTGTTTGAGGGTGCTAGAGATAGTGACTGTGTGCTAGCCGATATATAGCGGCTTAAAAGGTTATCCAACGTGCTGGAACCTGCATCTTCCAACTAAGAAACAACAGTTTCAGTGAGTCAAAAAACAGGAAGTGTGCAAGTGTAACCTAAATCTATGATTTTGACCAGAGAACACCAGAAAAGTCATTTTTACAGAGTAAAATTAGTTTCAATGTACACCATCATAAAATGTGAGAGCTTGGTGGTGGTAGCATTGTGAGTGTACCTGGATGGGGGGAATGTCAGGCAGGCAGGGCAGGTTCTCGGGGTTGGTGACTGAGGGAATGAGTTCGATGGGGCCCACTACTGGGCTGGTGGGACCCCTGTGGCCATGTGCACTGGCCATACTGGCACTGGTAGGGCTGGTGGGGTTTGCAGCACTGACGTTGTGAAGTGAGGCCACAGGGAAGGGGCCTGCGTGACCAGGGTTGGAATGCTACAGGGGAAAAGAAAATTATCATTTTCAAAGTGAAGGTGATGTTTTAAAGCTTGAAAGATGACAGCCATTCTATTTTAAAGGCACATCAATTTCAGATTTCATTTTTACAAGACCATCATAAACTGCTGCCAAACTTACTAACTGCTTCCTCGCTAATTTTTCTTTCAAGAACAACGAGATTCAACTCAGCATCTTAATGTTTGGTCGGTTTAAAAGCAAGGTTTGTCCATTCAGGGTCTATCTGTTCCATCTTTTACAGTCAATTACTACATACATTATTTCCTTGACATTACAAAAGAATAGACTACAACAAATCAAGAATTAAATAACAGATACAAGACACAACTTATGCATTTACTGAATGTGGTACGGCTCTCTCATTTGTAATAAGAGATTATGCTTTCTATAGGGAAACAGCTGAACTGATCTCTAAACTGACATTAGTCATAAAAACATGTATGTGTTCATAGTATAAGAGCAGCCCATTCCAACCCTTCAACTGGAAAGTTTAATTTTAAAGCTTTAAGTCTAGTAAGCTATCTATTGTAAAACAAAGGTTACTGACCCGTCTCTGGAGCTGCGGTTGCATCATGGGATACGGCTGCCCATTGAGACGGGGCTGAGCCACGGGCATGCGGCTCTGTGAGGACGTCATGCGCAGGTGGTGTGTAGGGGGGTACATATGGGCAGAACCATTAACCCCCTCCCTCTGCAGCGCCTGCATGCTAATGAGCCTCGGAGGCTAAAACAGAGGAAAGGCAAATTAACAAATAAACACTTTACATCAGACATTTGACCGTCAGTAACTTAAGCTGAGAGTAATATCTGAGTTTTTTAGCCTCTGCCTTAAAATGGCATTTTATTTAGTCATATAGTCACCAACCTTACCACTAAAATAAAAATATACACTTTCCACCACAACCCTCAAGTGCGCGTGCACGCACATACACACACACACACACACACACAGCTATAAATATATATATATGCCCCTCACCACCTGTTGCTGCAACATCTGATTTGGCCCTCCCTGTCTAGGATGCTGAGACATCTGTGAGGCAATGCGCATTTGCTGCTGGATCTGTTGTTGATGCTGTTGCTGCTGATGCTGCTTCTGTGCATAAGCGGCCTGCTGCATGTGCTGCAGTCGAAGCTGTGCAAGGTTGATTTGCCCAGGGTGTTTCCCGGGAGCATTGTGTCCAGGGGAGACCTGCTGCCCAACCATCATGTTTGGAGGAGGAGGAGCTGGTGGGGGCACCTTTTCAATCACCAGATTACCTGAGGAAGAGCAGACAGGCCAAGGCTTAAGTCTAAATTAGGCTGAGTAAAGACTACAGCTCTGAAATAAACAAGATTATTTGTCTCATTTGTCTTACTGGTCTTTCTTATTTGGAACAAACTAAGCTTGATGAAAGCACCAATATACATTAATTTCATATTTGCGGCCATATGCAAAGCTTAGGGCTACAAAATCTCTGCTTGTTCCTGAGCTTAATGTAACATTTTATGTATAATGCTCTAATACATGTTTTATTACAAAAGTCATTAAATACATAGTAATTGTTCATTAGAAGAAGAAGTGTGTTCTCTGAAGAGCATGAGCATTTATTTAATCAAAATGTAGTTTGACCAGGAACACTGAAACCTTTGCAAATGATGGTATGTACTGTTTATATTAGGGGTGTGTCGATCTTACAATAGTCGATCTAACAAAATTATCACAAATTATTAAACTTTTAGCAGCCAGCCATAGAGAGATACACAGAAAAGAACACTAATAAAACTGTTTGCATTTCTTCTTGTAAAACCCCAGTTGGCCACATGGGGGAAGTATTTACCCTTTTTCTCTTCTCCTCTTAAGTATGGGCACCTGCTTTCCCTTAGGTTTGTTCGGTCCTCCCTTATAACCCTCTCCCCGGAACCACGGCCATGCGAGACACAGATCTCTGCCCGCAAACCCACTGCACGTCCCCACGGAACCACACAGAAGACACAGACCCCTGAGCGCTGTGCTGTTTTAATATATTTTGTATTTTTTGCTTTTTCGGGTTAGACTTTCCCCCCCTTTTAATTCTGGGTGCTGTGTTCCTGTTTTTTTCCTCTCTTCTCTGGTTTGCTGGTTTCCCTTTTGTTTTTTCCTCTTTTGTATGTTTCTTTCTCTTTTTTGACTTATCTGTCAAATATTGTCCACAGACATTCTCTCTCAAGCCATCCTCTGTGGCTCACTGGTAACATCTCCATCCCTGCTGTGGAGGAGCAGAGTTCAAGGCCTGGGCCTGCAAGCTTCCTGGCCTGATATAAAAACTAACGAGGAGCTAGCAACCGAATGCGAAATAGGACTTCATAAATAACTGTGACATGTAATGTTTTTCTTAACTTTCTTAACCCCATAGGACCACATCTAGACAGTCACTCCTCACTCTCCAAACTAGAAAAATGTTCAAAACATATTTCTATTGCATGTGCCAAATCAGTCTTTCTTACAGTCATTAGATTAATCATTGAAAAATATGTCTAGTTACCAAGGTTGACTACATTCTTGGCCCAAAACGTGGGGTCACAGAAGAAACGGACAGCCCCGTTGGCCTGAGGTATGGGTTCGAGGGGAACTTTAAGGATGTGGCGCAGCTGGTACGTGATCTGCAAAAATAAAAAACAAATTAGGCACATTATGTACACATCTAAAAAGATATGCATTGATTATGCTGTTATAACTCTAAGCTGTAAACTTGTTTAAGAAAATGTATAGATGTCTCTGAAAGATACAGTAAGGAGCCAATTACTTTATTCAGAATCCTGAGAACATACTTCACAGCTATATCTGCTATTTAGTTTGTCCTGTTTTCTCACCTCATGTGACTGAATAGTCACCTACTAAGCTCTTGAAAATCTAATGAAAACTTTGACAACAGGTGTGCCTGGAGGGAGTAAAATCCTTAACAGCCATGTCATTCATCATTTCTGCTCTTCCACATTCATACCTTTATTAATTGGAATCTCAGAATTCTCATTCTGACTAACATGATTACAGTTCAAACTCAATCTAGACAACATATCTTGACATTCTCCTAATCAAGCTCATGATATGGAGAAAATATTCAGCAAATCCTTTATTCCACTTAAATGGCTAATAGGTTATAATGAGTAAGGTGGACTAGGCCTGTAACGATAAACTTTGCTGGACGATAAATGGTCCCAGAAATTATTGCAATAAGCGATAATGTTGTTGTGTCCATTTTCAACTGATGTAATGATAATGACATAATAATGCAAATGCACCCTTTCACAGATACATAAACCTTGACTTCTAAAGAACATAACACTGGGAGTGGAAGACATTGTAAGACAGTCAGCATAGTTTTACATTGTGTGGCTTAAGGCAGGATCTCTCAGGAATAGCAATGTGTCCAACTGAGCTAAACATTCTCTTGCTCAGGGCTGGGCAATACATTGATATTGATAGTATTTATGTAAATGTAAAATAATCCTATAAAAGTATTTTTTTTAATTTAGATTCAGATTTGTTAAAGACCGACATGGCAGGAAACACTCAGTGTGAGACCTGGATTGTGTCAATTACAAACATTAAAATATGAAAGAAAATCAAAATTATAAAATCCAAATATTTTTATATAAAATCAAATATAAAACAATCTAGGGGCTTATCAACACACAAAGCACTAATATTTGCCAAGTTTGGCGAAAATATGATTCTACAGATGATAATAAACCAAGAGCCATGTGGGAGCGGAGAGAGCAGAGCACGCAGTATGAAGTTTTTTGTTTTTTTCCCCAAGAGATCGGCTCATCTGGCCCAATCTCTGAAAAAAAAAAAATCCGTCCTGTAAGTGGGACGGCCGTACGCAGTGGCACAAGTGGTATTCACAGCTTAAATGCGTACCTAATTTGAGCAACTTCATACAGCATGCTCGGTCCCGCCCGGCCCTGCGCCGCAACTTAACGGCCCGAGACGAGACACCAATGTCCATTCGGTTTAAATCCAAAGTGCTCCCACACTGAAGCTGTCGTGTTCGACTTTGACACCAATTCCATGTCCGATTCACAACTAACATTAGCATTTTCTCTCGTGGCACGAGAGCTAGCAGTTAGGCTAGGAGAGCCTAATGACAGGAGAGTTCATGCCTCATTACCCTAAGGAAACCAGAGGGGGCGGTAGAGACCAATGCACCAGAGTGAAGTCTGTGAGAATTTTTGGTAGAGACAAACAGGAGGAAATGATCGT
This sequence comes from Rhabdalestes septentrionalis, assembly GCA_037832545.1. Classification (NCBI taxonomy): domain Eukaryota; kingdom Metazoa; phylum Chordata; class Actinopteri; order Characiformes; family Alestidae; genus Rhabdalestes; species Rhabdalestes septentrionalis. Next base: position 12,883,471 of record JBBMFX010000016.1, on the reverse strand, counting down.
GGTCGGAAAATGATCGATCTCATTTTAATTATCATGCAATTCATTGATTTATTGTTTATCGTGACAGGCCTAAGGTGGACAATGAGTGAGTGATGACTAGGGAGACTCTGGGTTCAGCTCTTACTAGGAGAGATACAACTCTAGACGGGTAATGGGATTTTAATGCTGTCAAATATTAATGGATACCACTGCTGAGTGGGTCATCAATCAAGTTTTTGTCCATGAAATTGGTGGTATCCTCTGAACAGATTTATTTGCAAATCTCGTAAATGCAGAAATGCAACCAAATGAGAAAAAGGAAAGATCCAAACCCAGACTTTTAAGACAGTCATAATGATCTCACTCTAAGGCCTGCAGTCTCAACACAGCCTTAGAAGGGTTTGCCTTTTGGACACTTAAGTTTAGCCTTGACGTATACTACGACATTCAAAGGAGTAATTTAGTCCATGGCTTAAAGCTGGGTCATAGCTGCAGTCCAAATCCATTAAGGCAGAGCAGGTATTAGGATGTCTCACCAGCCTCTTGCTATAGAGCAGTGCTGTGCTGCTGCCATTGTTGATGGCCCAGTGTGTGAAACGCAGCACGTGTAGGATCTGCTGTGCCATAGATGTAATATCCCGCTGTTGGTTGTATAGCTTTATGGTGCGCTCCTTTGTCACACTCTGAAACAGATTAATGGCACAGTCAACAATAACAGAAGCACTGAATTGAGGAAAGAATAAAAATCCTAATAGGAATATACTCTTCTATTAAAACAAAATCAAATTCAAATTAAATAAAAATTAAAAATGTGTGAGATTATTTTGTGTGTGTTTATATATACACACACATACACATACACAAAGTAATGAGTAAGTAAAAATTATTAGGGGGCTAACTGACAAATGAGTAAAATTTAATACTGGACAAGGCGCCACATGAGGAATAAGGCACAGACAAAAAAAAAAAGAATAAAATTGCATTGCTGCCAACACACCTCCAGCTGCTGAAGAAGAGACTTGCCCTTCTTGTTGATTTCGTTGATAAGGGTAAAGACAGCAATTTTAATCTCATGCTCAACCTTCTTGTGTGTTTCTGTTGCTTCTTTTATTCTGCCATAGGAGAGAGAATAAATGTAAAATGAAGGTCTTTACCCTGGATAAAAGAATAAGGTTTATCAACGACTCCGTTAGAATTTAAAGAAACGCTCTTCTGCTTCACCATGATTCAATTTGTGGAGGACTTAATAATTAGCTTAGGAGTAGAATCAGGTGACATGTTACCACAGGTCAACTCAAGTATCAGCCCAGTAAGACTATACTCACACCTGCAGTTTAAATGAACCCCTCAGTCACCCCTAAGGCACACAAGTTAAGTCTGTTTTAATTATTTTCTGCTTTTATCTAATTTGCATAAACAGATGCAATGACTGAAGTAACAAAGCATCTGATGTACTGCTATAAAAAGAGGGACTAGATGCGGATGAAATTTACAGACACATCTGAATAACAGAAAGGGAGAGATAGATCTTATTGTCTCGTACCTCAATACAAAACTGCACTCATACGAACCGTTAAAGACCTACCTGTTTTGCACTTGAGCAGCAGAAAACTGCACAAAATTTTTTTTCTCCTGCAGTTTTGACATAAATGCCTCAATAATTCCCTTCTGATTCTGAAAGGCTTCTTCCAAAAACTGGTACCTGCAAAGGGGGAAAACATTAAAAGTCATACTCAACTTCAATGCTGAATGAGCTGAGAGACAACTTCTACTTTCTGCTGCCCACGGGTCATCGCAGTGGATCAACCCTCTCCATTTGTTTGCATGTCCTCAATCATCACACCCATAAAACTCTAACTAGACCGGACACCTCCGCTTCCCGTCTTCTCTTTAGTGCCTCCAAACTATCAAACAGGAAAATACATCTGGTCTCAATCCCTCCTGCTGCTCTTCTTCACCTATTCCACCACACACATCGCTCCATGTGCCCTTCTTTATCCCTTTCCACCACACAAATCACTCCCGTCACTCTTCACCACCCTGCCTCCACTCTCTTCTTCACCTCTCCTTCATCCTCCCGCTACTCTGGACCTTCTCCAGCTCTGCTCCTATATCCTCACCATTCCACCATTCAGTCTTAGTCCTACTGATCTTCATTTCCCTATTTACCAGTGAATAACTCCATATTTCCAGGGCCTCCTCAACCTGCTTTCTACTCTCACTACAGATGACCATGCAAGCTTTCTAGCCCATGGTGACTCCTGTCTGTCCTGTCTGTCTTGTCCATCACCACAGCAAACACAAAGGGCTCAGAGCTGGTTCTTGGTGTAAATCCACCTCCATCTTGAACGTTTCAGTCCCTCCTACCACAAACCTCACTGCTGTCACACTGCCCTCATACATACCCAGTCCCACTCACTCATACTTCTCTGCCACTCCTGACTTCCTCATAAAATACCACCAAATCCTCCTTCGGCACCCTATCATCTGCTTTCTCCAAGTCCTCCAAGACATAGTGCAACAACTTCTTTAGAGCAAACAATGCATCTGTAAGTGCTCTTTCCTAGCATGTAACCATACTACTATTCACTGATCACTACATCGCTTTTTAACCTAGCTTCCACCTAGCTTCCATCATGCTGTGGCTGATCGACTTGATCAAAACCTTCACCGTCATCTCTCCTAAACACCTCCAAGCCTCCACAGATAGGCCATCTGAACCAACAGCCATTCCATTCCATTCTTCATCTTCATTATTTCCTTCTTGCTAATCCTCCTGACTCCACGTCCTCAGACCTTCTCTCTCACTCCTTCTCCTCATTCATTAGTCCCTCAACTTCTCCTTCCATCTGCTCAACACACCCTCCCTTCCTTAGAGTACATTTCAATTGTTACCTTTTACCCTCTAACCGGCTGCATATCTTTCCCAGCTTGGTCCCTCTGCCAAGCCAATCCATACAGCTCCTTCACTCCCTCCTTTGTGTCCAACCTCTCATACATCTCACAATACACCTGAGCTTTAGCCACTGCCATTTGCCTCTTTCCTTTTGGTTCATTTCTTTATATTCCTTCCTGCTTTCTTAATCTCTCTGTCTACCCCATTTCTTCTTTGCCAGCCTCTTCCTCTGGATTCTGTCCTGCACTTCCTCATTCTACCACTAGGTTTTCTTGTTTTCATTCCTTTGTCCAGATGTCACGCCTAACATATGTCTAACTGTCTTTCATACTACTTCTGCAGAAGCTGCCCTACAATCTAGCTATTCTTCACTGCCACTGGTGTGCATCTTCCATCATTCTTAAACGTCACCCCGTGCTATTCCCTTCTTCAAATATGTGTTTACCACAGCCATTTTCACAAAATCCACATTCTGCACTACTCTCCTTACCACAGCCTCACCACCCCATACCCTTCAATTCTGCTCCAAACACAACTCACTCTCCCTTGAGTACACACTCCACTACTTCATTCAACACGCACCAGAATTCTTCTTTCTCACCCATCTCACACCCAGCCTGTGCAGCACTGAACATCACACTTTCAATTTCCAACTTCACACTCATCCCTCTGTGACAGTCTTTTCACCTCCACAACACTCCTAACATACTTCACAACACCACCTACCCCCACTTCTTCACGCATCCACATTATGACAGAATAATGTGAAACCTCCTCCAATACACCTGGCCTTACTTCCTTTCCATCTGGTCTCCTGCATATGCAATATATCAACACTCCTTCTCATGTCAGCTAGCTCTTTCCATTTACACATCATACTATCAACATTCAGAGTCCCCACTCTCACTTCCTCCTCTTCACCTGCTTTTCCTCTTCCTACTCTTCCTCCTCTCCTCCTGCCACCAGACACACCTACACCCTCTTCTTCACCCAACAGTACCACAATTTCCAATAGCACCCTGTCAGCTAACCGTACTGGTGGCTCAGAGATAACAGGTTATTTTAATTTGGTTTTGTCCAATTCCACCCACTAGCCTATCGCACAATACCAGGAACACTGGGAGGGTGAATGCCGAAGCTGCAGATCCTTGATGACAGGGCCAATTCTTGGATGGTGGCACAACTAATGGGCTTCCAAAGACTTTCATATTTTAACTAAGCTTATAGTTATAAACAACCATGTCAATACAATTATATTTACATAATCATAGCCTCACCATGTGATTATGATTCACCTTTAACTTAGCAATTGAATATGATTGTAATTCATTTTTGAACCTTCGCTGTCTCAATAGTCAACAGCAAATAAAAAACTTAATACTGAATTCTGGTACAATTGCGATAAAATAATCATGTATGGTATTGGTGTGCATGGTATTGGTGATCTATACATCATGAGAGTGGCAATCTGGGCAAGTGGTGAAGCAACTGAAAATGAACATAGCTAATAATATTACAATTATTACAATAATAAAAGTACAGCTGACTGACCTGTGTTCTTTATGCTCCAGCAGCTGGCAATCTCTGCATGTCAGTTTGTCACAGGTCTCACAAAATAGCTTGAGTGCCTCTTGTTTGTGAATTGGACAGAACACAGCCCTCTGTCCGGATGAACCCACTGACTCTATACACACACACACAAACACACCAAACACATGGCTCAGAAAGTCCAAGTAGTATTAACAAAATATGATGTAGCCACCAATATTCATTTGTTCACAATTACCTATTTAAAGGGCAAAATCTCATATTTGTATGCATTTCCAAGATGCACAGTGCATTTTACATGTTTTTTTTCTACCCAGCCAGAATTGGTGCCTACAATTTTAGTGGGCAAAAAATCAATTAGCAAAGGCAATGACATAAATCACTACTGTCAATTTATGAAAATTTATCATCACTCTTATATGTGTCACATACTAATATTATATCACCATATTACATATTAGCCATGATCCTCAGTGTACACTGAAAGAAAAATAACAACCTCACAGTTGTTTTCCAAACATGGAAAGCAAGATGCATTTACAATTATTATGCATCTCTCTAACCAATTAGTGCTTTCTCAGCTGTGCTGAACACAGCAGCAGAACTGGGGCAAAATTAATGCTATGCAGCTTTAATAACCAAAGAGCCCGTCCTATGTAGGACAAATTTGCATTATATTTGTACGTTCATTCAGTCTGTGCTAGAGAAAGTATCATTCTCTCAGACTCGCAAAGAGCCATATGTTTCAACAGTCCCCCTGCAGACCTGCCCAAAGCGAGGAAGACTGTAGGCGAGTTAGCAGTAATGAAAACAGCACAGGCCGAGCGACTGACTCACTCGAAACTCTGCCTGTTACCATAGAAACTGCCTTAGGAAGCCCCTTCTGTAGAACTGGGGACAGAACTAGAGATCTCTGAGCTTTTCAGCGATGTCTGTTCATGTTTTTTTCATAAAAATGCATACACTAACATTGTTTTCTGAATGTATTTGATCATTTACAGTTTAACACAGAGTATCTAAGCTCCGATGTAGCCATGATAACAGGCTATTGCCTGTGTAAATACTTTAGCCAATAGGCACTAGGCCGGAATATTACTGGGCAAAAGATCAAATTAAGATTTTATGTTTCTGTCTTGTATATATTGCAATAATTAAAAAATAAAAATAGAGTAAAACAAATGTTTAATTTAGCTATTAATCACCAATAACCAAAAGAGTGAGTTTCACCCGGGAATTAATATTACGGTCTGCAGAATGTAGATAAAATTGCACAATATTTTATAGGAGGAATCAATTAAATACAATTCAATACACATGAAGGGTCAGGAAGTAGAGCAGATTAGCCACTTCAAACAAGAAGAAAGTAAGAGATAAGTAGGTCTTTTAGAACAATTTGGACATCTACAAGAAAGCGAAGCAGTACGCAAAACCGTGGTCTACAGATGATTAATAGAGCATGTCCACACACTTAACATTGTAATATGGCATGGAAACCTCTTGATCAAACAGACAGTCATGGCTTATTAACCAAACCAGTGAAGTAAGGATTTGCACTATTAGAGATTTGTATTGTGGGTGTTAAAAATAAAGTGAGTAATCAATCACTGTTGCTGCTTTGCTATTCCTGTGCTCATGTCATAGTGGCCAATCATATTTACTTCCAGTGACATCCACTACAAATGTGCTCTCTCTGTACTTACAAACAAATCCAAGTATTTAAGGACCCAACACTGCAGTTTCAGACATGATTAATAACTGTTACAACACTGTTCTCTTAATGTTAGCTTTCAGGCCTGTTTCTGGCACTTTCACAAACATTGTTCAAACAATGTTTACTAAGATTATGTGCCATTATTAATGTAAATATTATATACAAAATCAAATACTTGCACTGACAAATGTAATTTATCTACTTTTCAGACTTTTACCTAATTGTTTTTAAGGCTTTCAAGGGAATGGGACATACTCAGAAAAGCACACTGTGGGAAAATTTGACATAACTGAATCACAATAATGGTAAATATACTACACAGTCCTTTTTAGCAATATTAGAACTGTAAGGATAACAGTCGATTATGTCGTTTTATTTTACCTTAAGTCTTACGTGGTCTTTGTTTTGGTTTATGCCATTAGAGGGCAACTCTGTATGTGAGTATAAACTAGACATTTTTCGGCTCTGCGGCACATGTCATCCAAGTGCGAGGACGGAGCAGTGTTAAAATACATTGGAAATTCTGTATATATGTGTTGTAAGTCCAGTATAGAGGCATACAGTTTTCTACTGTGCCTACCATATCAGTGTTTGTTTTGTTATTGTGCAACTGTGCATTATTTGCACACCTGTGGTTATTGTGCTTCTATGGATTATTATTCTGCACCTATGGATTAAACAACTCATTACTTAAGTATTGATTACTGACTTTCAGTTTACACGTAGATTCTGTTCATGTACTAAACTAAAACGGACTATACATGCCACATTAACATTTTGTTCCACTGCAAAACTCACCATTGGAGACCTCCTCTTTTTTGCGTATTGTATGATCCTTGGTGAACTTTACCCTCTGGTGTGCTTCAATGCAAGTCTTGCACAGCCATTCCCTACACTCCACACAAAACCCAATGGCACTGGCATTGTCTTCACAGCTGGTGCATACCTACATTGTCAAAAGCACACACACAACAAGTGTTAAAACAGACCCTGATTACCCAGGGTTAACTGCAGCTTCACATTCGTAGCAAACATTACCTTGTGGTGCATGCTGAAACACTTGGGTTTGTGAAAATAGACACTACTGACATTAGATAACCCCAGACATTGGCTCACCTGTGATGATTTCTCTGTTGAAGTGCTGGAGACCTCTGTTGTATCCTTCACAAAGTAATTGTCCACCATGTCGGTCTGTTTGTACTCCTGGTAACATACCGTGCACCGCATGACATTGACTAAAATTTCGCAGAAAGGGAAAAAAAGGAACAAGAAACAGTGTGAGAAGCAAATCAACACATGGAGAAGTGCACAGCAATGTTGACCTAGTGTTACTTGACTGAACTACTCCAACATCAGACATTTCTGCAGTCTACTGAGGTTCTGCTCTTTTAACTTGGTTTTGTTCACATGTACTACAGATCTGACCTTCACAACTTCACCTGGTGTGCACTGTATTCTTATTTGTTAATTACTACTAGCCTACTTGTTTTCCTCATTTTATTTTTTACATTCGTATTCTTATTTCATTTATCTTGCACAATCTATGAGCAGGCCAGATCAGCATTTCATTATATGTTGTCCTGAATAACTACGTATGTGACAAATAAAGGTCTTTACTCTTGAATTGTGCTCCCATATCATGAACGATTATATTCCTCACAGAAGGTGCTGTTGATTGGATATATCTGGAGATCTAGTCAAAGATTTCCAGCTATGTTAAGTCTTCAGACAACAGCTTAGAAATGTGCATAGTTGCTGATAAACTAGAAGCAAGAATAGTGCATCACAAAGTTATAGATCAACCTTGACTAACTTAAGTCATTATATGCAAAATGCTTTTGTTCCATCTTTTATCCAAAGAAGCTTCACGCCTATGAACCCAGGGAGAATTAATTGAACTGGGTTACTCTGACTAAATTAAACATATAGGAAAGGAGATAATATACTAAATAAACTAACAATCCTTCATTGTGAAACAGATCCACCACCATCACACCCACATACACACTAATAACACACATGCACAATAAACACTGGGATTGAGGAGCACTAGAGGACAATTAAAACAAACAAATAAAAAAAATCTCATCCATTTCACATCTATACCTCATCAAAAATGAGCTGTGGAAAAGAACTGTGTCTGAGGCTGAGAGCTGCACATTAGCTCTATATTACAGAGCGAACTTATGTTTAATTTATTAAAATCCATTCTAATGAAAACTATAATTCATGGAGGTTTTAAGACACATTTGGCCTTCGCCTGCAATGGACAAGACGGAATTTTCCTTTTGGGTGTACTAGCGCACAGGCATTAGATTAATGTATTCATAAACCTAATTCAATTTCATTTTAATCCGATTTTCAAATCAGATGCTGACTGATAAGGTCCTTCCCCTCCCCCACACATCCATTAATCACCCAGCCCCCCCTGCTAATCTCACTGACATGCCATCAAATTCACTTCCCCCATCTAACCGGCTGCAGCCAGAACTGGTTCAAGCCGGTTGGATCCTGTTTGCACTGGCTCTTACTGCATTCAGCCAGTTCCCCCTAAGCCCCAGCTGTACAGGTCGGCCCCTGATTGGCTGGTGAGTGCAGCTGAAGTAAGCCAATGTAGAGAAGTGGTCTCTCACTCTGCTCTCCAAGTGCAAGGCCACTGCAGTGGATTTACTTTGTCCCTTCATTAACTGGAGGTGCTGGGAGGCTCCTGCCCACATATGCTCCCTAAAACACCCAAAACGAAGTAATACGGTTCACTTTGAATGCATAACAACTAATGTCCAAGTAAACATCAAGCTTATGACAAATATAGCAAGCTAATCCCTATAAATCCTGCTCCAAAAAAATTACAATTGTCACAAGATTAAAAAACCAATGCCTCAAAAAAGAGAAAAATATAAAACACATCCTGTAAATTCCATTATTTCATTAAAGAAAATGTTACTATGCATGAACGGTATCGACACGGTAGCTACACATTACAAAACAACGTGATTGCTCGCAATTTGCCTTCAGAATTGTATGCCAATTTTCCAACTGATACATTCATGTTAAACAGTAACACCTGTCCAAAATCAACGCAGCATTTTAAAAAAAGAAAGACATTACGAGCACAATCAGCACTGACATATAAACCAGCTTCCGTTCTCCTTACAGACATCACTTAGTCTATATAATAGTGGCCTCTATAAATATTTTACAAAATAAGATATATGAAAATACAGTAAATAAGTAAATAAGACAATAAACCAAAGTAAAAATAAAGCTACACTTGGGGGCACATATGAACAAAAGGGGGCCATAAAGTGGGCTCAATAAAACTGTAGGATAGGACAAGCTCACCAAAGCACCAGAACATATGCAGGGAACACGTCAGCCTAAGCACACATGGCATTACATTAAGCACTAAAGACTGAATGTAATGTATGCAGCATCAAAACCAATCAATCCCACCAACAGTTTCAATGGCTCTGGCCTACTTATCCCCACAGCCTAGTGCCTGTTCAAATGGTAGGCCTGTTTTAAAATGGACAACATTTCATTTTAAACCAGTGAATTACAGCGATGCCTAATGAGATGGAGACCAGGGTAGGAGCCTATGTATTCTGTTTTATTTTAACCTAAATTTTATTGCAATTGTTTATTTTTGTTTTTCCATTTTCTATTATGAAAGCGACATACCGTTTCAACACCACCCCACACAAAAAAAAAAAAAACAAAGCAAACTCTCAGCATTAATGTGTATGTATTTATGTGTGTATGTATGTATATATATTTATGTGTGTGTACACACACACACACAAGCTTACACACTTTCAAATACAGAAACAAAGCTCCAACGGTCATATATTTATGGCTAGTTCACCAAATCCAGATCAAGCAAAGTCTAAATGGACATTTTTATGGCGAAACACCACTGACTTAACAGTTTAGTGTAGAAGACAAGTCGTGTAAGCAGAGAAAATGTAAGCAGTGCTTTCTGTATACTAAAAGTCCTCTCCCTGTCTACTGAGTGCACCAGAAAGTAAATATAAAGCCAGCTCTGCCTAATAGAACAACCTCCAGTTGATTTGCAGTAGTCATCAACACTAAACGGGGCTGACAGCTTTGTTGATGGTTTTGATGTTTAAGTTAGCTTTTGCTTCAGAGTGTTGTTTTCTATCCTAATCTATGGGAACAAAATGAAAGTGCATGCCTGTTGCACATCTGATGCAGCATTTAGGATGCCCCAGTTCATGTCACAGATATGCTTTGGGGAAAACATTTAATAAATTCAAACTACCTTGCAAAATAATATAGCTATCCTCTTAATACTTTTTAGTCCCAAATTTACGAAGTTTGACTCTCAAAGCTATATGTGGCTGTCATATAGCTTTGATATCTACAACATGTTGTTCATGTAAACAGTTGTGTTGAATATTTTACAGCAATCAAATTAACTACATTATTAATTCATTGTTGACGAAAAAGAATCATTATTTTCCACAAAAAAAATACTAGTTTACGCTCTTTTTTAACTGTGTATTATTAATCTAGGTTTGTTACTGTACTTCTAGAAGTAGTATTAATTTATTAGTTATTTGCTCCTGCCACTGTTCTTATTGTGCATGCTGCTGTGGAGCTGAAAAACACTAAGATAGTGTGACTGCAGGTTTTCCCAATAAGGACCAATTAAACTTGCAATGAAAGCTTTGTGAACGACATACCTAATCATACTCTGTGCAATTACAAAGACCTTTATTTTGAATATGCACTTTCTCTTGACATTAAACCTTTTTACAGTGTTGAGCTTCTAATACTCACATCAACTGCATCTATATCTGAGCACCGGGAAAATACCACAACAGACTGTATATAGTTACAGACTTGGTCATTTGACCATCACAATTATAAGATAATGTTATCATGTGCACATATATTTTATCACATTCTTCTCATCTTGCCTTTTCACTGCTCAAGACAGTACCCAGCATGAGACAAGACAGAAGACTGTCCTTGGTTACGGACCCCTTCTGAGCTCATCCTGACCTGATGTTGAAATGATTACAAAATCAACAAGGAAGACTAAACAAGAATAACCAGGCCTTGTGCCACAACTTCAGTTTTAAAAGGAAACCTACAAAGCATGACTATATGCTGCTCACCATCAAAACCTATAGTGGTGTGTAGCTGGTATTACCACACGCAGTCTGTACACATTCAACACAACAATAGAGTTTCTCGAGTTGTAATTTTTGACTTCAACTGCAATTTGAAAACAAAGCTAGCTAACTCAATTCCTTCAAACTGTAGGTTAAAGCAGTGCTGCAATGAAAGCGACATGTATGACGCAAGACTGAGACCTGCAATTAATTAGAAATGGGTTGGCATGGTGCATGTTGAACGTCAATCATCATAACAGACATTAATTAAGGCTATAAATAAGTCCAGTACAGCATCAATCAACTACGGTGGTTGTATCCTTTTCACCATCTATCTCATACTCTCTCTCTCTCTCTCACACACACACGAGCATGATAACCTCCCATGCCTTCAACCTTAAAGCATCAAGTGTCTTGGGGCAATACTGAATAAAGGCAATATCAATGCTTTCCCAAACATATTATGGCATCAGATAATATTCAAATTTGCATTAATATGTTTTTATGAACCCATGCTTCCTCAAGCTACACCAAAAAATGACAAATCTACTCGATGCATTTTCTCCTCTCAAAATTGCAAAGATAATCTTACAAGTATAATAAACATAAACCAGTTACTAACTCATTTTCTATTAAAGCAACTTGAAGCACTGAGCGAATAACATACACTGTAGTTAACTGCCAAGTCCTGGGTGTGTGTCAATTATAAAAAATAAAATATAAAGCTTAAAACATCTGTCATGGATGTGTCAGATTATAGTGCTCTTTAACATTGTCAAAATGGAAAAGTTATTGCATAGCATACTGGTACACATGCACACATCATCTGTCAAAAACAAAACCATGCGTATTTTCACTCGGGTTTTTGCCATTTCAAAGTTCGCTATTTAGTGCTCCAACACTACTAGTGCCTGTTATTGTTGTCAAATACTGCCAATTAAGTCAATTCACACACACACTACTTAAATACTGTCTGTATACTACTAATGGGCATCATCTTAGTTCAAAAAAGCAAATATTGTTAAAGAAAAAAAATTGCCCCTATACTGACGGCCTGTATCCTTAGCCATTGTTCTTCTAGAGTTGACTGTGTTCATTTCACTAGAGAACATTGGTCTGGTTTCTCTGTTCACCCATTGAGAAAGAACTGAGAGATAGCAGTTTACATGTTCTACTGCTGGAAACGAGGGACCATTATCTCCACCCCCCTCAGTAATAACGAAAATGGGGAAAACACATCGCCTAGTACTCTGACTTATTTTGATGCGAACATAGAAACCTTTCCCTTTGTAACATGTCAAAATTTTAGTATTATAGTCAAATTACAATATTCATGGAGATGATGATTGGTGTTTTACCACACAGCAACTGTAGGGACCAAACCACGTCAGAATACAAAGAACGAAATGTTAAAAATATGCAACATAGTTCGCTGCTTTGATGAGCAATCTTTGTATTAATGAAGAATATGAAGACAATGTTTGGGATTTTACTACATAGCAAGTGTGGCTTAAAAGGGAACATCCATGTCAGAAAACGAAGAAAGAATTCTGAAAATACACAGTTTGCCACTCTGATTAACATTGATACGAGTATTGAAACGTTTCTTGTTGTTACATTTCAATATTTTAGGGGTGGACAATGTTTCATGGATATGATGTTTGGAGTTTTATTACACAGCAACTAATATATATATATATATATATATATATATATATATAAAATATATTAATTTGAGGTGGTACACCGTTTGTTATGTTGATGCGAATATTGAAGCTTGTCTTTTTAACATGTCAATACTTTAGTACTACTGAGCATGACAATATTCAGAAAATTTTCTCTTTGACATGTCAGTATTTTGGTTATACTAAAGAATTGAGATGATGTTTGGGCTTTTACTATTCAGCAACTCTACTTTCAATAGGAACAAACCATGTCACTGAAGAAAGGTGTTAAGAATTCTGAAGATACAGTTAGCTACTCTGACTAAAGTTAATATGAATATAGAAATGTTTCTCGTTGTAACAGGTCAACATTTTAGTACTACTGAAGTATGACATTCATAGATATTATACAAAATTTTTATTTTCTTTGTAATATCAATATTTTAGTATTATCGAAGAAAATGGGGGTGACGTTTGGGGTTTTACTATCCCGCAAATGGGGCTTAAAAGGACCAAACAACGTTAGAAAACGAAGAAAGATATTAAGAATGATAAAAATACACGGTTTGCAACTGTGATTATGATTATGTCAAAGTGTTAATATCACTGAAGAATATGCAGACGATGTTTGAGGCTTTACTATACAGCAACTGTACCTTAAAGTGATCAAACCGTGTAACAAAACGAATAAAGGGATGTTAAGTAGGGGGGTGCCCTCGGTTACAGTGTCCTGTGCCAGCTGCTGGTCGCCCGGGATGGAGAGACTGAGCCCGGCGTTAAGGGACCCGCAGTGCTGGACCTGGGACCAGAATCCGGTTCTCGATCTTTCTGTATACTCACCGATGTGTGTGTCCTGGCCGTGGGGGCCCGGGACTCCCACGCTGATCTGTCGCTCGGGCTGAGGGATGCATTTTAAGCAAAAGGAGTGCAGACAGGGCAGGAGTTTGGGCTCACAGTCGTGGCTCTGCAGGCTCTGTTTACACACAGCACACGTATCCAGCAGGTTAATGGGGGCGGCGGGAGCTGAGGGAGCGGCCGGCGGCTCGGCCGCGGAAGTCGGTGGAGTGCCGGTGGCCGGGGCTCCGCTGTCACCTGCGGAGCCCAAAGTCTCAGCAGAATCAGCACTCCTGTTCCCGGCGCCGTCTGGACTGCTACGACTAACGCTGACTTCTCCTTCTCCTCCTCCTTCTCCCTCTCCTCCTCCGCCTCCTCCAGATCCGTCGCTGCTTTCCCCTCCGCCGTCCGCCGTGACGGGTGTCGGCGCTCCGGTGACGTTCTCCTCACCCTGTCCCTCACCTCCGTTCTTCGGCGATTCTTCTGTAACGACTGGGGGATCCGAATGCTGAACGACGGTCTCTCCGTTTACCGTTGCCCCAGGCTCTGCCTCCATACTAGCTGAGCCGTCCGTCTCTGCCTGGCCTTTGTTGTCCGCCATCTTCCCTCCTCTTTGAACCGCCTGACGTCCGACACGGCACGGCACTGACGTCATCACGTCATCACCGGAGCCCG
>JBBMFX010000016.1:12847705-12858341 GCA_037832545.1 Rhabdalestes septentrionalis | reverse complement strand
TATATATACTGCTCAACAACAACAACTGTTTATTCCCTTTAATAAAGTAATTCAAAGCCCCAAGCTTGCACATCTTACTATTTTAAGAAATCCAGTTTAAATAGTATTATTGTAAGTATTGTTGTTGTGTTTGTCTTATGCTTCAAATTTTACACCTGTAGTTTTACTCTGGTCACAGCTTAGTCAATTATATATATCATAAAAAATGAACAAATACTTGATAAATGATGAAAAGCATGTTTTTAATGGACGTTCATGCATTTTCAGAGAGTGTAGGTGAATTTATATCATTCAAGAAACAGGTGGATGTAATGTTTCAGTGTCATTAGTTTTGTTTCATAGTGTTTTGTAGTTTCATCATCTATCTGTTTCAGCACAGAAAAGAACACTAATTAGAGCATCTGTTTTTAATCACAATCAAGACTGATCTCACTACAGAAAGATGCTTAACTATCTAAAAAATTATGAGACAGAAGTCCCGCAGAGACGTGGCACAAATTACTGACTCAGTTAGCACAAAGAGTGGACCACACCCTTCAAACAAAAAGGTCAACCAGTTTCACGAAGAAGCTCTACATGTTCATCCTTTTAAATAAATGCCAATGCGGAACTTCTACTGACCTTGTCTCCTGTCATCTTCACTAAGCTCCAGTATCTCCTCCCGATTTTCCAGGACTTCCTGTAGAGCTGCCTGGAGCTTACTTGGAAGGATACAATCCTCATCTCCCAGCTAGAAGGCAGGAAAGAATTTTAAGACATGGAAGGAATAGTAAAGAAAAATAAACTTCAATGGACAAATGTCATCCTGAAAAAGTGCAATTAATAACACTAGCCCAGACATGAACCTTAAAACACACCCTTCAAACATAAAAGCCCAACACCTCCTATGAGCCAGTCAAATACACACCCCTTCATTTAAAAAAATATCTAGGACACACACCTGAACAACAAACTTGTCTGTACATAGATCAACGATGAGCACCTGGAACAAGGAAAGAAATGTGATTTTTATTCATTTTATTAACCATTTTAAAACATCTGCCCAATTCCAACTCCAGCCACTTGCTAGAAATTCCCCATCATACAATACCTGCTCTATACAAGTCCACTTTGAGGTATTAAGATTAAATAGGAAGATCATTAACTCTACTGTAAAACTATTATGCAATTATTTAATTAAAATAAATATTCAGAAGCAAAACTACAACCAAATTAGCAGCTAATCAAATCAAAATCACAGTGCCTTGGGATTTTCCCCACTTTGGTTTGTAATGACTAGTGATGGGTACCGAAACCCGGTACTTAATCGGTCCTGGTGCCTAATTATAAAAGACCGAAGTATCGATACGCTCTGATGTTAACGGTTCTGCTGTCAGTACTGCAGAAAAAAAAAAACACAACACGAGTGAGCTCTTGCACACACACAACACGATAGAAGTAGTAATATCGTTTAAACCTTAACAATACCCATCCCTAGTAATGATTACACTTCAATCATGTTAAACAATGTGGGTTCGAGTGACTGACCTCCTCAATGGGCAAATCGAGGAGCTGAGGCAAAGATGGAGACAGCGCCCCCATGAGGAAGGGTGTGGGAGAACAGCAAATGTCCAGCATGCTGGCAGGCAGCACGGGTACAAATGTGTGCTGCCAGGTGAACGGGTAGAGCAGTGCTAGGGCTGAATGTGCGCAGCGAGACAAGGTGCTGGAAGAGAGGTGAAAGGCCAGGCACATATCTGCTGTTACTTTGATATAACTAGCAAATAAAAAATGAAAAATGACCCTGTAATAATCAGCTCAGGCTCTAAAGGTTCTTCCTTTAGAGCCTGAACTGGTCTAATTATTTCTGCCTAAAACACTTCAGGCTCAGTTCATCAGGTTTTGCTGGTCTGTTAACAGAGAAATCTAATTATGTTGGACTCCAGTTTTCAAGATTTGTTTTTCTGACCAATTGAGCAGGCAGAGTAATTAGCTATTCTGTGCTATTTAGTGACTGTAGCAGTGATGTCCTGAGCTCTCTGCTTTAATGCGCAGAGCATAAAGCATACCCGAGTTTGTCTGCAATGAAGATGACTCTCCTTTCAAGCAGCAGAGAGGCAAACACCTGCAGCAGCCTGGTGACACTGAGACACTGCAGCAGACTGTCAAAATCGACATGCTCCAGCCGTGAGTCTACTGGGCGGCACAGAGTCAGCTCCTGCACAACCAAAGACATACGTCTTATTATGATCAGCTCAAAGATCTGCCTTACTTACTTCAGTAAATGTGAAACAGCTCACTGGACTGACCCTAACCTCACTGACTCACAAATGTTTAGTAGCATAAAGGTTCTCCACAACAGTTTTTATGCGTATCACTGACAGAGAGGAAACAATTACAAGCAAGAATGTTTGAAAGTAGCCACAACAACAAAATTAGGCAAATGTCCCAAAAAGGCTCATATTAAACAGGTCATACCAAATGATCAAATAATAAAAAGTAGATATGTGACTTGTGGGTAAAATTCATATTTTTTATTAATCTATCAATAATTTTTTCACTCAAAGTTTTGTCTGTGACAGAAGACTAATGTTACAACCAGAAATGGGGGAAGCAATATCACTCACTCTGCTCCATGTAGTCAATTTGCCATTTGTCAAAATGAGCACGTTCGAAAAAAACGCAGCAATGTTTCCTTCCTCAAAGCTCATAAATAGGAGGAGCTTACCTCATTTCCGGAACCAGGCAGGAAGCTTTTGACAGTAATTGTGCGTCCTGGAGCTGGAAATGGTGCCTCCATAACACTGCGCATAAATGGGTGAACCAATGCTGGAGCGATCTCTCTCCTCCTCTTCACTTCCTCCAAGATCTACACATAAACACAAACACATACCTGTGTCAATATGTGAGACCACACAGAGAACAGATTAGAATTTAATCAAGCAATCCATTTTGTTACCATAATTAGAACATTATTCAGTTAGAAAATAAAAGAAAGATCCACTCTCATAGTAAAGATAAATATAAACTATGCTAAACAGAAATCTTATCTCATGGGGTATAATGATGGACTGTGTCATTTGATCTGACTCAGGATAATAGATTCATTATTCTATGTTCACATGATATTTGGAACAAAATTAAAAAATATATATTTAGTAGACGTTGGTAATATGTATTTATATGACCTTTGGTCTTTGGCATTGCCATCACAGGTATTTTGAATCCATAACAATAAAGGTTTTTTAGAATTTTGACATATATCTTATACGTTTAAGTAAGGTGTAATCTTCACACCAGATTCAGATAATGCAAAATTATTATTCTGATTTCAGGTTGCACCTCTAAAACCATGACATCTTATTAGAACCTGAAGTTGACTAAAGAGCCAGTACATTTTTCTGTACAACTCTGAATAAAAGACTGGAAATCCCCTGACCTTTGCGAACAAATTGAAGCAACCCAGCCTACTGATGATACAGTGAACTTCTGGCAGTCTCTTCCCCTTTCCACAAGGCTGTGTAGCAAAGTGGTCAAAAACAAAACATGTCAAAACCAAGATGACTCAAGGAGAAGGCATTTGCATTTTTGTGCATGTATTCATTACTTTCCCAACAAATTAACATGTCTACTAACAACCCACCAATATTTTGCAACAATAGCCAAACCAACGGCTCCCATCTTCACCCGTCAGAACAAATGAAAAGGTTTCACTGTGGATGAGGAAAAAAAACAGATCAAAATTGAACCATAATACAGAAACTGATTATAATGTTTAAGTGGTAAAAACAGATCCAGGAAAAACCCAAATTTGGATTGGTTATAATGATCAGTTTGTAAGGTCTAAGCTGCTTTTCGGTTCTGACTCAGAAACACATGAAATGACTCAAAATACACATGAGGAATGAATCAGTTTGGAGCACTGAATAATGCTGAATGATGCTGTGTAACCTGTTAGCATCTGCAGACGGCTTCCAGTCCTGAGCATCTGGAAAGCAGAAACTAGGAATGGCCTTCAGTCGATCCTCAGACTCGCGAGACAGCCTGGAGGACTTCTCAAACTACAGGAAAAATGTAATGGTTTAAATTAAACCATGTGGCCTTTGGGTAGTATTAGTTAGCAGTAGGGTAGTAAATCCATTATTAGGAGGTACTGATAAAAGTCAACATCGGTATTGGATCAGTGTATTTAATTGGTATCAGTGTATTTAATGTGTTTAATTCTGCAAAAATAAAAGTAATAAACACAGGCTTCCTGAGAGCTGCTACATGTGCTAAAAAACTTTCTTTCGGACATGACAGAGCTGCTATGTTCTGTTACGATTCTTGAAAAAAAGATATTACACAAGTTTGTGAAGCTTAACTAGACAGAAACCATTTTAAGAATTTTGTTTTGTTTACCTTGGTGGGGAACTGTTGTGTGATCTCCGGGTAGTATGTGTTTCCAGGAGAGTGTTTTCTCAGTGACACCACGACAAACAGCTGGAACAGTTGTTCTTGTTGCAGCTGGATGAGGTCCCTCTCTAAAGTGCGATACCCTGGTCTCCTCCTCAATGTGGACTGTACATATATGAGGCGCTGGGACCCACCTGACCCGAAACCAGTGTAAAAAATGTATAAAGATTAGTATATACTATATATAATATTTTTAATGAAGTGGGCAACAACTTTCTAAACAATGGGCATCTTGCAATGCAGTTAATAGTAGGAAGGATTAACAGACCTTTAGTGCTGTCCTCCGGATCACTCTCTGTGCCGCTCAACTCATCTATGATAAATTAAAAAATGAATTTGGGAGGGAGAATGAAAGGATGACAGATAAAAGAGATCAGAAAGTAAATATAGTAAGATCACTTTTCTACACATCCTGCAAATTACAGGACATTTTGGTAATGTCTAAAATAAAGATCTCATAATGATCTTGGTTTTCATTTGAAATAATACAACCAATAATCAGCTGTTTTAACAGAGCATAGACTGATACCTCTACTGGTGCTCGTCTGACTTTTTACTCTCTTCCACCCTCTCTTAGCCTGGAAGATCTCTTGGATCCTGCTCACGTACTGCACAAAAAAACAAATAAACCATGAGCATAGAGGACGGTTTGATCACAACTACTGCCTACTTAACCCACACATACTCTTAAGAAAGAATCAAAAGGACTGCAGGCCAGTGCCTGTGTAGTTAAGGGTGTCTCTTTTCATGAGTCAGACAAATGAATTTCTTTTTACACTGGCATTACCGAAACAAGTTTGTCAAGATTTCCGTTTCCATGGTAACCCTGCCATGCAACTCACGCTAAGACTGCAGACAGAATGACAGCACAATTCAAGAGGAACGGAAAGAAACAGTCTGCTGTAGTTCCTCTGATAAAACACACTGCCCTTTATACGACACACTGTATCAGTTTTAACACGGGTAAAGGCGTAATTCTTTGGAGCAATTCTGCTGGGAGTATTTCCTTCTGCTCAACACACACACGATTAAAGTGCCCAATAGAAAACCTTGAAAAAATCGTTAACATATCTAAAATTAAAAATGGTAAAGTGGCCCCTTGTAATCAAGCGTGAACACACCAAAGCACACAGTGTCAACAGTGTGATTTTTCTTTCCCTCTGTATTGAACCCATTTGCCATGCAAAGCTGTGGGCAGAAACATTTAAAATGTAAGTTGCACAGCATGTCTAATTTAAATTCGCTGCTTTTGTGGTGTCAACAAAACCAGCATATTTATTTTTATCACCCCAAACTACTGAATGTTAAGTGATAGAGAGGTTACGAAATGGCCATAAAAAAAAATTACTTACACATAGGAATAAATGTGGGTCTCACAAAAGAAAAGAATCTAAACAATAAAAACAATATAGGGCTGATTTAAGGCCAACAGACAAATAGCTTAATCCAACATAAGATAAATTATGTTTATTAATACAGAAACAGAATGCATAAAACTTCGCAATACTGTGACCTCCGACAGCGCTAGAGCCACACACCTAATTGTTTAGGCAACAAGTTCAAATGTGTGTACGTCAAACCTGTGTATGTAGGCAAACTATTTGTCATTTACAAATATGTATGCATGTAAATGTGATTAGAACTGTTTAGGTTCTAGTGGTTAGATTCACTTTGTCATGAATGTTTTGCATTGTAAAGCATGTATTTGAGAACATCCTGAAAAAGAATCTCCTACTAGCATTAGTATTACAGACAGACATGTATCACAGTAGCACTTTTCACAATTTCAACACTTAAACATACCTCTTCTTAAATAAAAAAATAAATAAATTGTACTTCGAATAAAAACAAACAGCTGAACTATAAATGAGCTGAACTATTAATATATATAAATGAGACTTTCATGAATTTGGACACTCCTAACTATAACAGCTGTATATTCCTAGATGATGAGGGAACATATGAACATTAGAATAAGTCAAGCTATCTCTTACCTCCCAGCTTAGATCTCTTGAATCATGGAAACTGCCTTCTTCCATTAGTTTCATGCGTGCAGATGTGTTTAATAAAATTCAGTGTTAGTTTTAAACTGCTTGAACGTGAATGAGCATGAATACATCTACAGTTCCGGACTAGCTGTATTCTACAGAAAAATGAGACCAAGTATAGCTTGGTTAGTCAGCAGTGCTCAGCATGTGGCATGTGGCACATGGCATGTGTGATAACACTTCGAGAGCTGTCTCCTCTATCCAACTTCTCACTATTTCCCCTCACCCTCTTCCTCAGAAAGGATACTCCTGCTCATGTGAAGTATCTCTTTTTTTCACTTTAGTATTTCACATTCCTCCAATGAATTAAAACACAAAAATAACATTGTGCACTCATTTGTATACCTGAGGCTGGCGTTGAGTTCTGTAGGAAGTAGCATGTTTTGTGGCTGATGCTTTTTGTGTACTTGTCTTAGGTGTTTGGGATGAGGTCATTGACTGACTTGCTTCTTCATGCAATCGGTCAACATTGGCTCGCAATGTATACGGTTTTGGAGGCAACTACAGACAAAAAAAAAATGTGTTAAAAAAGAGTGAAAGCCAAAAAGATTAAAATCTGTAACAGTATTTTGGTACCTACGGTAGTTGCCATTGTAAGACTGTTATTTGATCCTAAGATGGTATCATACATTACACATATGACAAGTATCTGCCTCTTTCTGATCTTCTCCTTTACTTCATATTTGTAAATGACAATGCTTTTATAGTTTAAACAAATAATATGTAGACAAAGAGCACTTTTTAAAAATAATCCCTGAAAATTCACTGTGCCCACATCTTGGTCTTTCCTTTAATGACCGAAAGATGTGAGAATTACCTTTGGGGTGCGAGGGGAAGGCCTCTGTGTAACAGTCCAGTTTCGAGACCGCATGATGGGTAGACACACAGGAGACAGTTTGATGTCCTCATATGGATTTTCTCTTGGCACTTCCGCTAGATATGATGAGTTGACAGACATAGGAAGCGATTGTCATGAGACACATTTATTTGCTATATAATTCAAATATTTATTTGCTACATATATTCAAATATGATCCAAAACATCTACAATATTAAACAGGCTGCCAAATATGATTTAAATTTTCATGTTTCAATTGCTATTTTATTGCCCAGTCTGCATGTTTAGCAGCTGCGTAGTCACACATAAAAAAATCATCATCATAGCTTTTGACTATGTATGCGTTTTAGTTCTCAATAACTGAAATCAGTGAGTTCAAATCAGACTCACCGATGATGTCCTCATAGATGCTGTCTTCAGACCGGGCATGGTAGAGTCCCGAGCGGCGAGCCTCTGTTCCCCTAGACCCCTGCTGACTCCGAACTGCATCCTCAAACTCAAAAGATTTCCTGTTGATGGTGACATTAGCCAGTCACTCTTTTTATATACAGTCAAACTACTTTTAATGCCCCAGTAACTGGTTTACTAAACCTTCAGGCTGCCATGAATATGTTTGATTATAATTTGTGTTAAAATCTGACTAGAACAGCATTTCAGCACACAAAATTTGATTAAGTATTTGAATATACTGACATTTGAACACAAAAGTCTTGAAACAATGCTAAACATTCCTGCTTCAAAACCCATTTCGTTTTACAACTAGCTTGGCAGAAAGCAAAACATGCAAACAGATTTTCAGGTTTAAGGCCTTTTGTTGAAATGTCATTTACTAGAGGATTCCCTGACAAAAAAACACAAACATTTCAATTTCCATTATAACATTCCCCGTCATGTGTCTTCATAGATATATATGACAAAACTAAATCCATTGCATAAACAGCATAAATCACCATCAAGAAAATAATCAGTTTTTAAATACACATTGTATTATGCAAAAGTCTTGAGCCACCGCTCATTTTTTTCATATTTTGCTTCCAATGATCAAGACTTTCCGGTATTTTTTTAATGCAATCTTGAGGAACAGTTCTCCAGGTTTCTTGAAGGCTCTCATTTTCAGTCCAGTCAATGAACCCAACCAGTTACCTGGTTTATGTTTGTTAAGCCACAAAGTTCAAACATAGCAAAACCATCTTAAGACCTGAAACAGTGAAGAAACAGGTGCAGGTGATTCTAGGCGTAGTATAATCAGGCGTTGATCAGTAGACTGGTGGTGCTGAATGATAAATGGCTGGAACACGGTGTTACAAGGTGTTACCTAAACACCTTGTATCTTTCTGCCTCTAAAATATTTAATCTGATTTCTTTACCTTAATATATTAAATATGCCAAAGATAAGAGCTACAGGCCTAAAATTGTATTTTTGCACCATTTCCCCCATAAAACATATTTTTGGAATCTCTAAAATGTTACAGTCATTGTTTCTTACAGTTCTGTCTACTTCCTTTTTAAATGATCTGTTTACTTGATTCACAGACAAAATTATTGGTAGATTACTTAAATTCTAATATAATTCATAGTGACAGCTCTACTGGGCATGTGTGCTCAAAGTCCAATCAAAAGCCTCAGTCAACACTCCAAAGTTTACTTAGAGAATTCATGTCCAGAGATTAGCCAAAGGGGCAAAGCAAACCTGATAAATATAAAATGATATACAAGTGATCGAGGCACCTTTGAAAGTGCTGTTGCTTCATTCATAGCATGAGAGTGTTGCAGTACAGAAAGCCTGGAATTTTCATTTTAAATCACAGACCCAGCAAAAAAGATAAAGCAGACAGCAAACAATGTGCAGCAGGGGGAAATGGGCCGAAATAATCAGAAAAAAAATCAGCTGTATGATAAAAGGAAAGTGTAAACACCAGAGTAAAAACAGCCTTGAGTGACCTCTGCACTCTGGCTGAAATAGAAGTAGGCCAAGTCCAGACAATAGCCTAAGACCCAGCAAGAGAGAGCCTGACATCACAGCTGGAACAAAGCCAAGACAGTCACACTCCCACCCACTCCCTCACCAAAGTCCTCCTAACCTTCAGCAAGCGAAGTGAAACTAGTGGACAGGATATCTGACACAACACAGGTTACAGATCATTCCCCAAGTCAGAGAATTACACTTAATATTATTGAAACAAATCTGCATGTGATGTTAATGTTGCCCAGAACCAGAGAAGACAGTTCTGCATTTGGGACAAAACGTTATACAAACACAGTCTGTCTGCCAAAAGCACAGAAATGTTTCACAATGGACTACAATGGATCATTCACAAAATATCACAACTGTGGATACCCACAGCAAAATGGGAAATTAGATTATGTGACCACTCCTTGGCCTGCTTCTTCAACAAAGCTACAGTTTGATACTTGATTACAGTAAAGTAAAATAAAGAAAAGTGGCCCCTTATAGTCACGTGTGAACACACCACAGCACGCAGTGTGAACATTGTGAAATTCTCTCTCTTTCATCAAGTGAAGCAGTGTTCAATTAGCACACAGGGAGCAGTGTGTGGGGACGGTACTTTGCTTTATGGTACCTCAATGGTGCCACTAGCAGTCCTGGGATTCAAACTAACAACCTTCTGATCGCAGGGGCAACTCCCTAACCACCAGGCCAACAGAGTGTCAACTCCGGTGGGACTCGAACCCACAATGTTTAAATTCCCTCCTTCAAACAGCTAGAAGTCCAATGCGTTATCCATTGTGTCTTCAGTGTGACAGCTACCCGACATTCGTTTCTATTTCAAACCACAAAAAAGACAAGTTCTGGATAAATTGTCTATCTCCATTAAAGCATGCAATTTGTTGCATGCTGGATATCTAATCAAGCAATTAATATTTGCCATAAATATTCTTGACAAGGCACTGTCTAAGAATGCAGCAACACCATCTGCACTTGTCTATATACAGTGAGGAACATACGTATTTTAACACCTTGCGATTTTGCAAGTTCTTCCACTTAGAAATCATGGAGGGGTCTGAAATTCACATTGTAGGTGCATTCCCACTGTGAGAGACAGAATGTAAAAAAATAATAATCAGGAAATCACATTGTATGATTTGTAAAGAATTTATTTGTTTTGCACTGCTGCACATATGTATTTGAACACCTGGCAATCAGCAAGAATTCGGACTCTCAAAGACCTGTTACTCTGCCTGTAAGGAGTCCACCTCTACTCCACTTAATTAGTAGTACCTGTCTGAGCTCTTTAAAGACACCTGTCCACCCCACAGGCAGTCAGACACCAACTACTACCATGGGCAAGACCAA
>JBBMFX010000016.1:12835738-12847469 GCA_037832545.1 Rhabdalestes septentrionalis | reverse complement strand
TCAGACCTCTCCATGATTTCTAAGTGGGAGAACTTGCAAAATCGCAAGGTGTTCAAATACTTATGTTCCTCACTGTATCTTTAGTACAATGCCCTGCACCAGGAGCAAATATTCGATGCATGTACATATCTGAGGTGACGAAAACCATGCAGCGATATGCTAGCTGATCTAAATAAAGTCATCAATTTTATCAAATGACAGTTCAACCAAATATGTTATCCAAATCCAAGATAACCCATTCAGTACAACTAATCCTAAAAAACTGTATAAAATCCTACTAATATTGTGTACAGGTTTGTAGCTGCAAACCACGTTTGTGAAATACCGTGGACTAATGAAGGTCATATTCTCTTATTGCAAAAAACCCAACTAAATAGTGCATTTCTCCCATGCATGCACATCTCCTTTCCTCCTCAACTGCCTGTCAAGACTTGGCAACCAGCAAAACACACACATGCAGCAAAGAAAAAGGAAGATAAAAGTCTTGGTATCATCAATTCCCATTCCCTAAAAAAGATTTTAAAATCAACAGCGTGGGGTTAATTTGGATATCCCATCGGACTGACGTGAGTGGGCATATTCAGTTTGCAAAAAAAAACCTAACAAGAACAATGACCAAAATGAGAAATCAATTAAATATACTTAAGTTATTAACTGTTGCTGTCTGTACAAAAACATTTCCAAAGCTGACACAGACCAGTAGACTTGGTCAAAAATGACTTCAGAATTTTATTCCAACAAGTTATGATATACCCAGGTTCTAAAGTCCTTTTTCCACATCAAAACGTACAAAAGAAAAGTTCAGTCTTTCTTACTAATTTTGCTAGTACTCAACTGGAATGCACCCACTGCTCACCACATTTAATTCATTGATGCCGATATAAATATTATTTATTTATTATTCTTTACATTTCTTTATTAATTTAATCCCAATATTTAATTTGGTGGATGTCATCTTTGACACTTTCATGAGCAAGTCTATAAAATAAAGTTGAAAAAATGTTTGAAAAATTATCTGAAGTAACTGGATTTGTAACTCGAAGCACTCTCAGCAGGGCCATGAGTATTCAACAGCTTTCACTCACCTGTTCTTCCTGTTTCTGGAAAAGCCATTCATAGAAGTGACTGGACACGGTGGAGGAGGCCCACTAGGAGGACGTATGACATCAACCTTTCTTCCCTGTTTTGATAGGCTTACAGGTGAAATCTGCTTCTCCCATTGGGCAAAATGTGCAGGCTGGCTTTTACCTTGGTATTGGAATGTGCGTTGTGGCTTAGGTGGTGGTACATCACGTTCTGCAGGACTCTGTGCAGCTTCCCCTGAGACAAGGCACTTAGATGGGGATGAGGAATCTTTCTCTTTATCCCAGAAGGAGTCTTCACCCTCCAGTCTCTTCCAAAACCCCCGGGAGGTATAAAAATTCCCAGGAGGTAGAGAGTCCTCCGGATCTTCTGCACACTGAGGTAGAGATGCGAGATCTGCATCTGTGAAGTGTTCAAAAGACTCACTGCTATTGTTCCTCAGCTTTTTAACATCCAGTTTGCTCACAGAAGATTGGGTTTGGGTTAAATCGGGAGATAGCTTAACTTTGTTCAAACGTGCTCGATCCTCGGACGAATCGGACTTCCGTCCTGTGGTAAACTGCTTGTGACTAGCCTGGTTTTCCCTGAAATCCAAGCCTAGGCTTATAGTTTTTGACAGGTTCATTTTTCTATGCAGTTCATCGATTTTATTATCAAAGCAAACACCATTTCCGAGCACATCACCAGAGAAAGTGCGAGTGACGGGGGTGCCATGGATCTTGGCTTTACTTTCATGGCCATCGTCCTGGTGGCTGAGCCCTTCCCACTGGGAGATTTTCTGTCTGATGTTAATACCACTGTCCCGGCCCAGTGGTCTCTCTTTAATGGGTGACTGCCATGCAGCTGAAACTCTTCCTCTTCCTCCTCTTCCTCTTCCTCCTTGTTTCCCATAGTCTGCTCCCAGGGCCAGCATGGCAACCAGACCAGGCCACAGAGCAAGCCAGGCCTCACTGCACACACATCACTAGAGGAAGCCTCTGTGCCATTTGTTCTATCGTTGGGGAATCACAGTCAGGAGAATGGTCCAGGATTAAAGTTCACGGCTGCTCCTTTGTCTAAGAAGCTATGTTTCCAGGTTCTGTGGCATTCTGCCATCACACGGCATTCTATGATGCAAAAAAACAAACAAAAACACAGAAGTTAAATTGTGATAGCAGCTCAGGGTGCTTGTTTTTAGATTGTGATAGAAAAAAAAAAACTTAGGAATGCAAAAGATAGAAGCTGTAAGAAGCACTGCATGGATTTGTATAAAGGGAGGAAGCTGCAGAGAATTGTCTCTGTCAAGGTCAGTGGTAAAGCCAAAAATATAGTGAGGGGGACAGAGAGAGAGATAAAGCGAGAGAGACAACGGTAGGAACAGGAGGCATTGTGCAGGTCCTCTGCAGAGGCCCATCACCCACGGCAACCGTTCCCCGCCCCCGTGTCCCGTTTCCTTCAGCCACCCCCTCCCCTCTCCAGCTGGGTCTCCCCAAGTACTGCCATGCATTAACACACTCAAGAATAATGTAATTCAATTTCACCACTCTCAGAAAAGGCCTTTCAGCATGGCACGAAAAAGACAGGCATCCCAAGTATTTTTACATCCATACTCACAAAATAGACAGCGTTTTGTTAACGCACAATAGCACCCTTTAAAGGGGCTTTTGGCACATCAATCAAAAGGAAAAAAAAACACGAAATATGCAGCATTTCATGCATGTTAGTAATCGGCTGTGTCTGAGTAACAAGCTGAACGCAACTAAAGAGCACTTGAAATTCTTCGAGGGATTCTGTCTCTCAGACTGCTGCTGAAGCTTCGATGGACCTGGCAGCCATAAAGCAGGCCCTCATCTACAGCCAAAGCATTTTGGACACGTTGCGTGTTGTGCTGAGGAGTCTGAAAGCGCTCAGACAGGAAGATATGATGGAATTCCTCAGTACTGAGCATCTATGGCATAATAATGATTCTATGTGCTGCATTCCGCAGCCGCCAATGGGTAACAGGAGGTTAGGATGGGTACATATGACCAGAAAACAGAGTGGCGCCCGGCCCAAAAAAGGTGTCTTTGTTCTGGCTGACCTAAATTGAACGTATGCACTGGAATCCCAGGAAGATCAGAGCCAGAACCCATCCCCCTGATTCACCACATCAACTGACTGACCCACTTGTGTGAATTTTTGTGTGTATGTGTGTGTGCATGTGTCTGTCTGTCTGGCTGTTTTGCAGGAAGGTTTAGCTTGTGTTTCCTGAGACGCAGGAAGCGAGGATCAGCAGAAAGTCCATAATGATGGTTTAGCAGATTTGTCATGGAGATGCATTCCAGCCTTTTTTTGGAAAGACGCATGATTCAGATGGGCTGTCCACTAATTCAACAGGCCCAGCTCCACAGCTCTTATCCAGTCTGTCTGCAAAGAAACATTCTGGCAGCAAGGCTTACCCCAAACGATGTAATTCAGGTGCCAATAAACCACATATGTCTGCGAATCTGATGAGTCATTTTGCCAAAAAATATATATTGGTAACACTTTTAGTGGCCCTGCTGTCTTTTCAATGTTACAGAAATAATTAATGTAGGTCATAGTAAGTGCCAAAATTCTGCATTCCTCAAAAGCAGTTACAGCCACTATCTTACATTTCCTGTTTATTTCTAAAATATGAAGAAGCCTTTACATTAGTGTTATGTACGTCCAAGTACAAAAGGCAGCCATTCACAAGGGGTGCACTGGGTGATTCTGACCTACTGACCAACTGGGCATGACAATTGCAAGGTAAGTAGTTACACTGGCTGGTGGCAGATTTCCCACATCTCCTGGGCAGGGCACACCAGCCAAATGAACACCGGCTACACCAAACAAACATGAATGTGTGGTCGGTGTGCCAGAACAGTGTTTGATTGTTGGGAGAATTTGCAATGTTTACTAAATGTTCACACTATCAAACAATGTTCTCTCCCATTCTTACTGGTTCGCTTTGCCTGTCAGTTATTTCTGGATGTAGTTTAAATGCAAAACAAGTCAACTCAGCAAACATAATGCTGGCATTTGGCTTTATTCCACTGCAGGATAATAACTGACAAGTCAGTCTATGGGTCGGTACACCACTGGACCCCACATGCCACAGCCATCCATGGCCAGGAGAGTTTTAATGATGCTGTGGCAGTTTGAAAAGAAGCTGAAGCACATAAAGTGAGTCTGAGGAAGCGTTCACTCTCCCAGTGTTAACTTCATGTGATGGAGGTATACCAAGCATTACTTGTATATGGGAATTGGCAATGCCAAAACTGGGCACAGAATAACAAAATAAAAGACCTGACAACTCAAACAAACACACTTGAAATGAGGAAAGACATCTTTGGCGTCAGAATACAAGAGCGCGACTCCAAAGAGACAGACATAGGTAAAACACATGAGCCCAGTATTTCAGTTTCTTGGTATTTGCCACACAGGGTGAGCTATACCAAGAAACTGAAATACTTCTCTTTTCTCAGTCAGGGATGAAGCGGAGATCTCTTTACATCAAAAGGCTGCTTCACACCCATGATAAATTCCTGGCTTTGTTGTCTGAGCCACCTGCTTACAGTTTACCCATAACACAAATAAAGTGCACAATTACTGCTTCTGCTTCTGAGGGGGGGAAGAGATAAATACATACCACTCATACATATATATACACACACACACACACACACACACACACACACACACAGAGTAACCTGTCATACCAGTATAAAGAAGAAACTAATATTATATAGCAGTCCTCAAAGAACACCCAACCATCACACAGACCTAAAGAGGTCTAATTGCAGCTCTGAATCACATGTGTTCCTCCCACTTCAGGTATCAGTGCATGAGGAAACTTGCCATAGGTGGGGTGCTTTAGGGGCAAAGTGCCACGGGTGGGGTAGTTTAGGACATGTGAGCGTGGGAATCAGGAGTGTTGGAGAATACAGAGTGCAAGGCAAAACCGTTATGACTTGCAAATGATCCCCATAAGATCAGACATAGGTGCTGACTAATGCAAACCTTATTTCCCTGGATGTAAAAAAAGAGCTTAAATATTTCACTGACAAGTTTTTAGAGCGAGTGTTTATTGTAGGATCATTTCAAGGGTGTCCAAACACAAATGCCTTTCGGAAGGCATCCACACGTAACTCCACAAGGAATAAAGAGACCTACAAACTCAACATATAGATAATAACTTCACATTAAACGTGCTCCAAAACACTCACCTCTAGTCGGTTAACCTTTTTAAAAAAGTAAGTTTTGGAGAAATCACTCAAAGAGTGATGATTTCCACACAGCTCCTCATCTCGAGTCACTTTACGCCTCTATTTTTGGAAAGAAAAGCACTCTGGCAGACCTCTTCACTCTCTTCTCCAGGATAGGATTCGTGGAAGAAGAAAACAAGACCAAAAAAGGCACTGAAGTCACCCTTACTGGCAATTTCACTTCAGTTGGTCTCACAGACCGTTCCGAGCTGCTCCAGACGCACCAGGGAGCTAGCATGCTAGTTAGCCTGGTAGCTAACTTTCTGGTTATTTCTCCTCAAAAAGTTTTGAGAGTCGAGAAGTGTCCGAGAACCCGCCGGTTCAGACGAACCTCGGTTCGGTCTGGCTTTGGTTAAGTTTCCGCGATATTTCTAACACTTTAGACTGGGCTACAGCTTGTTTTGTGTCCCTGGTTGTGTGGGAGAGGTGGAACCAACTCCTCCGGCTGTCAGTGTGTCAGCCCTCTCAAAGTCTGAGCTCAAGACTCCTCTCTCCACTGTCCTGCTCCACATCCACATCATCATCATTATCATTACCTTACTCACCTCACAGAATTTACCCATAACATCCTGAATTGTGCAAAAAAGGGTCAAATTAAATTAAACACAGAACAAACCGTCAGTAACAAACTGTGATTTATTTTATTGAGGTAAAATCCTTTTTAGAAGACTACAGTAAGACTTCATAGGTTCTCATAACCAAGGTGCCTTCTTTAATTGTCAGACAGAGCAGACATTTGTATTTGTATTTGTATATGTGTGTGTGTGTGTGTGTGTGTGTGTGTGCGTGTGAAAATAATGAGACACCCCTCATTCTTTATATTTTGCTTTAAATACCAATTAAAATATTAAAATACAATTAATTTTAAAAAGTAGATTTAATAAGAAATTGCGACGAATGTTTTACTGTGACGGGCTGTGATGTGCATTAAGATGTCTAAATAAAAGTGTTTGTCAATCATTATTCATCACCACCAGCATACTAATCACCAGCCCGATCACCTGGAATTATCTGTAACTGTTTATACACTGGTTCAGTTAGATGGCTATCATGTATGAATGATTCATACGTAGATCACTGTTTGGCTTATCAAACTAGACTGAAAATATGAGACCCTTTGAAAGTCTTTCAGGAAGCCTGGAGAACTGTTTCTCAGGACTACATAAAAATACAAAAGCAAAATATGGATAAATGAGGGGTGACTCAAGACTTTTAAACAGAATTATACATGTATACTTGGACAAATGTTATGCCTGAAGAACTGTTATGCCTGTGTGTGCGTGTGTGTCTGTGTGTGAGCTCAGGTGCTTAGTCGCCCTTCACTCCTTCTTTGATGAGGTTGAGCTCATAGCAAAGAGTCTCGTAGCGATAGGCCATCCGGATCTGAGCCACATTTGTCTTACGAATGTCATTGCCTTCTGGACCCTCTTTCAGGTAATCATTGCCCAGGAAGTGTACTTTCTCCTAAGGGTACGAAGAAAATACAAGAAAAGTATAAGAAAAAACACGTCACATATAAACATCCAACTATAATTATATAGTTGTAATGACAAATCATTCATATTCATAGTTCTGCATTAAAGGACACTGCTAATAACTGTTGTCATAGTGATAATTACGATGAGATTTAACACTTTATTTATATTCTGGTAACACATGGCAATCAAATTTGTCCTCAGTACAATAAACCACGAGTAAAGAGTTGCTTCCATACCTCGTGTGACAAGCCGCTCTGCAGGACGCTGTTTCTTGCGATCTCACACATGTCACAGGTGCTGAGTTTGAACACTTGGGCTGCGATTGCGTACTCCTCCATCAGTGGCTCCTGATGAGACACGACAATTCATGAAAGAAGAATAGAGAACAGTCATTTGTTTAGCTTTGTTTTTATATATGTTTGGCGTTTATTTTACACTAACATTATATTTAAATTTTAAATCATACAATCTGGCTTTTTACTTTATACACTAAACTGGATATACATTATGTATGATGCTGTGTAAGGCTCGCATGTATTAATGTACAGCTCTAGAAAAAATTAATAGACCACTGCAACTTATTTTTAAATCAGCATCTCAATGAGTATGACAACCATTCCATGCCAGTGTCTGCACACAAGCACCTCATTCTGCTTTATTAGGTACTGATTAGTGATCACTTGAATCAAATCTTATTCAATGAGGAACAGTACAAGAACACTGCGGTTATCAACACTCTCCTCTCACAATGAGACCAGTTAGACGGCAAAACACTACTAGAAGTATTGCCGTTTTGTTCAAGAGCGCACAAGAGATATTCAATAATGTTCTGTAAACCCTGCATCATTTCTCTTATTTTGATGTTTTGTCATTTTCGTTAAAATGATGCTTCAAAGAACAATACACTTATTTACATTCGGAGAAATGTTGTCAGCAGTTCTTACAACCTGAGGCAAATCTGTTCAGTTTAATACTTGCAGCTATAACATTTTAAACCTGAGATGCTGAACATTTTTGCAGTGGTCTCTCATTTTTTTCTGGAGCTGTATATTTAATCATTACATCTTAGGTATATCATCTATAACTCATCTTATTTGCACAGGTTTAACATATTGGAGTAAATTTTACATGTTCACCTGCAACCAAACAGATTTTGTATATAATGAACATCCTTTTGAATGGTCAGATTTTACCTTGGTGTAATGGAACTGCATGGGGTCATCAGTAGACAGGGAAACCACCAGACCCTTCTGATGGAACTCCAGCAGCGGGTTCTTGTTGTACTCCAAGAAGAGGCTGTTATTGCTCAGAGGAGACATGGCAATTGGAAGCTGAGTCAAGAAGTACAGATACTGCAGGACTGGACTCTGTGGAATAGACAAAGTTAAATCACACACTGATAACGAACAGGTGCTAGATAAAGAATGACTGCAAACAGACTGCAATTTGGTACGTGTTTTCAGGGTCTCATTAAAAGTAAATGTAACTGACAGGGCCGGATTAACATGGCCAGGGGCCCCTAGGCTACAGCTCACCCAATCAGCATCCGCTCATTTAAATGTTTATTTTAATCCAATGGATATTACGTATTTTCTTTCTTTTGACCAATTGGGGGGCCCCTGGGAGGCGGGGGGCCCCTAGGCTGAAGCCATATAAAGCCTGTGCATTGATCCGGCCGTGGTAACTGAACCAAATATGATCTTGAGAAAACTGGACTCTGACTTTGATACATGTGGAAATATTACTGCATGACTTATATAATTTTGATGTGAATTTGATACAATCTCCAAAAAATTTGTGAAGTTACTTTAATGGCATTCCAGCTGACATCATTTCTTTTCATTTAACATGCATGACTGGAGTGGAGCCCTGTGCTGGTGGGGGCTATGGAGCACTGACCTTCTTGAGGTTCAGGCCGTGAGAGATGTTATCAGCGGTCATGAAGCAGGCCAACAGGTGAGTGACCGCTCCAGCCTCTCCACAGTGAGGCCTGAACTGGAACGTGTTCATTCCTCTCTCTCTGAAATACCACAAATACACATTTTAATGACATTTCTGAAGGCAAAAGGCAATGACTACTGCACTGTTACAATTCTGATAGCTGTGGACGAATGCCATCTTTTTAAATAGTCATGGTGGAAGAATGTATCTCAGTCTGGCCACTTACTTGCGCAGCTGATTCAGCATGGCGATGTTGGCATACATATAGTAAATATAATATGTGTAAGATGGGTTCTTCACAATGTCCCACTTTTCTGGCTTAGGGCTCTTGGTGGAGAACATGTGACCACTATGTTTAGATTCGTCATCCACACTGTCAAAACCTGTGATCTTTGGTGAGAAGGAGAGAAAAAACAATTGATGTGAGCAGAATATCATGCAGAAATTAATGGAGGGACAGTATTCTGGATTTCTACATTTAATTTTCCTAACCATAAATTACACAAAAAGAGTATTTTAGGGTCACTCACATGCTTCAGGAAGATGCTGAGCTCAGGATTGGACGCTGGATCAATGGTGGCCTGGAAAACGGGGAGGAAGATGTTCTCCAGCATTTTTCCAAAATGTGGCACAAAGTCCCTCCCTCTGAAAATGTCACTGAAAGAGGGGGAAACAGGATCAGGTTGAGTCATGCATGGGTAAAATCTGGGGGTGGGTTTTTATTGTTGTAATTATTAATGTTGTCACCACATTAGTAACTGGACACTGGCTTCAAAAAAGAAACATACTAGATTCTAGGCACTTGAATCATCCACTTGAGGTTGGGACAATACACCCTGTGCTTGTTGAACCAGCTGGACAGCTTTGTCCACTCATTGGCATTGCAGCCATAGATAGACAGACGAGGCTCAGCATACTGGTACTTGGCATCCTCAAGGTCACTGGCCACTTCCTGTGCCATATAGATTCAGTTACTGTACCAATGTTATAAAACTTTTTTTACAGATAAACAGAACCACTTTTCTTTCTTTACAAACACAAATGTGACAGCATCTGTAGCTATAATCACAATTATTTCTAACATTAAGAAGCATGACGGTAAAATATGATTTGACCAAATTCATCACTGGCTATTTAACACTGCATCTTTCGGTCCTTACCTTGATGATGGTAGCAAAGTACTCTCCTGCAATGTGGTTTTCAGTCTTAAGGTAAAGATCACGCAGCTCACTTGCACCCACAGGGTTGTACTTGGCATTGAACTTATCAAAGCGCTGGAAGGTTTGTCTGCCCTACAGGATTGGGAACAAGGATCAGATTACCAAAGGAATGTCAGAAATGAAGATATAGTCATTAAATTGTCATAAGATTGATTTTTTTTTTTTAATCTCTGAGTCTGGCATGACATCCCTGAAACCCCTGAACCACAAGAACGCTCGACAACTTTGCCTGATTTCTCTGCCTAGTTGGAGGATCAAATATTTTTTATCTGAAATGAAAGTCATTCTAAGGAGATCTTTGGAAAGTTCTCACTTGAAATGTCAGTTATTCTTGTCATTTTTTAAATTGTGAACAAGACTACTGTATACTGTAACTACATTTTCTTTTTGATGGCCTAATTATAAAGAGAAGGAAAATAATATATCATGAGAGTGCCTCTCACATGGTGATTTGTGTCTTGTTGGGTGAAATTAATGAGTCTACATCACTAAGCTAATGCTATTTAATTTGCCTAGCAGTGAAAGTAACGTTATTAAGGAAGATTGTTTAGATCTGTTTTATTCAAAGCTGACGTGGATGTCCCGGCTATGAAATCTGCAATTGGGAATTTGAAGGAATTACATATCCTTTTCCAGAACAATTCAAAGAGTCCAAGCTCTTCCAAATAACAAAACTAACCTTCCTTTGGTAAAAAAAAAAAAAAGATCCTCCTTGAATAGAGAATAATTGAAGGGAAGAAAAACATGTCATTCACTTCAAAGTAAAACAAATACCAATATTTCAAAAATCTAAATCTCAATTGCAAAATGAAATCCCTGTGCCTAAAAATTTCCCATGACAGCCTCCACTGCTATTTAAGTGAAACATACAGCGTGCACGTCCAGTGAATCCACAGTCAGGTCGTAGGGATGCAGATTGAGGGAGGCGAAGAGCTCCTTCATGGTCATCTCTTTACCCTTACTGCTATACACGACTCTGTCCATGTCCACGCGGTACGACTTCTTGATGAAGCGCAGGAGGTGCTTCTGATTCATGCAGGCGGCAGCATGAATGTGGGTGTCCACCTACATCAGAAATGTAGATGTAAAGATGGAAAAAGTCTACTAAATCTACTAAAAAGTTCAATCTGAATGCCCACTAGAATTTAGTAAAAGTGAAGACCACTTCACATGTTGTCTTATTTCAATGAAGTGCTGTAATCTTTCAAAGTTTCTCGGATGCATTTGTCCCATTCACTACCTTCCTGCAGTTGTAGAAGTCTCGGTGAGGGTTGTTCTTCAGCTCTTTCATCTCCTCCATCTCGTTCAGCATCTCATGCACGTTGAACTTGGATGAAAGGAACTTCAGACGCCGGTGAGTATACGTCTTTCTGAAGAGCACCACACAAAGAAATGCAACCCATTAAAAAGAACCACAAAACAACATACATATAGGAAATATTTCAGTCTCTATTGCTCAAAACATTTTTTTAAATAAACTGCTAACTTTATTTATGACTAAATTGCTTTATGACTGTAGTGTATTGACCTCTGACCAACCCTCTAGACTTGAATGCTTTTTGCACCATGTAAGACCTGTGTTATCTAATATGTATGTACTATTTGTGATAACTGGTCACAAATCTCTTAGTAGTTTGAGCCCAGTCTGTGTTTGGGTAGCAGGAGGTAGGAAGAAACTGTATTGGGTAGAGATGTTCCGATACCATTTTTCCCCTCCCGATACCGATTCCGATACTTGGGCTCAGGGTATCTGCCGATACCA
>JBBMFX010000016.1:12803768-12813885 GCA_037832545.1 Rhabdalestes septentrionalis | reverse complement strand
GGCCAAGTGATTAGCACACCTGATTCTGATCATTTGAATGGGTGAGCGAAAACTTTTGGTAATATAGTGTATATACACATACACACCCACACCCAAACCAACATTCACACACTACTCTTCAACAGAAAAAACACTTTTCCTCCCAGTTGTTTTTTATTACAATTATTTAGCGGCAGCAGCATTAAGGCACATTTAGAAAGTACAGTAAAATTAATAAACACACATTTAACAGTTTGTACTATTCATACATCACTTTCAAGTATATATTAAGGGTTAAATTGTGGAGCAAAGTCTAATGCATGGTCAGTCGATGCAAAACCCTGTAAATTCACAAAAGAAACCCTGCAGTATGCCCCAGCTTTTGTGATGGGACTTTTTGTATCATTTTATTTCCCTACCACACAAAGCGCAGGGGTCCTTCTTTCAGCACCTTTCGTAACATCATTCACTTCTACACACTTGACAATGATGGACAGTTTTCTGAATATTGATCGGACCTATTCTTCGACACATCTCTCCTTCATTTATTTTATTACTTCTAGATGCATTCGTACGCTGTCTACA
Source organism: Rhabdalestes septentrionalis (assembly GCA_037832545.1). NCBI lineage: Eukaryota > Metazoa > Chordata > Actinopteri > Characiformes > Alestidae > Rhabdalestes > Rhabdalestes septentrionalis. The sequence goes on along the minus strand of JBBMFX010000016.1, from coordinate 12,813,321 downwards.
GTTTGAAGGCCTTCATTTAAACAATAAAGCATTATGAAATATTTACAGTTATGCAACACAATGATTGTGCTGGGGAGCAGCAAATGCGGAGGGAACGTTTAGACATCAGTGGTGCGTATATGTAAGTCCAGGGGAAAGTCTGAGTCCTTGGCTGGCTGTGGCTGGGAGTGGTGCCTTTGGCGTATTTGCGACTGCAAGCTCTCGTCTGTGTGTGGGAGAGATGGCAGGGAGGAGAAAGTGCTCTCTCTCTGGCCTTCATCTTTTGAGTGCGTCTCATGCGTTGGGACGGGGGTCCAGGGTTGCCAGGACTGTGCTGTGGAGCAGGATTTTACAAGAATGTGTTTCCCCTTTCCCGACAAAGCAGAACCGCCAACACGATTCGACTATCAGAGAGAGAAAGAAAGAGCAAGACACGTTGACCTCCTGGATTACCATGTGAAAGCAGCTTACTGAACTGTATGGCCAAAAATTATCACATAGTTTACTGAATTTTATTAGAAATCTTAAAGGGGACATATAATGCCAAACATCTTGCAGCCTTTTGCATTTACATTTGGGTCTTTACCAATGACGGTTCTAGACCAAAATTGCTAGGGGGGGCAGAGTGTTTTTAGGGGGTACATATAACCAGTGTGCGAAATACGGTATACCCCGGTGTTGGGGTGTTTAGGGTGAGACTTTTGCGCGTGTGTGTCAGTGCCCATGTGTAGCACTTAAAGTATTCCGTCTGGAACACACGTAGCGTTAGTTCCATTTTTCGAGCCAAGGATAAGAAACGTATATTTAAAACTTTGGCAGTTCCATGCAGAGGGGTCATAAGGGGGGCAAGGAGATATTCTACGGGGGCACGTGTAGAACCGGCCTATGGTCTCTGCTGCTCCTATAAACACTCCAAACACATAAAAAAAAACCTCATCCACTTTTTGTGATTCAACTGAAAGATTTTGGTGTCAGGAATCATATGCTTCTATGATCCGTTTGGACGGCTCCCCTGTTGTGATGTCCAAATAGGGAAACCTGCATTGAACCACGCCAAATCTGTCGAGCCCCCACCTACAAGATTAGTTGAAGATCCGCCATTTCTGTCGGCTGGTTTTATAAACATGCATAAGATGCTGAATGCTATGGCAACAGGCAAAAGCAAGTCACTCATGAAGTGTTGTGTACATCTTGCTCTGGGTCTGATTAGGGGTCGAATGTTTAGCACTTAAGTGCCTGTTTTACGTGCAGCATTAGCAAGAAATGGGTGGGGCATGGCCAGCAACAGCTTATTTGTATAAAAGTGACAGAGCCCTTAGGTAGCTCTTTATGTGAGAGTGAATTTGTGCAAAGAACTTCATGAACATGTTTTGTATAGCAAATAGATCTATTATAAATAAAGTGAGTTTTGCATAATATGTCCCATTTAATAATGAATTGTAACACCATAATAATGATTATTAATTAAAATATTTAATCAGTAGATTCAAATCTCATTGGTGCTATATATCAAGGCATCTTTACCTTTGATGGTCCTCTAAAGTCTTGAATTTTGGATGCAATATCTCTAATCCAGCCGTTCATTTCTTCAGGTGTGTCTGTCTATATATGGGACCAAAAACAAAAGACCATACAAGTGCATATGCTTAAAGTAAAGGGAGATTTGGTACACAGAAATTTTCAGCATTTGAAGCAGAAGCAGGTCTCAGAGTTAGGGTTTTCTGTGCATATGTGAACTCATAAAGCTAGAACTTCATAATTAGACCCACAAATTAATTGGCACCTCTCAGTATGGTCTCAGTATGGTTTGTCTGTGTGTCGTTTTGTGGACCACTTGGTTCTAGTTAATGGTTTATAATACCTTGTTAATAATTTAGTATATTGACCTCGATGAGGTGTGAGGTGGGAATGTGAGTTTTTCAGTAGTTAAGGTAGGAACAACTAATCTCTGAGAGCAGTTGTCAGTGCTGAGGAGGACCAGACAGAGAAGTGACACATTTCAAAAGAACTGCTCCCTGTTACTAAAAATAATGACTCAACCGCAGTTAATGATATCAGGTAGACAATTAGAACATTATTCACAAATGTCTGCCAAAAAACAATAAATGCCTTATTTTCAATATTACAGGTATACTCCAAAAATGAATGAAAGCTGTTAGAGACCAGTTATCATTATGCAAATTAATTTTGTCATTCTGATCATGAGTATTTTTGTGAAGTTTAAATAAAGTACAATAAAATAAAATAAAATAAAATAGCACAATGGCAAAATGTTTTAAGGTATGACCAGCTCAGCTGGATGTACAACAAGTGTTTTAAGGTAGTTTTAAGGTATTACCAGTTCAACTGACTTGCTGAATGGCTTAAAAAGCAGGTGTTGTTTACATCTTGCTTGATCAATGGTGCATTTAAGCACAGATCATTCAAAAACAAGTTATACTCAAAATAAATACAGGTGCAAAGCACTCATGCTTGTTCACACCCACACACACACACACACACACACACACCCAAACACCAGTTCATTCTTAATTTAAAACTTCCTTCAAAATAAAATAAATTACGATTTTCAGTACCTGAATGTAGAACGTTCTTGTACTTGTGATGATCTCAAAAAGGTTATCACGCGAAAGCAGATCCCTTAAAAAAATGTGTAATAAAAATGTAAATCTTTGATGAAATCGTACTTTTACTGACTACAACACTTCGTATTAAAATACAATCTTTGTGCTAAATCCAGGGAAAATGATCATGCAGAACTTTGTCACTGCCACCACATAATCTTACATCTCTAAAATGGCATTTGTACAAGAGAAGAAAAAAATAATAACATACAAAGATAAACAATGAACATGATGTAAATGTCTGTGATGGCAGGTCTTCAGTCTTGACACGAGGTTTTTTATTTCATGTTAAAATAGATCAATGCATTGCAAGTTAAAACTCATTTAAGATAATAATTACACCTTAAGTACCATGCTGTACCTTTAAGGGTACGTTAAAGGGTTTTTCAGTGTACCAGGAAATGCTCGTTGACTATGAAACTAGAGGAAAGTTAAGGGGACAAAAGCATCCAGTGACAAGCCCAAGCATGACTCGATCTGCATCACGTTCAGACTAAACTCAGCTTACCCTGATTTCACAAGGCACTCATGAACTTTATATATATCCTTCAGTCGAATACTCCGTAAGGGGTCCTTATCCTGAAATCAAAATACTGCCATGGTTAGTGTGTCCATTTCATCTCAGAACAGGTTCTTATAAGGGCAGAAGCTGTTCACTGTATCTCACCATCTCACTTTTATAGTAGCTCACAGCCTGGTCATCTAAAATGAAAAACCTCCTTTTCCAGCTTTTTCTCTGAGAAGGCAAATGAAAATCATGATCAAAAGAAGCACCTTCAGGGGAATTACCTCATTTCAGTACTGAAGAATGAATAAAGTCATGCTATACCACATTGCCCTGTTTGACACAGTAGCCCGCTCTCACAACGTTGGGGCGTAAACTCTGGCATCTTCTCAAAGTTACATGCGAGCTGGGGTCGTTAGTAAAGACATCGTCTGCTTCATTCTAGAACACAAATCAGGACCAGAATCAGAAAACGTTATTGATCTTATGTTATCACTGCACAGACGTGCACAGACCAGAAAATTATAAAATATATATGATTAATTTCAATACAAATCTGTAGAAAAACCTCCATATGAAATAGAGTATGCCCTTCACACACATGCTGGGTATAAACACTAAAGATCAGTGAATTTCTAATGACACAGATGGTAGTTAGGGGTGTGTTACTGCATGTAGTAGAGATCAGTAGTATATAAGCAGTAGTGACATTAACATGGTAAGATTATTTCACATAATTAGATTTTGCACATTATGATATGATTTAGCACCCTTTCAAAAATAAACCTCACACGATACTGTACATGGTAACACTATTGCACAAAAAATATTTATAGTACATAATGCTATATACAGTAAGGCATGAGATCCTATGATTTGTTTTTTTGTTTGGCATCACACAAATGTCCTACGAAGTGTAATAAAACACCAAATGTACAAAGAACCTGTTGGACTGGTGTGTGGACAACCACGCCTCCCACGATTTCTGTCTTGTAAGCCTGTCGAGAAGTTGACTGAGCCTGGCTCGTCACAGTGGAAGTGGCATCTGTACTCTGAGTAACGGGTGGGATTTTGGGAACCTGAACATGGCAAAGGAAACGCACAAATGAATGTCATGCTTTTTTTTAGGCCTGCCATGGTCATGAAATTTTATCCCACTATAAATTGTCATGCAAATATTTACAATGAACAGTTCATTGTATTTTTAACTGCATTTTTAACTTTTTTACTGTGTCTTAATAAAACAGTTTTGCTTACATGTACATGGTTTTCAACTGATTTACACTAGGTTTGCATGTAATGTAAATAATGTTCATGTTAGTATGTAAACATTTCATCTACCATGTTAGAGAAAAAAATGGGATGAATCTTAATAACTGATCAGAAGATTAAGAAATACTTGTGACAGGAATATTTGCATTTTGTTAAAGGTGTTCACACGATAGAAACATAGGGTGGTCACTGTTTTATCAGTAATAAGATACATATATATCTGATAATAACAGTCTGATAATAACAGGGAATCATTTTAGTTGACATTAGTGTTTACATGTGTATATAAATAGGGTTGTCAATAATGCTCTTCTCATTATTGCAAGATGAGCATTTAAAACATGCACTGTCATCACATGAACCCCAAATCATTACAGAGTAGCTAGGTTTTCATCCTTTTTTTAAATACTCACCATCCCCAGAGACAATTATGCAAATCATATTTTTAAACACTTGTTTGGGGGGAGGATGCATTAGGGTTGTGCACACGCCTTTTAAGAGGCACTCCCTGAGGACCAGTGTGGTGATAAAGAGCACCAAGCAGCTCTTGTGCACAATGGCATTGGTCAGGAGACATAACCGTGAGAGCACAAACACACACTGACACACCAACACTCTCTCAAAATATGACAGAAATTCTACTGGCTACAAGTTTAAACAAAGTTTCCATCCTCCCTCCCACCTGTCTGGAAAATGACACATCACAGGGCATCATAGAGGTGGCATCTGTTTGAGTGTAAATGAATAAACCTTGCCATCAGTTAGAAAGCATTTGTGTGTGCTGGTGTCATACTGTAATTTTGGTGGCCTTGTTCAGAGCGATCACCCACTCCTTCAAGTCCACGGCATCATTGGCTTGGAGGAAGTACCGTCGTGACAAAGCATTTATCACTGCACATAAAATTGTTATGACAGTCAGGTTGAGACAACCTGTTTTATACATTTAAGACAATCTGTTCTGCAACTAATATAATTTATTCACTATCTATTACTCAATGAATGTTTGTTATGCAGTCAGAATTTGGAGTGGCTGTGGAGTTAAATAACACGTGGGATTCACAACTAACACTCACCAAAGCAGAATTCAGTCTTGGGCTTTTGCTTGATTGAAACTTCACTAACCTGTGTGTGTAGAGAGATGGTTAGAAATAAAGATAGAAAAAAATTGAGAGAGATAGAGAGAAAGAAACAATGAAAGAAAGAAAGAAAAAAGAAAGAAAGAAAGAAATAGAGAAAAAGAAAGAAAGACAAATAGAAAGAAAGAAGAAAGAAAAAAGAAAGAAAGAAGAAAGAAAGAAAGAAAGAAAGAAAGAAAGAAAGAAAAAATAGAGAGAAAGAAACAAAGACAAAGAAAGTAAGAAAAAAGAAGACAAAGAAGACAAAAGAAAGAAAATGAGAGAAAGAAAAAAGAAAGAAAGAAAGACAAAGAAAGAAAGAAAAAAGAAAGAAAGAGAAAGAAAGAAAAAATAGAGAGAAAGAAAGACAAAGAAAGGAAGAAAAGAAGAAGAGAGAAAGACAAAAAAGAAAGAAAAAAGAAAGAAAGACAAAGAAAGAAAGAAAGAAAGAAAGAAAGAAAGAAAGAAAGAATGAAAGATATTAACCAACGTATTTCATGTAATGGGGTCACTCCAAATGGTCTCAGTCCAATCATTAATATGACTGCAGCACTAAAAGAAACTAAACATAAATTACTATGTTTTTCTTTACAATTATGCAGCGTTTTGGGACCATCATTTGTCGGCCAGTGAGGAAGAGTATATCACACTATACAAGCCAATTACTGGTCCAATAACTATGATTTTTGACACAAGATATAACGTGCCATTTTCACATCATGTAAAAATTAAAACAACAAAAATGGAAACAGTATCCACTGGACATGGAGGTTTTGTCTAGACAGCGACGCTATCCTGTCACAAGCCTTTTACTGAATACTTGTAAGGTATTCAGTTCACATTGCGGGTCGGTATTCCTGGGCTACAAAACACCTGCTCACAAAGGTGATAAAATAAATACCTCTTACCTTTGAAATGTAACTCAGTCGCAAACTTCCAACACAGTTTGCTCCATCTGGTAAATTCTGTTCCCAGAGAGAATGCAAAGTTATGCAAAACCTACTAACACTGATTTGGAAACAGGATAAGTTACATTAGCATGTTAGAAAGTTCTGCTTTTTGTGAAAGAGGTCAGTTAAAAACGCACCTCTTCTTTGTGCTGGTTACTGTTAGAATTACCTGTGGATTGTCCATGTACCAGAGGAGAGAGTTGTGTAAGGTGTCCAAGATGAAGTAGCGTCTGTGAAACTTAGAACTGTTCTCATTTTCCTCGATGTCCAAGAATCCACAGATGCGATTCTGTCTGTCCAGATAAGGCATGACCTAGATCTAACAGAAGGAGGAGGCAGTTTGTTATGCACACACCAAGCAGAATCCAGCCTAGAAAGAAAGAAAGGAAGAAAGAAAAAAAAAAGAAAGAAAGTGTATATAAAGGGCAAGAATAAAGAAAGGATCAATGCATGATTGAAAGAAGGAAAGAATACATAAAGAAAAAAAGAAACAGAATAATGATTGAAAGATTGAAGATAGGACAGCAAAAAAAGAATAATGTAAAGAAAGACTAAATGAAAGGGGAAAAAAAGAAGAAATCAAAAAGAAAAAGACAAGAAGGAAAGAAAGAAATCAAGCAAGCACGAACAGAACAAAGACTTAATAGATTAAATTTAGAGAATTGCCAATTGAAAGACAGAAAAACAGAAAGAAAGTCAGAGAATGAATGAGTGACAGAAAATGCGAGAACAATAGGGTAGAAAGAATAAAAGAAATAACGAAGAACAGAAGGAAAGACTTTAAACACCCCGTGTCAATAAGACTGCAGGTCGATATGGTATAAATACATTAAAGGTTATGAACGCTGTAGCAGGGTCACTCCACATGATCTCAGTCCGCTATTAGACTGGAGGAACGAAATGAGGGAACGAATGAAAACAGGGCTGTGAACTAACTAATAGGTTTTTCTTTCAAAATATGCAGCCTTTTGGTACAACAGTGTATTTTATCGCAAAAAACAAAACCGTCCTACTCAAATTATCTTCCAAAACAAAACTGAAAACACCCAGTTTACACACCCACCCACACACTCCCGCACACACACTCATACACACTCACAAGCATTCAGCAGCTTCCACTCACCTGCAGCAGGCCTCACTAACAAGCCTTCTGTTCATTTAAAACCAAACTTCCAAACTGACCGCACCGTGCATGTTTCTACAGCAAATATGAAAGATCAGCGACTGAAAGCTGCCGTCTGAGCCAGAGGAACTCACACACAAAGTCCCTAATATCCAGAACCGGCCTTTATCTGCTTATACAGGGCCATGCAAAACAGCTTCAGCCACACTGCTCTCTCTTTATCTATCACTGGGTTTGTGTGTGTGTATGTGACCGTATCTTTAAGTCTATAACTCTAATCTACTCAGAGCGCGTGTGAAACTCGAGCATCGAGCTGCCTGCCCTGGCACACACACACACACACACACACACACACACACACACACACAAACAGACGCGCGCACGCGCGCACATCTGCCACACCTAGTCTGCGCCTCTGTACGCGCAAACCCCCACCGAGCGCTAAAAGTTTCCCTCACCCTCGGTGTGCCAGCTGCGTCCTGGTTTTCTGTCCTCGTCCTGATCCTCGGGGTCCGCAGACAGCGCTCAGCAGTGTGGGCAGGAGAGCGGGCAGAGTTTGCGCTAGCGCATGATAGCACAGGGATGCGTGCCTTGTTCCGGGTCTCTGCGCAGTTAAAACCAAAACCGCGCATCCGGTCGTGTGCACTTTTTTGCCTGCATAAAGAGGAACGTTAGTAGGAGCATGTGAGAAGACACGAATGACCACACTCGGACGAAGATATAACTACTTTTCTTTTTTTTTCCTATTCCTCACGCTCCAGAAACGGATCTGGTTGACTTTTAAGAGAGCGTTAAAGTCTGTTTCTGGATATGGTTGTTTTTATCTTCATCCTGCTGCATTATTTGTAAAGTTTTCATTTCTCTATTATCATTAACATCTATGTGGTAAAGCTCGTTATATTCATGTGTGAGGACAAAGTTTTGACGTTTCACTCGAGAAAGGAAGAGTTTCTCAGGCCCTAATACGTAGATGACACACTCACGAACACAAGGAAGTTCCTCTCCCTTAAACATCCGCCTCTAGCTTAGAGCTCAACTCTGAGCTACTTCCTCGCCCTCAGTGGACGGTTGGCAGGCGGGGGCGCTGTTTTATTCACACAATAGAAAAGTGTAAACGTAAGTGTAAAGTGTCCATTGGTGAACGCCACAGAACACAGAGTGAAAATCTTCTTTGCTTTTAACCCATTTACTCAAGTGAAGAAGTAGTCAGCCAGTAACATACGTGGGGGCGGTTCCTTGCCCAAATATACCTCAGTCGTGATACTAGCAGTTCCTGGATTCAAACCCACGACCTTCTGAATGCTGGGCAACTCCCTAACCACCAGAACACTAGCTGCCCCACGGTTAAGATAAGTAAAAAAGTGATGGACACTCTCAGAAACACCTAAGACAAGTTCTCAGCCGGAACACAGAAATTCCACATACACTATAACCTCTATGTGTTGGCTATGCCTCAGTGAAGAGTTTAATGTCAATGCTTCAGTGTATCAAGGTATTTCCAGCTTTGTGGACACAGTTTAGGGAATAACCCTTTTTACTCTAGCATGACTTTGCCCTGGTGCACCAAGCAAGCTTCATAAAGACATGGTCGAATGAGTTTGGTGTGGAAGAACTTAACTGGCCTGCACAGAGCCCGATCTCAAGCCCATCCAACAGGTTTAAGATGAACTGCAAGAGATTGCAAGCCTGGTTGCAAAATGGGGGACCAATTCCATATTAAAGTGTATGTAATGGAAGTCCCTGTTGGTGTGATGGACAGGCGTTCCAACATTTTTGTCTATATGGTGTTTATTTAGACTTTGATCGCTACTGAAATCTATTCTTTTGGAGAACAGAATACATTAAAGAAAAGAAACACTGTACACATGGGCGGCGCGTAATGGAGGCTTGGGGAGGCTGAGCCTCCCTAAAATTAATGCTGGGAAATTGTGAAAATAACGTACATGATGTGTGAATATTATTAAAGATGATTTCAGAATGAACGC
>JBBMFX010000016.1:12788196-12801416 GCA_037832545.1 Rhabdalestes septentrionalis | reverse complement strand
AATGTTTGATTTTATGTTGTAAATTGTGTGCTATTTTATCTTACTGTCTTGTAAAGTGTCTTTGAGTATCTTGAAAAACACTATATAAATAAAATGTATTATTATTATTATTAATAATTAGTTTAGGTTTTCCTTCTGTATTGCTGCTATTGAAAATACCTGCCCCGGTCAGACATGAAGACCCATGTTGCCATTTTTTTTTTTAAACCAAGTCATAGATGAATGAGAATAAATTATAAAACACTACACAAAAAGGTCTCATTTAAAATATAATTGTTTAGTACTATTAAAATACAAAAGTACATTTCCTAGGCAACATAAAATCAGCAGTTCAGAAATAGTCTTCTTTTGTAATAGAAAAGCTCACATTCCAGACCTCATCAATCAGGGACTGATGAAGGAGCTATTAAATGTAAATAAGTATGAAATATAATTTTATGAAACAGGGGACAGCTGTCACTTGTTTTAATCTCTGGTGTGCTTGTGGGTCTAGAAAGTCAACTTGCAATGTCAACAGCTGTCATAAGGATTGATCAAATTTCTCATGGTAAGCTTTAGAAAAAAACAGCATACTGCAATCACAAAGCAAAACCAATCGTTAGTTTGCAGCTGTGAAAAGTGATGTTTTCGGATCAGTGCAGGGCCATTTAATGTTTAATTCCTGGTATTTTACAGAAATAAGTTGTTTATAAAAATAGTAACAATAAATATCAGTGCTTACATATTTTATTAAAATTAGAACTGGTCAATATGATTTATAAAACCATATGTAAACAAAACGAATACACTAAAATACCACTGGTATTTAACTGGTGTTTAACAGTATTTAAAATGAATGTTTATCAAACATTTACATAAATCTTCACTTCTGCGTGTTTAGATAATATAATTTACAACTATAAACAAGAAGACACTCACCAAAAGGTAAGCAGTCATTTTTTGAAAGAATACAGGGTGCCAAAATGCATTTTTTTAACAAGCAAAGTTATGAAACGGAACACGTGTCATTTGACAGAATCCTTGAGAATGTGAAACTGTTCATGGTCAAAATCCCATTTCTCCCAAAAGATTCTGTTGGTGTATCTGAAAAAGAAACACACACACACACACACACACACACACACACACACACACACACACACACACACACACACACACACACACACACTACATTCGATTAATTTGGCAGACTTGAATAATACACATTATTATTTAATATCAGACACCTTTGTTCACAAAACAAAACCTACAAAAATAAATCTACAAATACATCTCTCTCACCTAATCTACAAAAAAAACTCTCAACCTTCCCCAGTCAAACTACATAAATTCCACCTCCTGCCCTGCTTTGCAGATGTGACGAGGTTAATCAGGAGCTCGTTATTTGTACAAATATTTCTCAAGCAAATGTAAAAAAAAAAGGCAGGCCTACAAGCACATGAGGTTGCGAAGAGGAACATGTATATGAAATAAAGCAAAATCTTCACCTGTAATAAAAACAGGGAACCGGGCAGACGCATTCTGGACCTGAAGACGAACCAGACAGCGAAGGTAGTCTGGTCTGTCTCTTGAAATGACATCACACTCATGATAGGGCAGGACCTCCACTATCCCAGCTTCCTGGCAGCAGTCAATGAAGTTCTTTTTTGTCTGTGCCTCAGAACTGCATCTGATGACAATTTGGACATCAGTCAGTCAGAGAATCATACTGGTACTGTGGATACTGACTATCAAACACATGTTAACACCAAGATCTTACTTCATTCACACAGATATTTTGTAGTTCTGTATAATAAAATGGACAAAATTATCATTTTGACATTTCTGTTTTGTAATGTTTTACTTTTTAAAATGTTATTTACATTAGGATGTTTCTAGAGACATTTACTGTTTGGGGTTGGAATAATCTGGAATATACCTGGCAGGACAATGTGTTTACCTTGCATCTTCCCGAAGCTTGCGGCTGTCTCTGTAGTGCAAAAACCACTTCCACTTCCCTTTTTTGTCTAGCTCCTCCATAATGCCCACAACCTTTTTCATGTTTTCTTATAATGTTTAATAAAAAGGACACAACAAAATGACATATTTTGAAATGTTGAGAAAGTTACACACATTATTTGAAGTAATGTTTTCTATACTCAAAAATCACTACCTAAAGTCAGCCTGTCCAGAGCGACTTCATCAAATACCACAAAGCCTCCCTTGGCAAAAAGTTCCTGGTGTGTAAGATTCACAACATCATCGGGTCGGTCGATGCCTGCAAAGAAGACTCTGGAGGACTTCTTCAAATCAAGCAAATGTGGGACCTGGAAAGTACAGATATTAAAGTTATTTTCACATTTGGGAAAAAATTCTGTGAAATTCTGAAAATACTGGATGATACTGACTCACCTCACAAATATGCTCTGCAAAATCCTCATTTCTTAATATAATAATAAGAGGAGGCTGGTCTTTGTCATCAATGTCAAACTGACAAAGTTCAACTGCTGTGTGTCCCTCTGCCTCCAATAAGTCCTTTAGGGTCAGAACAACATCAATGAATGAACATGCTATGTTAACACAACTGTTCTGTAAATACAATTACTCGTCTAATGTTTGCCTACCTTAGTTTCCTCGAAAAAAGGGTCCGCAGATGTAACCAGGACGTAGAACTTGTATTTAATTTTGCATGCTTGTCTCACAATAGAGTTCAAATTTTCATGCAAATGATCGAACATGGCCTTTTTAATGTGGCCACAGAATGCAGACTGTGTGCCACCTGCAGCCGTCTCAGCATCCCGTTTTCTTTTTGCCTTGCCCTGGTGATGAGAAATGGTCTTGCCAGTACAAACATCATTCATCAGGGTTTTGTAGGACTTTGCGCAATCTTTTGTTATGTCTGATATCTTGGAGCAAGAAGTCTCATTGCCTCTTTCACAGAAAAGGCTTTGGAGATGCAATGGTTTCCCATAATTCATGGTCTCCTTTATGCCTTTCCTTTCAGACATGTCTACATTTATCTTAAACTTAGTAAGAGTTGGCCAGGCCTCATCAAACTGAACAGAACTTTCTTGCTCAGCAAGTCTTGAAAACTGAATGGTCATGCCGGTTTCAGCAGAACTGACTTTCGGTTTCTGTTGTAAATTAGCTCTAGGTGTTGGCTTGGTGTTTTTGAGCATCCGAGTCATCTTCTCTGAGAAAATTAAATACTCCCGTTCCATTAAAGACTGGGTGATTTCAGATTTTGATCGCTGATTTTCCCAGTTATGAAAAGAATCTTCCACATTCAGGCTTTTGCCTGTTTTGCCTACTGATCGCTTGAGAGTGGAAGCGTTTTCAAATATGGCTCTGTTACCTTTCTTGTCAAACACAGTGATGATAGAAGATGGTGCAACAAGGGCAAATCCATCATTCTTTTCACTTGCATGAAAAACTCCTTCTCTCTTGAAATATCTGCGCCAGTCAAAAGACTGTTTCCCTTCTGTTTCATACTGATATGGACTGGAAGTGACTGTCCGTAATGTTTTAGTTCTTTCTAAACCACCAGAAAACGTCTCCCTTATGCTGTCCTCTGTATCTGCATGAAAGTGATCTTGATCCCACTCATCCCGATAAGATGTTCTCTTGGGTTTCTTTTTACTGTAACAAATACTGTCTGAGTCATCATGAGATTTAGATGAACATAAATCTGCTTCATGTCTGAAACTCCTTTCATCCGACTTATCCACAGAGAACATGGAATCTGCATAGTAAAAATGTTGTTCCCAGTCAGGGATGTCTGAGCCACATTTCATAGTTTTTCTAGGCATTTGTGCAGCTTCTCTGTAAATCAAAGTCTTGTTTCTAAAATGTATGGGAGGATCCTCTGAATCCTCATCATATGCATGAGCTTCCTGGAATACCTCAGGTTCACCTGGTTTGAAGCTAGACCTATGCAGCCATGACGGAGGTAGTTCTGATGACTGCTCTTCATATTGCTCAGACAGTTCATCAAATTGTTCTTTTTGAGGCGGACCATCTTTAGAAATGTGATCTCTTGGTTTCTGGGTGGCCCTAAGGAGGTTAAAATTAGGCACATTCTGTTTGGGCACATGTTTACTGATTAATGATTTGCTTGAATCAGTCACATTAACTGTAGTGTCAAGCTCCTTAACAGACCAACAAGTACCCTGAGACGAGGATTGTTCCTCGTCACCTGCAGAGTTAGGAACGCGTCTCTCTGAATAGGTAGGTGGGGACACAGGTATGACAGGTGACAAATCAGTGTTGTTGGGGCTCCTGCTTACACCATAGAGCTGCCTTTCAAAACTCTGATTGTCTTGCAAATCCTCACCACCCTCCTGATTATATGGCAGTTCATCCTGAGTAGGGGTGCAGCTTCTGCTGTTTAGCTCAGAGGCTGTATCTATTTGCAGTGCTGGTGGGGTCAACTCCCGGCTGTCAAAATTCGTACTAATCGCAGTGATTTTATCAACAGACAATTGGCAAACTGTAGGCGATGAACATTTCTGGTCAGGGTCTTTCTCCTGAGATTGAAGGTCTTTGCTTGCAACACCCCTTTCTATTAGTGTTGTATTTGAAATAGCTAAATAATCAGCTGCTTTGGGACTAGCCTCGTTCATTTTATGTGGTTCTGAAACAGTGGCTACAGTGGAAGGGGAGACATCACAGTATACTTTATCAGGTTCAGCCTGACTAATTACAGGAGTCTCATTCTCAGCCACAGGTGAGGGGCAAAACCTTGTGTTTTCACCATTATTCTCTGTTGTGGAACAACTGTCATCAATAGCAGGTGAAGTGTGACCTTCATTCAACTTAATGAACTGATGTCCAGTTGAACTCAGGTCATCTGCAGATGAATCAGCTTCCATTTCTGGTGGAGCACCATCCCTACTCTGTTCCTCGTCACTGCTTACTAGCAATGTCCTAGTACACATTTCATCTGGATGGAGCTTTCCAGTATCAGCAAGATGTTCAGCAGCATGCACTTCATTCACTTTCTCGTCAATCTCATCTTCTGAAATACTCTCATCACAGATTTGCAGATCCTCTTCAATACAATCGTTTTCCGCATCTGACACATCAGGCTCACCAGGCTCTCTCTCCTCAAAGTCCATTTCACTGTTGGAATTTTTACAAATGAGCTGTGCTTGTTCTCCATTCTCACTTTCATGACTTTCTCTAATTTCTTCACCTGTAATTTTCTCACATTTCTTCAACACATGTTCCTTGATGACTTTTACATGAATTGGTTCCTGAACTGCCTCTGTATTACCATCATGATGCTCAGTCACAGATGTACAAACTCCAACAGAAGGCTTAGTGCTGGCTTCCTCCTCTGTTTTACCATTCACATCCTGTATGTTCACAGGTGTGCTGTCTTCTACACCATGTACAGGTTTATCAGCATCCTTTACTTTATCATCATTTCCATCTTGTACAAGTGTGTCTTCTTTGACACTCTGCATCGGTTTACCCACATCCTTTGCTTCATCATGAGACACACCAGATATTGGCTCATTTTCCATGTCATGCATAAGCCTAGGTGTCTCATCTCTGACCTCTGGCATAGGTCTAACATTCTCTTTAGTTGTGTTCTCAGTACGTGTTCTCCCAGTTGTATCAGTCCTGTCCTGTGTAGTTTCACCATCTGTTACAGATTTCACTTCCTCTTTTGCCACATCATGCACTTCCATAGGCATGTCATGAGAGATAGGAATGCTGTTTCTTTCTCTGAACAAAAGTCTGCCATCTCTTACATTAGCCATAGATTGAATAGTTTGCACTGTACTCTCAGTCACATCATGAATGCCCACAGATATATCACCTCTCCTATCAAGTGCAGTGTTACTCTCCACCTTTGTATTGACATTTTCATCACACAAAACCACAGAACTGGCAGAACTTCTTCCTTGCGGGGTTTTGACTGCAGTCTCCTCTTTGTTATTGCCAGGTTTTACATTTACCTGTGCACCACTTTTCTCAGAGAGTTCCGTTTTATTCTCATTTGTGGACACACTGTCATTATGCCTTGATAAAGGCACTTCATCCACACATTTGTCCTTTAATCTCGTACTGAGAATGTTTTTTCTGTCAGGGATTTTGCCATGTATCCTTGAGAGAATCACAGGACTGATAGGTGCTACAACTTGGTGAAATACAGCTTTTGGATCAAGGCTTGTGCCTGTTCCAGAGGCCACTTTGGCAGGAGCATTGATCCTTGGTACTGGTGGCGACCTCCTCGTATATACAATGACATTCTTTTGCCTTTTTGAGCTTCTGTCTTCGTTTATGTGCATATTTGATGCCTGTTCACACAAATGACTGTATGCACAGTTGTTCTCCAAGAGTTTTGTATAAGAGCTTTCAGTGGCAGTATCATTATCTAGGTCACTGAAACCATCGTCAGGAACTGGACTTTTTCCCAAAAGATACCCAGTGGATCTGTAATCCTGCATGGGGAGACAGAATGTTTTATTAATCAGTTGAGAGTAAAACTCATATTTAAGAGGATACATCTATGAATCTATAGTAAATTATTATATGGTGTTCTCCACAAACATACACACAAACCCACACAATAAAGATGCAGTTCATTTTTCTACAGGGTAAGGGTCCTTGGGTAACCTTGCAAATGTAAACTTGTATGTTATCAACATGTAACCATGACAATTTTTTATTAATTAGTAGTAATATTTCTACTCCATTTATATTTTTCTAGAATAACTGCTCTTGCAAATGATCTTGGTGAAAACTCTTTATAAATGATTCACTTTTCATTGAAGATGATACACAATGTATTTAACATTGTCTAGTTAATGTATGTATGCAAAAATCTGTATAATTTCTCCAGGAATGCTTACCCTAGCATCTAACTTTGAAAGGCTGGGAGAATGGAACGAACTGGGTAAAGGTCGCTGGTTACTTTCCGTTGTGTGTTCCTGTCTGGATCTTACGTCAGAAATGCTTGTGGGCTTTTCTTCACTGCCTCCTTGTAAAACAGAGCAGTGATTTGAAGGTTCAGTTGCTCTGACCGAAAGGTCAAGAACATCAGTTACAGGATGCAACAAACTAGTTTTGTCCTCCTCAAAATTCACATCGACATCAGTTGGGGGTAAAGAAGCCTGGATATTGTCTGACACTTTTGGAGATTCTTTTCTTTCAAGAAGAGAACTGCTGTGGTCCAAGTGAAAGAACCGGGATGTGGGCTTGCTGTAGAACAGACCTATCCACATATGAAAGATAAGATGGACATGCTCATAGGTGTCTTCAATGCTGAAATCCCATTTGCTGTGAAAACAAGGAAAAGACAAGAATTTAATGCTAGCATTACAAAGTACGAAATACATTTTCACGATAACTTCCATTTTCCGTTTTTTAAAAAAATGATAAATATTTTTATTACTTGTCTGAAAGTAATAACTGTGACATGGCACCCTTAATTTCAGTTTTAAGGGAAATGTTATTAAATTATAAAGAACTCTGAGCTTCCAGCTTTTTGGAGAGAGTTTAAGGAAGGCCCTTTTTCGCTGGTGTAGTCTCTCTTATTGTGCCAAACGAGAATGACCAGAAATGTCTGAAAAGCATTGGATACTTACATATTTTAAAAAATGTATAAAAATTCTTGTGCCTCTCTATAGTGTATACTGGCCAAACTTTGCTCTGAGCATTTTTAATATTAATATTAATAATTTTAAAATTAATATTAACTAAGTCCAAGCATACACGTTTTCTCAGGCATCCATGTTATTTTAGTTTCCACCGGTGAAGTGGTACAGTGCTCTGAGGAAAAGATGCCAGCCATGAATTCATGATTATTACAATTAACTTCTTTGTCTATGCATTCTATATACTTAATTTTATATAATCAGACTGTTCTATTGTTAAATTTTTTAGACTACAGTTTTGTGGTTAAAAAAAAGAACCTTACAATATTAAGTAAAAAAATGAAAGCCAATTTAAAAGGTTAAAATTTGTCACATGTGCATACTCTCATAATGCATTATTGGGGACAATGAAACACTTCTGAGCTTACTCACTCTTGAGCTCTTTATATAAAAAAATATTAAAGGATAAAATATAAACAATGTTATCACATACCCGTGTAGTGCTCTTGCCACACATTTTTCTAGTCGGTCATTTGTAAACCTGCTATCAAATTTAAAGTCATAATTTTCTCCCCAAAGCCTTGCCACTTGAATCGAGCCCTCCTTTGCAATAATTCGCCTGTGGTGTAGAAATCTTGGCCTCCGCACTTTGGCCTTCAGTGTAGACGTGGGTGGCACATCTGAAGATGTGTGATTCTGTTTATTTTTGCCTCCACTTCTTTCGTCAGGTAACTTCAACTGAAGCTTGGACTTCAAGAACAGAGGAGACTCAACACATCCAGCTGAAGGGGAAACCTGGGGGCATGCTCCAGACAAACCTGGCAGAGAGGTGGTCTGTGAGTAAGAATGCTCTTTTGATATTTCCAACATCACATCCCCAGGCACTACAAGACCATCTGGGAAAGGGGATCTGGGGGGTAATTTGAATTTGGCAGAGGAGCTTTGCAACAGAGCATGAAGAACTGATGGTGAGATACTAGGTTTGACTCCAACTTTGGTTTCTTTTCTGGATTTTGCTGGGTTACGAAGCAATTTGTCACTATTCACACTGAGGGCCAAGTCAGCGAGGAGATTAAGAGCATCTGAAGGCAGAGATGCACCAGTGACTAGTGCCTCATTACTGCTTTTGCTCTCAGAGCTTTTACGTTTTCCTCCTACCCTATCCTCAGTTAGTGCAGATTTGAGCTGTTGGTCAGCTTGTTTAGCTATTTCATAAGGGGCAGAGGTGCCATAATTGATGCATCCTGTGAAAAAAGAACAAAACACAGAGACAACAGAGCATGAAAAAGCAGCAAGAAAGAATGGGCATGAAAAAAAAGCAGAATCTGTCAGACATGCACAAAACACACAACAGTAGTGAGAGGAGAAAAGAAGAAAAGAGTGACAGTCTTATGCTTTCCCAACTAAAAATGTACAATTAATATGTTAATAATAAGATTAGTAACAAAGTATAATATAAAAAAGGTTATGTAAGATTTTTAGTAGGGTTAGCAGGAGAAAAGCAAAACAAAAGCAGAAAGAACATAATTAACCAATTTGTTTTCATGGTTTTCTGCCCATGACTTCTTCCCAGTTGTTAGGACTCCTCCATGATTCTATGCTGCCAGTACTGGGTGGGTGAAGGTGAAGATATGCACTTTAGGAGAACTCTAACCACCAATTCAGATGCTAGCGCTGGCTATCATCACGCTAAGCGGGTGAAGTTAGGGGGAGAGGGAGGACTTTCCTATCCTTCTAGAGCAAGACAACTGTGCTCTTTTGCACTCCCAGCCATGGATGGGTGTAGCGATACCAGGGATCAAACTCACAATCCCCAAATGATGGGATTAGCGCTAAGGCAGTTGCGCCACTTAGGTGCTAGTTTTAGCCAAATTTTACTGGCATGTACAGTTTTCAAGGCTTCTAGGACCACTCCCTATATAACAATTTGAAAGGACTTTGGTGGTAATACTTGGGATGAAAAGTCCTAAATTAGAGACATTCTAAAGTTCAAATTTTTGAATTTCTTGTGTAGAGCTCAGCAATACTTCAATAATGTTTACTATCGTATACTTTGCTGTAATGTTTGCAACATTCCATGTCCACATATTACACATGGCAAGGAAACAACAATTTACTGTTTTCATACCATTTTCTTTTGGGATCAGCTTCTCTTCAGATGGGATCTTGAGTTCTTTCCACGATACAAGGGTTTGAGACTGTACATTTTTGCTTGGCTCTTCACTACCAGCCGGTTCAGGATTATTTTGAAATGTCTGGCTGTTTGCGCCCTCTGTATCTTTAGGTGGACACAAATTGCTCTTTTCGCCTGTATCTTTTTGTCCATCTAAATTGCTACAAGTAGCCAAGGTCAAATCAGTGTTTGGTCTCCCTTTCTTCAGTTCAGGCTCTGCATTATCTGATGCTGGTTTTTCCTGATCACTTGGACCAGGGGATTTAGTCATTTTTGCTCTTTTGAGGACAGTCTTTAATTTACTTATAGATATTGCCTTATACAGATTATCTTTTGTTTTGCATATTTTGGGATCAGAATCTGATGGGTGGTCACTATTTTTGTGTGATATAGTGTCTTTCTCTGTAACAACTTGGGATGATGGGGCCTCCACTGTTTGTAATGGGGAAGGTGCACATGATGGACTAGTATTTGTTATCAAAGAAGAGTCTTGACTGTCTTTTGTATCAGTAGATGACTTTATGTCTCCTGCACCAACTTCTGATCCATGGGGAACAAAGACTCTGCCACATTCTGTGATTATTGTCTTGAGGCCATATCGTTCCCTCATGTTAACACCTTCCATTTTTCTTTTTGGTGTGCTGGTTATAACAGTTCTTGTAACACTAGGCTCAGCAGGTAAAGGACTGTTCTCCAATGTAGATTCAGCTTCACTGTTCTTGATATCTGACCTTAATACCCGCTTCTCAGTGGAACTAGCTTGCCAGAGCCTCTTGCGCCTTGGGAGAGAACGCCATTTTTTTCTTGCCGGATCGTTGGGTGAGGACTCCACTCTCTCGCTGTTAACATTCTGTTCAGGTGTAGCATCTACAGATGAGCAAGAGGGTAAAATAGTGTTTTCAACAGGAGTTGGTGTTTGACCAACTTTAAGATTCTTTCTCAAAGCCTTCATTTTTCTCTTGCCACGACGTCTTGACAATCGTTTCAAATGGTGCCTTGTCTGAGGAACATCACTGCTTGGCTGAACTTTAACACCACCTTCAACTAATGTATCAGTTTGGTTCTCTGATGCAGTTGGGGATGAAATGGACCTTGGAAGACCAGCTTCCTTTTGAACGTCCTGGTCAACACCAGGTATCGTTTCGCTGTCCTTTATAAGGACATGTGTCGTACTGTCTGCTTTCTTAGAGGAATCAAGCTCAGCCCCAGAGTCAGTCTCAAAATGCTGACTCGTCGTAGTTGGCACAGTTAAGACATTTTTTCTCGCTTCTGTTAACAGTACACTGGGGATTTCAACTCGAGTTTCTTCTGTTACCATCCCAGAAACTCCACCACATTCATCATTAACTGAGACACTCGGAGATGTCTTTTCACTGCCTGCAACAGGATTAACAGCACAGTGTTCAGGCAGGTCACCTGATTTTGGTGATGGATTTGTCCGGTGTCCTGTGCTGTCAGAAGACACTGCCACAAGTGTACCAGGTGTGTAACCTTCTTCTGGCAAAGCAGAATGGGAAAATTCGGCAGGCGTGTTCTCCTGCCTTTCATTTTCCTGCTTGCCAGTGTTTTTCACTTCCTCAGACATATTTATAGTGTCAGGTTCATCGGTCACACCATTTTCCAAAGCCATGTCAGCTGGTGGTTGATGGGCCTCCTCAGGAGATGATATGTAATAATAGACATCGTCATCAGGGTCATCATCATTACGCTGCTGTTTTCCAGCAGCAAGGAGTTCCAATGCCCTTGAAACTGGAATTTGAAAGCTGCATGGATGTTCCAAGTATGTCTTTAGGCGCACATTTGCCTCCTCTGTCCATTTTGGAGCAATAAGTGGAAAACCGTCCGGTACATCATACTGATCAGGAAACATACTGGCTTCTCTAGCTGGACTGCTTGAAAGCCCAGGCAAAATAAGAGAGGCAAAGTTCTGCAGATGCATCTCCACCATTCCAAGTTGCTCCCCTTGCTGATTTGGGGGGCACTTCTCCATTTCTGATTCAGCATAATTCAGTGCTGGGAGAATCTGAAGAACATCTGATGAAATATTCGGCTTTAAGTGTGAACTCTTCAGTCTTTTTGTCTCTGCAAAATTTTTTTTTTATAAAAACACAAATCATTTTAAGTAACGATATATTAAAAGTTGACCATAAATAGTTTATAATAACATTTACTCACCTCTTGGTACAGCTCTGGAGTCTGGAAAAATGAACAATCCTTGAAGAGCAGAAGCTTTATCAGTCCCAGCACCTAAAAATATTTTACTCAGTTTATAAGTCAAGGCCTTGATCACTTTGTATGTAAACTGGATTTATAGTAAACCGTTACCTTCATAGGAGAAGAAATGAGATGAATGTAAAAGTACCAGAAAACCACCATCAGCTAAACACAGAACAAGGGCCTGGATGTGAAAAGAAAAGAAAACTGGCTTTAACTTTTTTGTCTAAACCCCATACTCCTTGCACAAAATACTTCAACTGTCCCAGGCTTACCATGTCTTTCTCCTTCAATTCCTGGGTTAAAAGAGACAGATCATTTCTTGCTTCAAAGGAAACTACATCATACAAACTGAAACATCTGGTATCAAGAGAGACTAGAAGGAAAGGAAACAAATTAAGTTTTACAACAGATAACACACAGCTAAATGCTACACCTGTTATCATGCTGGTTCTTTGGAACAAGATCTATAATCAACTTAAAACTTTGAAAATATTTTAATTGAATTTCAACACACCTTCACCAGCAAACAAAGTTTCAAAAACTGCTAGGGGCAATGCCTTCCTTAGTTCAGAGATTTCAATAGCATGGTCAAATTTGACTGTCTTTGGACTGAAGAAAAATACAGAGTAACCATTTTAGTGAATGCACTGATAATTACAGCATTAATTCCTTTATATGGATTATATTTGATAACATATATCAAATACATCAACGTAACTCACAGATTAGCTGGAAACATAGCTCCATGGAAGGACTTTAACCCAATATCGTAGACAACAGAATTAACTTTGAGTTGGCCACTCCAGGGTTGATAATGAAATGCTGAAATTAAAAGGTTTTCATTAAATGGTGCTAGGCAAATTCTATAAGTACGTTTGGAGATTGAGCAACAGATTCAAAGTAACTCTTTTGTTGAACTCCATATACTCTATAATCCTCTATGATTGATTAAAAAGCACTAAAAAGTGAAGGGTTAAGATTACAAATACTTAGTGTAATAAAAATCAATGAATAATGAACACTGAACAAATATATATATTTATATATATATTTATATATATTTATATATATTTATATATAAGAATATGTACATAAAATATTAAAGCAATGCTTACATGTTTTTTCATGGCTGAAATGGAAAAAGAAAGAAGAGACACTTTTACTAATCATCACCAGACGAGTGTTTATTTGCACATTGTGTAGTGCTTGAAACTACTACTTCTACTAATACTACTACTACTAAT
>JBBMFX010000016.1:12756693-12778546 GCA_037832545.1 Rhabdalestes septentrionalis | reverse complement strand
GGACTGCAACACCCGGGACTGGGGTCACAGGAGCAGGTGGCTACGCGGCAGGGGCCCGTTGTAGCTGGAGACACGCCAGACTCTCCCTAGCCCCCTGGATGCGGAGCTCCAACTCAGGCACGAGGTCTGGCTTGGCGTCTCTCATTGGCTGGAACATTGGCTCCAACAGCTCCCGCGCCTGCATGATGCGGAGCTCCAGCTCCGCCGCGAGGTCTTGGCGCTCCAGCTCCGTCATGAGATCACCTCCCGACAGGACCGGGGCAGTCTCCTCCCTCCATCGCGGTGGAGCGGGCTATTGCTCCTGCTGGTGCGGCACGGGCTCGACTTCCCCCTGTGGCGGTGCGGGCTCGTGCACCCACCACTCCGGCGTAACCTCGTGCTCCTTCTGCTGCGCTGCAGGCTCTGCTGACTGCAGCGCGTCGCCCATGCCATGTTGGTTGTTGGCGGTGGTCGGGACGAAGAATGGGGAGACCACTTTTGCTCGGCGTCTGGCCCTACTTTTCCTGACAGGCTGAGAGAGGGGCCACTCCTCCGGGAGGCCCTCGTCCTCTGAGGTCCTCGGCAGGCTTTCCCACGGCCGCTCCCAGAGAGGGCGGCAGCTGGAGAATACCGAATGCTCCTCTCTCCAGTTCAACCTCCAGATGGAGGGATTCTCACATCGAGCGTGGCCTCCATCTTCGCGATGCTCTTCGGAGTCCACGAGTGTGAACGCCGCTGCCCAGGGGTTCAGAGCAGCATTCCACTCACGGACCTCCGCTGCCTCATACCAGGCTGTTTTGGGGAGATCTGTGCATCTGTCACAAACGCGGGGTTTAATCCGTGTTTGTCATTTACCTCTTGGGAGGAACAGGGAACCAGAACACAGATGCTCCATTCTGGGGGGTTTTATTGAACTCAGAAATACAAACACAAATCAAACCTGGCATGCGGGACATCAGGAAAACCAAAACAGCAAACAGGACAGAACAGGGAGTGGGACGTGAGGCGATGCACAGATAAAGAGTGAGTGAAAACAAACCAACTTAAATACTGAGACTTATGGGACTAAAACAAGGAGCAGGTGAGACTAATACAGACAAACAACCTATCAGACACGTGCTCCCAAAACCATGTGACCTAAAACAAGGTGTCAACATAAAAGTCCCTCAAATAACACCAGAAATACAAAATGCACAAACCCAAAAACGGTGACTAAAAACAGCCACCGTTACACATACCCACACATGTACATACTCACATACACATACACAAACATACATACATACACATACACTCACACACAGACACCCATGTAAATACATAGGCATACATATGACAATTAAAGGCACACATGCACTCATTCAAACACACATCCACTCACACTGACAGCCAAATGTAGGCTCATGCATACACACACACATACACACACGCACACAGGTATAGGCATATGTATATAATCAAAAACTACAAAGAACCATATAGCATTGTTAGGAGGAGTGTATAATTTTTCTGTGCTGCTACAGTATTGCTGTTGCTTTGTATTTTGTTCTGTGTTTGTGTGGCTGGTTGTTGCTTTTCAGATGCAGCATTCAGAGAGATTACACTGTGGCAGCAGTTCATTTGGATCTTCAACATCTTCTATCTATTTCTCTATTGTTCTACCCTTGCCTGACTCAGCTTAATTTTAAATCAAATTAATGAATATAAAACTAAAAAGTTCAGGTAACAATAGGGGCATTTACTTAGCAAAGATGTAAGCTTCACATTCTGCTAGCTAAGATGCCAGACAAGACAGGCAAAAAAATAAATACATGAAAATTGTTCTCTAGACCCTTGTTAAATAAATCTAAAGTTAATTTATTCATTCAAATAAAAATAAAATTAATGAAACTGGTATTCAGTGTGTTTTAGATGTTATGTCTTCATACATTAGTAAGTAGTTTCTGTTATGTCAGTTCATTTTGAAATAAAAAGGGAATATGTTTGAATGTGCAATATATTTTTTAAATATTCAATTTCTGGATGCGTACCAATGTTACAGTGAATGTAAAGTGAATGTTTGTGTATGACGCTTTCAGCTGCAGTTTAATACCTGGCATTAGGGACTAGACTGCTGCAGGTGCATCTCTCCCACATTGCACCCTGTCTTGACCAGGGCTGGGGAATTAATTTTTTCAAGGGGTCACATTAAAATTTTAAAATGTGTTGGTGGGCCGAACTGACAATAACTTGATCATATATACACTCAATATTAATTTTCTATCACTGTAGAAAACATTAAAGTTTATGTTTTGATAAGCTGCAACTGATAATCAGAAGTATAAGAATATTCAGTAAATAATTTTGTAAATGTGTTCATTGTGGTGTAGGTCGAAGAGGATAATAATCCTATAAAAGTAATTTTGTAGATTTTGATTCAGATTTGTTTAAGACCGACATGACAGGAAACACTCAGTGTGAGCCTGAACTGTGTCAATCACAAACATCATCAGAAAAGAAAACAGCCAACAATAAACATATTAAATCCATAAATTGCTATAAATGTCAACTATAAATCAATCTAAGAGCAACTCTAAACAATCTAAGGGTTTATCAACACACAAAGCATTCTTGTTTGCAAAGTTCGGCTAAAATATGAGATGATGATAAACTAAGGGCCTTTCGGGCTGAAAGGACTGGCTCTTTTTTGGGGGCATGCCAGAAGAGCTGACTCTCTGAACAGAGCCGAACCTCTCGTCGATGTAAGTGGTTCGCTTGTACTCAGTGACGTGTGGGGTATTCACAGCACAAATGCGAACCTAATTTGAGAAGCTTATACTGTGCCCTTGGCCACACCTGGCCCCGTCCTGCGACTTCACAATCCTTATGTGGCCCATGGGCCATAGTTTGCCCACCCCTGTTCTTGACTGTGCCAGTCACTAGATCTGGAGCACTGAGGCCTCAAAAGAACACTTTAACTAAATGTTCAAAATTGATACGGGTAACTGTCCCTTATAGTCAAAATGATGCAAAGCAGTGGCAATCATGATCACCTAACATTTTCAAATTTTAGCTTTAATAAGGTAAGGTAAACCTTTGGCCATTATAGCTTGTAGAAACTGTCGGGAAAGTATAACAATCGCCTTCTTTTGTGCAAATGGCCTCAGTGTATTCATTACTTCCAGCATTCGGTCTGTTTTCACAGCCAAATCACAGACCTTCTCTGGAAAGGAACAAGAAGATGAAATTTCAAACAGGAACAGAGCCAGACTGGAGAGCAAGGAAATAGAATTGGAGATCAGACACAGACCAGGCTGTGAGATGAGAGAGACCACGTTGATGGCATTAGCTCCACAAGCAGCAGTTCTCCTTTGCAGTAAAGACAATTAAAAGCTAGTATTTGATTTAAAACAATTATATTTTCATTCTTGGTGAATCAGATTATTTAGCAAATTGCTTAGCTTGTAATTTAAATTAATTTGTTTAAAAACAAGCCAGTGTTTAGCTGCTTGAAGGTCAATTTAGTTTATTTCTGAAACCTCCAATTTCTGAAATCTCCAAAATATACATTTTTTGCAATAGTATTAATTATAATAATAACAATACATTTTATTTGAGGGTGATTAAAAATTGGTTAAAATAGCAAACCACTAAACAAGATTTGACGACAATTAAATCTGTTTGTAAAGTGAGTAAGCCAGTTTGCGGGGTTGTTGCGCATGTGTGTCAGTGTGCGTGTGAAGCGCTTTAAGTTATCTGTCTAGAACGCACATAGCGTTAGTTCTGTTCTTCGAGCCGGCACATGTTGCGATGAGAAATGTGTATTTAAATCTTTGGCTGTTCAGTGCATGGGGGGCCATAAGGGTGGCCAAACAGACGTAAAGTTTTACCAATAACATTGGTTTATTAAGAAAAAAAAACTCCCCCAGAAAAGGGTACTTCCGAGTGTATTTACAAAAAGGGCATGTGCTCTGCGCAGGTTGAGCCCTACCTGTGCATGTGCCTGCTGGAGAAAGTGAATTCCTGAGCTGAGGAGCAGAGCGACTGAAATCTCTGGACCCCATGGTGAGGAGGCGGGCAGAATGAACAATAAAATGAATTGTAGGCGAAGATCCAAGGGAGTGGGAAGAGGTAGAAATATGAAGCAGGTCACACAGATAAGGAGGAAGTATTTAAATGTGGGTTTTAAAGTTTGTCATAGCTTCTATGGGCAACCAGTACAAGTTATGAGCTGCAGAATTCTGAAGATGTTGGAGTGTATGGAGTGACTAATTGGGACGACAGAAAAGCAGAGTGTTGCAATAATTAATATGGGAGGTGAAAATAATATGAACAAGGATGGGAGCAGCATGGGAAATAAGGAAGGGAGAAAATCAGTTATATAAAAAGTAAGAGTATGCAGACTGAGTGATGCAATCAATGTTAGAATTATATGGGAGAGTACTATCGAGTATGATGCCCAGAATCTACATGTGTTGGGTTATCAATATTATTGGAGAAACTGTGAGATGTGTTTAAAGTGGAGGCTGTGTCAATGAGTAAAACTTGGAGGAGAACCACAGTCTAATCCCCATAAGACAGTCCAAGAGGGAGGTAGGTGGAAGGGATGAATTAGGTTTGGAGGAAATGTAAAGTTGGGTGTCATCTGCATAACAATGAAAATGTATATTATAGTTCTGGAATATTTGCCCAAGAGGGAGCCTGTAAATAATGAATAAAAGAGGTCCTAATACTGAACCCTGGGGCACACCTGCAGAAACAGGGAACACACTCGAAGAGTGGGATTTAAATTGGATAAACTGAGTGTGATCTTAAAAAAACAAGGTGAACCAGGCAAAGGAGGTATGACTAATGCTGATGGATGCAAATCTGTTCAGGAGGATATTATGAGAAATGTTATCAAATGCTAAGATTGAGACGGATGAGGACGGTGAGAAGACCAGAATCAGCTGCTATCAGAAGGATGTTGGTGATCTTTAACAAAGCTGTGTCTGTATAATGGTAGTGATGGAAACCAGATTGAAATTGTTCATAAAAATTATGGTTTTTGAGGTGTGAGTGGAGCTGAAAAGCAAAAACGATTTTTGAAGTAAAAGGAAGGTTTGATATAGGTTGAAGGTTTCAAAATTATTGGGATCTGCATCAGGCTTTTTGAGAATTTAAATAACAGAAGCAATTTTCAGAGATGAAGGAACTATGGGGATTATGAGAACAGCCAATGGGGGACTAAGGTATGTGAACATGATGAGTTTAGCAAAAAGCTTACAGATGTCCAAATAATCACCCAAATAATCATTGAAATAATCACTCGATTATTGTGTCGCTCATGTAATCAATAGTGTCAGCCCTGCATTGCACACTAGTGTCAAACTTCTTCAGAGGTGATCAAATCAATAATAGACATTCTTACATGGTTTCTAAAATGAAAAAAGAAAAATCTATGCTTCTGAATGGCTACTACTACTGATTTAAATTCTGCACTAATCTTACCTTAGTTTTTGTAGCATCAGGATGTCTTTCAGTGTGATAGCAGAAACATCAGACAGGTTCGGAAACCATGTAGGCAAGTAAGTGTGATGATTTAGGCATGTCAATTGAATAATACCCACCTAGAGGCTATTAATTTTGGTTACATAGCTACATAAACCTTTTGGCTCCAGAATGGGAAAGGAGGCGGAGCACACTCACAGGCCCACGGGACTGGCTCCTTGAGGAGAGCTTTTTAAAAGGGCAGACAGGGAGAACAGCCAGGTACAAGAGAGAGAGAGAGAGAGAGAGAGAGAGAGAGAGAGAGAGAAATAGAGAGGGAGGCCATGATTTATTTCAGCCCTGAGTGGTTGTGGTTTGGTTTGTGCTTTTTTAACTTTTGTGTGTTTGGTTTAAATAAAGATCCGTTGTGCATGATGTCTGTGTGCGGTTGAGGATGTGGTTTAGGGCTCCCAGAATGTGGCCGTCATTTGATCTACGGGCCGCATGTTCACAACAAACAAATACAAGCCTCAGACACCAACCATGCCTCAACTATGATTAGACAAAAGAGAAAACTGCCACTTCAGTATGCATGGACTACATCCCTAAGACAATGTGAAACATTTTTCTGAGAGGTGGTCCCAGAGACCCTCTGAGGAAGAGTCTTCTTGCTGTGAAGCAGCACAGAGAATTGGACACTCTTTCATAAAATCATCTTTCACATGCAACCTGTTTTGGCAAGAAATCCAAACTCATACTTTGAGCCTGTTGCATCTTTCATTGCCAGATAATTTACAAAAAGAAGTGCATGTTTAAAGGGGACATATCATGTAAATCTCACTTTAGTTATAATAGGTTTATGGCAGGGGTGCCCAAACCAGTCCAGAATGAGCTACTGTGGGTGCAGG
Organism: Rhabdalestes septentrionalis; assembly: GCA_037832545.1. Lineage (NCBI taxonomy): Eukaryota > Metazoa > Chordata > Actinopteri > Characiformes > Alestidae > Rhabdalestes > Rhabdalestes septentrionalis. Next base: position 12,772,211 of record JBBMFX010000016.1, on the reverse strand, counting down.
CTTTTGTTCCAACCAAGCAGGAGGAACACCTGATTCCACGTCTGTAATCAGTTGGTTTGGTTTTCAATTACTTGGGTGTGGCTTCTGTTAGGTTGTAACAAAAATCTGCACCTACAGTAGCTCATTCTGGACAGGTTTGGGTCCCCCGGGTCTATGGGCTTTAAAAAACATGTTCATGAAATTCTTTGCATAAAATCACTCTCATATAAAGAGATCTCACCTGATATATTCTTCACAGTTACAGGCCCATTTCAATTGAGCCATTTGGAAAAAGGGCCCAGCAGGATGTCCCTCTGGGCCAATTTGCATAAAATTGCCCCTCACCTGTCAAGACTCACGAATAAGCCGAGCATCATGTCTACAGGTAAAGGCAAGTCACATGTGAAGTGTTGTGATGTTGGCTGTAAAAACACTCTGCACAATTTCCCCCAGACAAAGAAAAACCTTTTCGATAGCCATGTCCCTGTCACATGCACAGCCACGTGAGACGTCAAGGTCAAGGGGAACGAGCGTGTCACGATATATAAACAGGAAGTGGGAGCTTCCTCTTTGCTCTGCCATTGAGTTCAACTCTCCCAGCCTGAAGATCTCTCCTAACCGTGAGTACTCTCATTGCTGTGCATGTTATTGAATGTTAGTTCCTGGTGGGAACTTCTCTCTGTGTTTAGAGCGTTCATATAACAACTGCGTGAATTACCAGCTCTGTCGCTTCTCTCTGCACTTGCTCTCTCCCTTCATGCAACACAGGCGAAATACGATTAAGGTGAGTCATTCATTCTCTTCATTTGTGAAATCCCAGCAACAAATCGGATTCTTTCCACCTTAAAATTTGCACCTTAAGTATTTAAGATGGAATTAAAATTTCAATTAACGAGCTGTGAATAAGGAGCTAATATCAGCATTGTGAGTGGATCTGTACCTACTGTCTGTCACAAGTTAGCAAATGAGGAAGATGTAAGTACTTTCAAATATTGACTTTTGTGTTTCTATCGCAGTTAAGTATGAACTTGCTTGTTCGTTTAGGTTGCTAAGCATGAAACAAAATGAAAAATTGTGGGGCATGGCCAGAAACAGCTTATTCGCATGAAAGGAACAGAACCCTGAAATGGCTCATTTTGAAGGGGACTGAATGTGTCAATAATAAAGTTGGCGAGATCTCTTTATGTGAGAGCAATTTTGTACAAAGAACTTCATGAACATGTATTTTATAGCCCATAAACATATGATAACCTTTTTTTCAAAATAGTGGTTTTTGCATAATATGCCGCCTTTAAAAAAGCTGCATTTGGTCTACACTCACATTCATTTTAAGTCAATCTACAGTTGGAGCTATTTTGGGTACTTTATATTCTTTGCCAGCTGCTTTGAAAAAAAATTGTCTGCGAAATGAATAAATGTTAATTAACACAATGCTGATGCCGACAATGAATCTGTTTTAGATTGTGGTTGGACACCATGATGAGGAGATTGTGATGGTCCTCAGACATGTTACAGTAGTGCTAGATGCAAAGAGCTCGTTCACTACAGATTGACAGCACAAAACATTCCAGGTTATGCTTCAATGCCCTTTTCCATGTCATCAACATGTGAGACCATGTGGACTAATGGAAACTTGTACACAAACATTGTGCTTGTACACAAACATTGAGCGGTCATAGGGAACAAAAGCACACTGGACATGTCACCATTCGATAAAAGCCAAGGACTGGTGCATCACCATGCCACTTTCCTTTCAAAATATTTTTGTCTGTTCTAGTTAAGTTGGTAAGTTCAGGCACACAACTTGAAAATTTGGGAATAAATCTGCAAATCCATTTGACTCATCACAGATAGGACTACTCCATACTTTTGATTGCAGTTGCTGGAAAGCCCCCTTACATTTACAGCTTTGTCTTCTTGTGGTGTTCAATTCCACTGCCCACAACACAACCAGCTGGGTTTGTCTTCAGTCAAGTACAGCATCCTCATTGCGTTCAGCATCCTCCTCTCCTCCCGCAACAGTTCGGTCTCAGCCCACAGGAGACGCTTTCCGGGGAGAGACAGCTTTATTTATTTTTGCTTTATTCTCACTGTATTTCTCTGTGGCATTGCCATCACACCGATGCGCGTCTGTGTTTAAATGCGCGTCTGTGTTTTGAATGTCACAGGCATCATCGAAGGCCCTTATTTTTAATGAGAATATTTTTCTGGGAATGGTGATGTAAAGGACAATATTATCTACATAGGTTAATGTTAAAACTTCTTTCTTGTAAACCAGCACCCACACATTTTTGCCGCTAGATGAAATCTAAATGCATGACAGCTACAACAGAAATCTGTTTTTACTTCACTTTAAGTTAACAGTCTCCTCTGCAGTCTATTGTTGCAAAAAACTGGTTTTGCATGAACTTGTCTGGCTTTGGCACTGGACATGGGTCAAAAGCAAAAACACTATTTCAGTTTGGAAAGTCCAAGCTTACTAAAGTGTAAGACCCCATTCTCTTTTGGAACCAGAACCACTGAACTGCACTGCTCACTTTATTATATTAAGCCACTCCAAGCTCTAGCCTTGCCTAAGCCTCTCTCTTCAAGTTTGGAATCATTCATGCTGGCAACCTGCACTTTGTTTGCCAAACAAAAGCTCTGGCTTTATCAGATGTTGTGTTCGGTGAGCCCTGTTTTTCCCAGCTCTCATCAGAAAACATTTAACGACACTTTGCTCCTTAAGTCTTTTTGCTGTCATGGGCTAAGATGGAACGTTTCAATAATGCCTTTGTTTGTTGGACAATACTGTTATTTTCTTTCCTTTTCTTCCCTGCCAACAAAGGCTCTAGGCTGGTTTGCGACACTCTTTCTCTGTTCTCAGCATGTTGATATGGAAGCTCCTTTGTTTCTTTTTTAAGCCTGTCAGCCACAGTTCACATGTGGTGGGACTTCATTTTCGCTGCATCTCATAAAGTACTTGCTAACAGGCTAACGTCAAACCCAGGCTCAGGTTTCAGTTTTCTGTTTCTGGCTCCTCCGTCATTCCACTCTTCCTGTCCCTTCAGGGCCTCCTTCATGTAATAATGTTCTGATCCAATTTGTCTCTAATCCTGAGTACAATAGACAACATTTTCAGTTGTTCATCTGGGTTGCCTCTTTGAGAATATCAAAGGATCATCCTTATGCTTGATTTGGAGCCAGTACTGGGAGCCAGGTATCCCTTTCAGCTCCAGTCTCTGCCACATGCTTGTGCAGCATTTTAGGAGTCTTATTAAAGCACTCTGTCAGCTGGTCAGTTGGGGGGTGGAATAACATGGTCTTCATACACTTGTCTATAAAAGATTTTTTCAGAAGTCTTCTTTAATCTGATGTGGTATAAAATTATAGTACCTTCTGTCAGCATTTCCCATTGAATACCTCCACTAGAAATCAAAGTATTTACTACCAAAAGGCCAATAAAAAATTACTTACAGTTATGTTAGCCTGCCCTAACTGACCAGCCCAGATTTCTGGACTTTAGCAGCTCAGCACTTCCTTCCCAGGGAACACTTCATTCTGGAACCACTGATTGCTCATTTCCTCTGTGTTTCGCAAAGCTTTTTTTCTTTTGGTATTATTCATTCTTCTTTGTTCCACCCACTCTGAGACTCACATTTATGGAATAATGTCTTAAATGTTACATCCCACTTCTGTAACTCATCTGTATAATCTGTTACAACAAATGCTTCTCTAACTGCAATTTTCATGACCTTCACTTTCTGATTTCTTTCTTTTACCCTCCTTTGCAAACAGTGTAGCTGTGGCTCCAGGTTCAGATATTCAGGAATATCTCAAGACCATATGGGTGCATATGGATATTTGTATGTAATCCCACAATGTGTGTACTGCCTGTAATGTCCTATCATTTAGTAAATATGCCTGGTTTTTACTTCTATGCAAATTTCTGCTAAGTTTGTCTGTGTTCCCAGATTCAGGTATGCACTGGGCTGAAACTAACATTTGACTAGAGCCTGAATGAATTTGGGCTGTTTACTGTGGTTGTGTTACACTTGGTTTTTCCTGGAATGTTATATAAATTGTTTTTGCTCCTCATAAACTTTTCATAGGCTCTGATGGCCTATATATTAATCCTGAGGAAAATTGCTCTGCATTTAACACTTTCTCATCAGTGAAGCAGTGTGTGGGCATGGTATCTTGCCCAAGGGTACCTCAGAGAGGACGCTGGCCTTCGAACCCACAGTCTTCCCATTGCAGGGGCAGCTTCCTAACCACTAGGCACGAGCTGCCTTTGCACTTCTGCTGGCAGCTGTTCAAACAGGTGTTGTGGTGTATTCTGCCTTTGTTCCCCTTTGAATCACTTTCTCTGTTGGATGAAACCTCGGAACATGACGCACAGGCGCTTCACAGTTCTCCTTTCTGTTTTTTCTTGTCGATGAAGGCAGACGCTGCAGTTCCTCCTTAAGTTATTCTTACTGTATTTGATGAGATACTGGTGACAGGTTTGGAAGCATATTTTAGACTGTAGCTGGTCTTGTGACACTTGTGTTTGTTTCTGAAGTTTTAGGAGTAGTTGTAGCTGTGGAGCCTGAATAAGTGTGTTCTCAGGAGTCTGAATAGGTGTGGTAGATATGTGGTGGTTATATTGTGTCTCAGGCCTTTGCTTCTGTCATTTTATACCTTTGCCACTGTCATTTATAACAGTACGTGACACTTAAGTGGATGGAAAAGGCTGCTTCACTACAGACAGACTGTACAAAACATTCCAAGTTCCGCTCCAGTGCTCTTTTATTAACATCTGGGAACAAAATGTACTATTCACAAAAACACGGCTCTGCCAGGTCATGATAATTGTCCCACAGTCATTTAAAGTTAGCAGATCCTCGCAGTGTTGGTAATAATAGAGATAATTCTTTCAAATCGCACAGTAAAGAAGGAATTCATTCACACTTTGAACTTGTACTATAATACATAATCATCACCTTCAGTTGGGCTTGGAGCATAACATAACTGACATCTTAAATCAGAATAATTACAAAGTAAACCTTTTAAAGATACGATCATGGTTTCTTTAGATTGTTCCTCGTTGTTCTTGTTTGAAAATATCCACCTAAATAATATTTAATCATTTTTTTTCCTTACAGATTTCTGGTGTCCTCATTTCTATAGAAATTACTCTGAATAAACACCTTCACATTAAATGTCTTTTACGCTGTAGACTGTCCCACGGATCCCTCAGACTGAGTTTATCCTTACTAGAAACACGTGCAACAAAGAGGCATCTTCCAAAAAACACATAGATTCATCTCAGATCTCAATATTGTGTTATGAGACTTCAAAATCTTATCAAATCGAGACCTTCTTTAAAAGTGCTTCCACTTTCATGATAAAAGAAGGTGTTACCATACTTAGTTCCTCATTTACTCCATAAAGGTGTGAATATTGCATTATGTTTTGTGTGCTGCATGGTCATATATGCCAGTGCCATACTTATGTGTATGTGTCTATCAAGGGTTCTGACACTGATTGTTTCAGTATGTTTTAAAATATGGAAAGAGAGCTAACACAGAAATAGCATGTGACACATCAGCAGATATAGGAGACCACTGCTGTGAGACCAAATATCAGAACTGTTGCTCGGCTCCCGCAGCCACACAATCCCAGAAGTCACTTAACACTTTATGCCTGGATTCAGATGAGATGAGAAATAGCTATAATGAACGTTTCAATAACCACAGCTTTCATTTCAAGCTCAGGGTATAGCCAAAGTTTTCATCTCAGTCCAGTGACACCGTCCTACAAAAACAGTAATACTTGTGGACACAAGGGGCAGTAGAGAATTAGACATTGGACAGTGGGGGTGTGGAAGCCGTCTAGCTGAGACGTTGTCCAGTAGATGGCGCCATAGCTATAGAGTCCTCAAAAGCCCTTCTGCAGATTTATCAAAATTCTGTTTCCCGAAGAATATAAAAGGACTTGCTTTCAGGTTTAGATTTTTACATTTTATGAAATGCAGGTATGATACATAGCCAACAACAACCCTCAATCCAAGTCCTCTGGATACCCCCTGCCCCCTTAAATTTGCAATTCTATCACTGCCTACAAAGAATGAGATTCATACAAAGTACACAGAGTTGTGCAGAGATTTTGGCTCAACTACACAATGGACAACAGAAACGACATCATCCAGGCAATGTTCCTGTCAACAATGCTCCCTAATGGCAGTGTCCTCTTTCAGCAGGACAATACATCCTGTCAGTCTACAGAACTGTTCAGGGATGGTTTGAAGAGCATGATAAGTAGTTTCAGGTGCTGACCGCCCGAATCCCCCAGGTCTTGGTCCGATCGAGTACATGTTTTGGACAAACTAGTCTGATCTTTGGAGACTCCACCTTGCAGCTTCTAGAGTAAATGTTTTTAGAGCTATTTTAGCAGTCCAGAGCTATTTTAGCAGACGTTTTTAATGTTAGGCCTGATCTGTTCATGTGTGTCTGTAGGTTACTTTATTCTTTAATTGTTGATCACTTCAAGAGCTTTATTCGTCACAGACACAATTATACACATATAACATGCAGAGAAATGTGATCCTGAATTGCTATATAGAATAATTTTCACACAATTGTATGAAGTATAATAAATAAACCAATGTAAATAATATACAGTAAATATAAATATGCCCATATATGCAGACTGTAGACTGATTGAATATGTGGATATTTACAATGGACAATAAATGCAAAAAGTGCTGACATCCAAACTGACAGTGTGCAAATGGCAAAATATCATGTGATTTATAATAAACACATATGCAGATGACATAATGGCATGAAGAATGATACTGGGTGGTAGGGAGTGTGAGGCATATCCTGGTTGAGGAACCTAATGACCTGAGAATTAAAGCTAGATGCTGTAAGACCAGCTTGGTGAGCTTGACTTAAGAGTAAATATGAAACCCCCCTATTGTCTACACTGTATATTGTGCATATCCTGTACCACCTGTATCCCATTTTTTATCAACCAGATGACCAATGAGTATAAAGAACAATTATGAAAGTTCATATAAAGTCCACACACAGTACTTGGTGCTACTCTGTTACACAGATTGCTTAACCTTCGACAATGCGCGTGCATGAGTTCCCGGAAAAGTTTGGCCATTACTAGCTTCCTCAATTCTTTGAGTCTTGCCCAGCTTTCTGTGTAAAAAAGAACAGCGAAGGACAGGAATCCTCAGGTCCTATTCTGTTAGTGTCTGAAACTGTCATTCAGTGGGTGAGGAGCGATGGGGAGAGAACACGGCGAAACAATTCCACTACTACCAAACCAGCCGAGACAGATAAGGTGACTTTTTGTATCAATCGTTTAATCTCTATATATTTCCCAGGATGATTCATTTTATATTTCCTTATTTTTTAACAGCTAGGATATTTTGTCTTTTTGTGAAAAAAAATTCATACAGTGTAAATGGTAGTGGTGTACATTACTACAAAAATGTGAAGCTTTAGTTTGTTTAGAATAACCTGGCACTTTACCTAAGGTTATATTTACTGCAGAGAATTTCATAACTTGACATTTATTTGCTAATTTACATCGTGACAACTGGTTTTAGAGCTGCAATGTGTTCCAGGTTACAATAAATGTGCTCTGATTTACAGTGTGCAATAATACATTTTTGTTCCTGAGGTACAGAAACACTGCAATTATGTGTTGTTCTAGAAATGGCCGGCTCTTCCTCGCAGTGTTTTCGGCCGTTTTGGGCAATTTTAACTTTGGATTCGCTCTGGTATATCCCTCACCGGTGATTCCGCAGCTTAAAGCGAGTGAAGACCAAGTTCTGCACATGGACGTCCATCAGGAGTCATGGTTTGGTGTAAGTGCAGTTTTGCACAGAGGTGACATTAATGAGTATTAATAAAGAAGTGTTTCCCCTAAGGAGGTGAAGATAGACCTGTGTGCAGTCAGTAATATTGCTTTCCTTCTCTTCCTGCCACTGTGTTTTCCTCTATATTTAACAGTCTATTTTCACACTGGGAGCCACCGCAGGGGGTCTGAGTGCAATGTTGATGAACGACAGGATTGGCCGAAAGCTCAGCATCATGATATCTGCAGTGCCGTCTGTTGCAGGCTTCCTCGTGATGGGTGCAGCACAGGGCATTTGGATGCTCCTACTGGGCAGATTTCTCACCGGTGTTGCTGGTGGTATTACTGCCAGCTCCATTCCTGTAAGTTAGCTGGGCAAAGCATCTCATGAGAAAAGCTGCCAGATCAAACTCTGATCAAAGGTCATACTGAGCATACTAATTTTGTCACATTAGCGCAATTTTGTCTTTCAGTCTACTTCATTACTGGCAGTGATTGTTTTCCTGTAACATATTGCATACATGCAGAATAGGTTTGAATCATTCAATCATTGTTAACTAAGTGCACATAAAACATTTACAGTAGAAATTCATTAGGAATAGGTAATACTTTCATGCTGTGTTTGTGATCCAGGTTTGATGTCAAGGTACATCTTCAGTTAGATTGTATACATAGGTTTTAATATTTTAATTAAGTTGATATGTATAGGATCTGCATACACAATCTAAACTCTGATACACATAGTTACTGACTTGCAATTTTCAAGTGAATTAATTCAGTAAAAATGGGGACAGAAGTGATTACCATGCCAGTAAGGGCTCATAGTTTTTAAATCCAAATCATGATTTGAATAATTTGCTATTTTCAGATCCCACAAAATGTGCGAAAGAAAGGCAAATAATACAAAACTGGTGTTCAGTACATTAGATTTTAAATCTGATGTTATGTCTTTCTGGCCCAAAATTCTTAAAGCTCTGTTTAAAGTAGATAATCCCCTTTGCCATATCAATAAAAAATAGATCAATCATTCACCCTGACATGCAGGACTGCTTTTCAGCATGGTGAGTTATTAAGCCAGTGAAATGGGTCTGTTGCTGGACAAGTAAATGTGCTGGAAAGTGGATGGTCCTCAGTCAAATCTCAAAAAACTTCTGTTCTAGAAGCCATGAAGTTGTCAGTGATATATAAGAAAAGAAGTAATCTAGAACCTCTAGAAAGTTAGCTGTCTAAAATGGTTCCTGAATGGCACACCTGATTAGCTTATTATGCACCTGATTATTCATAGGGCTTTGTTTTTATAGTGCTGGCCTTCATTAACGACACCTCAATATTGCAGGTCTATGTGTCAGAGATCTCACATAAAGATGTCAGAGGAGCTATGGGATCTTGCCCTCAGATCACAGCTGTGTTTGGAAGTCTGGCGCTCTATGCTCTTAGTAAGAGACACACTTTCTTACATTCTTTTTTGAACCAATTCTGAGAGGCATTTTGATTTTCACAGATAAACATTCCTGCACTCTTGCTCAGCTACATGAGCCAAAGTTCCTTTTACACCAAGCTGCAAGTCAGATATTCATGGATCTGATGGAAAATGTCAAGGGCATGCAGAAGAGATACACTGTACAAATGCCATTCAATGGCATAGCATAGCATGTCCTGAACTCATAGATGTGTGAAAAGATGTGATAGCAGCTTAAGTGTTATTGGACGAATGTCTCAGTGGGACCATAAAACGCTATAAGATAATTTATTGGTAAAGGTGCTTAAAACAACACAACAGCAGCTTACAATATTGTTTGTGTAATGAACAGAGGTACAGAATTCAGTGTGACAAGTGTGTATGCATGTGAGGGATATGTAAATTGCTTTATTCAACATTTAACTGAGCACTAGATGAAAGTGTACATTTACATTCATGCTTTAGACATACCCTATGTTCTAATCCAGACTGACTTGAGTTGTTGTGGGCAAGTATCTGTAACAAGTACAACATACGGTCAAACCAAACCATATAATGAAATAATCTAAATTAATCAACATTTTAAAAACAAAAAGAACCAATTTTATTAACAGAAATAACACATATGTATTTTCTGACATTGTCTTATTCCAGTTTGTTCCATTTGTTTGTCATTGAAATTACAGTAGGAATACATTTTTTTGGTCATCAGTTTTTTGAGATATAGTAAGTAAAGATTGTTAGTGGCTCCTCTGAGGTTCCCTTGAGAAGGGTACTGTCCCCACACACTGCTCCCTGGGCGCTGTGTTCCTGGCTGCCTGCTGCTTCACTTGGTGAATGGGTTTAATGGAGAGGAAGAATTTCACACGGTTCACAGAATAAACCAAAATAGATAGAAAGAGGAAAAGGAAGCACAGCTAAACTGACAGAAGAATGTAGCTCTACTTACTACAGACAAACAAAGAAAGAGCTATGTTTGTCTGTAATTCATTTATTGATGCTGGATATATCTGAAAAATACTACAGCTGTACAAACACTATTCCAAAGCACTTATTTTTTTTTTAAATCTGTATATGAGATATGGGAGGTACATGGATGGTCTACCAAGGCAGTCTACTAAGGCATGCCATGTCAGGCAAATCTACGCTCCAAATTTGAACAATTTGCTCATTTTGAAGGGACTGTTTTACACCTCCATGTGCATGATATTTAATCTGTTTCATTTAAGAGACAAAGGACAATCACAGGAGAGTAAGGGTCACTCTCAAAATATGTCAGTGCTACAGACAATGATTGTAATTACTGTAATTAATAAGATAATTATATATAATAATTAATATAAAGTGCAAGGGACATTTTCCCTGCTCTCCCACCTTTGCTCCAGTGACTTCAACGCATACAGGGAAACTCTCTCTTCCACAGAACTACAGCAATGCTGTGTTTTCCCTCTTGCTCCACAGGTCTGGTTCTGCCGTGGCGGTGGCTGGCTGTGGCTGGGGAAGTCCCTGTTCTGCTTATGTTAATCCTCCTCTGCTTCATGCCGAACTCCCCACGTTACCTCATCACTCAAGACAAACGGGACGAGGCCTGCAGGGCCCTGAAATGGCTCAGAGGGCCTAATGCAGACTACATGACTGAGCTCAATCAAATCGAGCGCAGCGTTAACGCACAGGTAAACATGAGCAGCTTTATTCCTGGGGAGACAGCATGAACAAAATGCATCTTATCGTTCGGGGATTCTGAACAAGCCTTTTTTGTTTTGAACAAATCTAAAGACAAATACTGCTGCACGCTGATAAAGAACATCAGGAGGGAAAGCCTTTTCACACAAATTCCAACTAAAACTCTTGTCTCCCCAATAGGTCGGATTACAATTATCGGATCTCAAGAGCCCTTTCTACTACAAGCCAATCCTGATCTCTGCATTTATGAGGTTCCTGCAGCAAATGACAGGGATCACACCTATCTTAGTTTATCTGGAGCCTATCTTCCTCAAAACAGCTATTTCACTGGTATGTCATGAGCCTTCACATGAAGTGACACAGATCATTTCAACAGCAATGTAGTCTCAACTATATCTCCTTTTATTGTTTATAAATTTGCAACATGATGCATTCTGATGCCTGACCTCTGCTGCTGAATTATACTGACAGCATAGACAGTAAAAGTGCCTGTATTAACAACAGAATAGAAAACTGTCTTACTTTAAACACACCAGAAGCCATGGAGAAGCTGATGAATTCTGTGAATAAACAGCCTGTAAGCTTGTAACCAGCTGAAAGATCACCCTCAGATATTTCTGAAAAAAGGAATTAAAAATTTTTACATCAAAGAAGTTAATAATATACAAAGAGAGAATTCAGAACATTACATTTACGGCATTTTGCAGACGCCTTTATCCAAAGCGACTTCCATTCCTAACTACAGGGGACAGTCTCCCTGGAGCAACTTGGGGTTAAGGGTCTTGCCCAGGGACCCAGTGGTGGTGCTGGGGGTAGGATTCGAACCCAGGACCTCATGGTCCAGAGCCAAGTATCCTACCCACTGAGCTACCTCCACACCTCCACACTGACTTCTATTTAAATTGGGCTCTTAGAAATGCATTAAAATTATTCACAGTGACAATCAATCATGCACCACAGATAATAGAGATAAAGGTTAGGTAAAAAATGCAGCTGCACCCATTTTAGTCTGTAAAATATAGTGTATAAAGTCTGTCAGATTTCCTACCATGACATGTTTTACATGGTTTTTCCTCTGTATGTAGGAACCCAAGTATGATGCAGCATTAGTTGGCGCTGTGAGACTGCTGTCTGTTATAACCGCAGCCAGTTTAATGGACAAGGCTGGCAGGAAAGCTCTGCTCTACACATCAGGTTTGTGCTGTGGAAAAGCATTTGCTCAATGTTTGTCTTAATGTTTAAATAGGTATGTTAAGCGAATGTACATAAGTTTGTTTAATGTATATGCTCCCCCTGTTGCTTTACCATTTATAGATTTAACACTAACAATAATTGTTCTGATCTCTAGAACCTCCTCAGAATATTTGTTTCATCAAATGACCCATACATGTATCTTTTTCAGGATTCTTAATGTATTTGGCCATGCTTTCAATGACCATGTACACCCACACAACACTGTGTGATGCCAAGAACCTCACTGTAGAAGCGAGTGCTCAGGTCACAGAGGTACATGGAGCGGTGATGGGTCCCATCCCAAACTCCATCACACTTATTCCTCTCATTAGCACCATGGTCATTATATTTGGTGAGTGTTCTGTTTCCATGTATGTTATGGCCATACCACTGGCTATGTTTACTTTATACAAAGGAAAATCATTTATTAAATGTTCAGGGATATAATCAAATACATTTCCTTTATCTCTGTTATCAGATGAGCAAGTACGCTGTTCTCTTTTTGTGTGAAATATTGTAAATATTTGTTGAATTGTTAGTGAGCAATGAGGTTTTGTATTTTGTAAAATACAAAATGTCAGAATAATCACCATTATTGAAGAAAACAAACTTCATTGTGGGACAAACAGGCTTTTTGCACTGCACCTCATAGTGGCTGTGATGTATTTAACACAGAAATGTGACTATTAGATGGTAATATTTTATATTAATTACTTTTCATCGCTCAAACATGGAGTTATTGATATGAAATGTAATATTAATAATAATGTAATTAATTATGTTATTGGGTAATAATATTTACATAGACTTAACACCTCTAAAGTCTAAAGAATTTTGTTAGAGAATTAGAATTAATCCCAGACTGCTTTTATTTGGATTCCAACAAATCAACAAATTAGGGTGCAGTGCCCTTTATTAGAATTTCAGCATTCCTTGCATTTTCCATCAATGTCAGACTCATCTGAGGTGCAACACCAAACCCATTTTCATTTCAGTTTTTAAAAATTTTGTGAATTTTTTGATCTGTGGTGTCTTGTGGCTAAGACAATCAGCAACTTTGTGTCCCTCCTCTACATGTTTTTAACCGGAGCTAATCATTGTGAAACTAGCAGCTTCCACACTGCAATCCTACAGTTCCAGTAATTTACTAATAACGTTTTCAGAGCAACACTCTAACAACTAACAAACTGAGAGCATTTCACAGCCATTATAAAACATGCGGTGAAGGCTTTTAAATTCATAGTGTAAATTTGTTTGTTCAATAGAATTGCATCATATGGTAAAGCTTTTTTTCTTAATATGCATGCTAAACTGCTTAAATAATTTGATAGATTTTTATTCCTAGTAGTTGTGGACGAGACATAAAAAAATGTCATGTGGTGCGACCATAATTAAACGAATACATTTTTTAAACATACTTAATATTTGTTAGTTGTTAGTAATATCAAGTGTTTAAAAAACTAGTGTTTGCATTTCTTTTGAGATTAGTAAATTACGATCTCTTATTTTAGTTACTTAATTTTGAGATACTTAATTTTGAATTCAAAATAGTTATTGCTATAATTGGTTGCACCACATGATATTTTGAAATGAAATTACAGACAAATTACAGATAACTCCTGACTTTTGAAAAGTTGAAGTGAGTAAATATATCGGAGAGATACTACATATAGATAGTATGTTTTTTTTGTACATTTAAACCTTTTTTTACTTAAAAAAACCCAGCCGGACAGAATATTTAGGTGTCACGTCATTGACCCAGATATATTTCATTATGTCATCAGTGATGCTAACAGATAAATATACCCTCATGTATGTTTACCTTTTGCTTTTTCTGAGCAGGTTATGCAATGGGTTGGGGTCCAATAACATGGCTGCTAATGTCGGAAATCTTGCCGCTGGGGGCACGTGGCGTGGCGTCTGGCCTGTGTGTTGTGGTCAGCTGGCTTACTGCTTTTATGCTGACTCAACTTTTTATGCATGCAGTGGTAGGTTCAACACTTCTCATGTATTACTGCATAATAAAATAAGCAGAAAATGAAAGTGATTCTATGCTCATAACATCATATTAAAGTGACAATGCAGCTTGTGCTGACACTTTATCGGTAATAGGGTATTTTATTTAAATACAAATTATTTTCATGAGTATTCATAGTAAAAAAAAACAAGATAAGTGCAATACAAGCAAACTCATGTTTGTACTTTTGTATTATCATTATACAAATTACTATGCAGCTATTGTCTGAAAAGTTCAATGTGAATGTAATCATGAAAGAATTAATCGCATTAATTGAGTGCCCTATGAAGGTCAGATGACATTGGTTAGATGAACCATCAGAGTATGATGCATTTGTGGAAGTTTCTCAGATTTGCTTGACTTTCACAACCACTGGCTCCTCTCAGTTTATTTTCTGCAAGTTTAGGCATTACAGTGGTTTGGGCTGTGTTACATAATTCATCACAACCTGGGTTTTCCTTCATTGTGACAACTCATAGTTCCCTTTCCGACCCAGTTTTACTTTTCTTTACTTACAGGATGCCTATGGGTTGTTTGCACCTTTCCTGTTCTTCTGCGTAGTCTGCGTGGTGAATATCATATTCACAGCCGTGTTTGTGCCTGAAACAAAGGGACGAACGCTGGAGGAGATTGAGAACTATTTCAGAACCGGACGCTCTTTTACCATTCTTGACAGCTGATCTTTTTCTGCCTGAGCAGAATTTTCCTTTTTTAACACTAAAGTAAGAATATGATGCATAGCAGACACAACATAAACATATAATTTCAGAAGAATCACTTTGTTAAAGTCATGTGAAAAACAAGTGTGGCTATACAGGTTCAGTATTAACCTTTTAAACCCTAACATATTAAAGCTTAAAAATTCACCAAACTTTCTTAAAATCTTATCAAATCCAGTTAAAACCCAATGAAAAAATCGATCAAACCGGATTACCAAAAAGGTCATTTAAAGATTTAAATTAAAGGTAATTTTGTAAGATGCTAAAAAATCTAAACTGTTTTATTATTAAGAAGTTAATTTGAAATATGTTTAGTGATGAGAGTGATTTATATAATAATGTGTATAATGTTTATGTAATTCATATTTTACATTACTTATCATTAACATCCTAATAAGCTACAGACATATGCAATGGTACTTAGAGAACAAATACATTAAATTGAAAATAAGAACAAAAATGAGCATGCATTTAGCCTTAAATAATAACTAGTAATGTAGGTTTTTTGTTCCATGCATCAACCATTAACCTGAAGTAGGTTGGGGGACAATATTCACTTTAGGCTCATACCAAATGTGTTATACATTTT
>JBBMFX010000016.1:12720451-12750047 GCA_037832545.1 Rhabdalestes septentrionalis | reverse complement strand
CTTTGCCTGGTAATTAGTTACTTTTATAGTGATGTAACTCAGTTACTAACGCAGTTACTACATGTGAGAAGTAACTAATAACTATAATTATTTTTTAAAGGTACTTGCCCAACACTGACGGTAACTAGAACCAAAATACTTAAAACTTTTCTATTCAGACAGTATCTTCTCTCCTGATGCACTATTTATCATCTTGAACTACTCCCACATAAAGATTTCATCATTTAAAACTTTCCTCTGGTTCTCAAACTGTCCTGAAACTTGAGTGTGTTGTGTGCATTGTGAACAAGTTGGTTATTATATAGGACTTTGGGTTATTTCATTATTACAAGTGAACTATGAATAAAATTATTAAAATTAAAAACTGATTTAGGCCATAATGTACGTATGCCATAAATAAGACCAAAATTGTAGCAATAATCCAAGAGAAAGGCAAAAGGATTGAAAGGTGCATAAGGTGAAACAGTCAAAAAAATATACGTTTTGAAATGTTTTAGTTTTCATTTTTTCACTTAAATAAATAAATAAACAAACAAATAAATAAAATACATGCATTGCAGCCAGCTCCTCTGGAACATATTTTAAATCGATTCCGCTTGTACGCAGGCTTTTCTTGCACTGCTGGGCACATGCTGTACAGTCGGAGGACAACATGAGCAAGTAAGCAAAATATTGACCTTGGCTATCGAAGAAACATGTTACGTGCTTCATTTGATTAAGGTTAAATTCTTACCATCACAACCCAAGAAACTGGTGCAATGATAGAATATTTATGTGATACACAGCAGTCAAAAGTAGTCTAATGTCTTGTGATTTTCTCTTTTCAGCTTGCTGCCTTGGACATACTGTTGTTGTCATACTTTGTAGTAAGCAGTTTGATTGTTATGGCCTTAGGTCACAGCCATTTGAAAGACTCTCCGAAACAACTTGCCATTTTCACCAAGCCACAGAGGTTTTTCCAACAAATGGACTCCTTCGCCTCCTTACTTTTCGGTGTCTTATGGTTGCTGTGTCCAGATTGGCTGCTTGGCCCAGGGGTATGCTCTCGCTACATCCCATACATTTTTAATGTTTATAGCCTAACTGTGTTTTAGATATTCATGAGGTTACTTCTTATAAATGCAATACTACAACATTTGTACAAGCAATCACTATGAAAACAAACTTACTTTGCCATTCAATCCATGTAAGACATGTGTGGAACTTATTAACCCTAATAATGGTTTCATATCTCATTTTCCAAAATAATTCTCATCAACGGAAAGGTTCCTTAGGGAACCAAAAGATGTCCTTTTAATGTATTGCTTCAAAAACCCTTATCAGCACCTTTGGTTGTGTGAGTACATTGTAATGCCGCCTTCCTGCAAATGAAAATAGCAGACATGTGAGTCGAAGCCTCTGTCTGTGTTGTAGATGACTGGATCGGAGGAGAATCTTCTCACCCAGGTCTTTGGAGCCATGATGGTAGGCGACAGCTTTGTGTCATCCACTCTCCAGAGCCAGTCAGACACAAGCAGGACATCTGTCTTCAGCAGGCGCGCTGTGGTAATTAACAACCTCACATACGACATTTAGTTGCACTAAAAGTTTTTTCTGCAGAAAAGCTGTCGTACAGTGTAGCCAATTATTTTAGAACAGGATACTGTGGTCCTTGAGAACTGGCACAGATTATTTCCCTGCTCAAACACACTCATAGTTCAGCCAGTCAGTTAATTGACAGCTTTAGTATGTTTGAGTTGGAAAACTACCTGTGCTGGTACCAGAATGAAGGTGTTTATAAGGAATACTAGCTTATCAGACACTAATTCAATGAAAACTGTATGTGTCCTGAATTTGTTTATACATGGTTTAACCTTGTATATTCTGCTAATCATTTTCAGAATAGATATCAAATCATTTATAGTAATTACAGAATAATAGGCAGATATACAGACAGACAGATCAAGGTGGATAGATAGATTGATTTCTCGGGCTCTGAATGACATCTCAGCCATTATATTGAAATGTTAATATACTGTGGATTTCCCCTTGAAATTGGTTATGTTAACAAAGACCAACTAATACTTTCCTTTCATCTTCCAGGGAATAGTGATGGTGCTGATATTTGTGCTTTTAAACCAACTGACAGCTTCAGCCTGGGCTGGCACACACATCTTGTATAGCCTGGTTGTGGCTGGCCTGTGGACTGGAAACTCTATTCTGGGCTATCTGAGTTCCAGAGAGGCCCACACAGGACTTTCTGTGGAGGAGATATACAAACTGGCAATGTGCAGAAACAAGAGAGTACAGTTATCACATCAAGGTGCGACACAAAGGAGAGCATAGAGACTGTAGACTTCAGCTCACCAGTCAAGGTCTACTGAAGCTAAATCTCAGCACCTCAGCGCAAAGAGCTCTAATAGTGAAAGGAGGGTTTTTGAACCTCCTTTTGCAAGTTGCTGTTGAAAGTATGCACAGAAACTCCTGAAACTGAACCTCTGCCTAAGTAAGTAGCATATATACCTTGTAGTATCGACTGGTTATTTCTGGACAACCTTTACATTTACATTTATGGCATTTAGCAGATGTACTTATCCAAAGCGACTTCCATTCCCCAACTGAAGGGGACAGTCTCCCTGGAGCTAGTTGGGGTTAAGGTCTTGCTCAGGAACCCAGTGTTGGTGTGCTAAAGGTAGGATTCGAACCCATGTCCAGAACAGGTATCCTACCCACTAGGCCACCAACCACCATCCAAAGCTTTTAAATATTTTTTTTTTGTTGACACACCCATGCACTATTTTTCTGGCTATCCAATTTATACCTAAGGTATATACAACTAATGAGGAAGGATGACTGCCTGCATTAAATTTTGTTTTAATTTTAAATTTTAATTTGTATTTTTTAGTAATAATCAAAACTTACTCCTGGATGCATACTCTGTACATTTCAGTGAGATAAATGAACATTTTAAAAAACATATTAAACAATTATTATCTCATATCTACAATTTAGTGCACAACCAGAGATGGTTGGTAAAACCATATAATAGCTCACACATGAGCATCACATTTGAAACTCACTCTGAACTACAACAGTATTGGTGGCACTTAAATGTTTAAATTTTTAATGTGAACCATTACCTAACAGTGATTAGGCCTTGCCATAAAACCATTTTATAAAATTTTATTTAAGAATATAGTTAAGAATATTCTAGGTTTTTTTGTACTCTGCAAAACCACACAGTCTCGCCTCATTGTATATGTGTATATACCTGAGACAAAAATAAAGTTTAACTTGATTTTTATTTTGACTTTCTGGAACCAGTTGTTCTACTCAAAATAGGATTCATTCTGCTAAGACCAAATGAATTGAACCAACATAAACATTTTCAAAACACTTTTTGCCAGTTGTATCACTTAAGTAAATGTATAAGCTGCCATCGATCTGCAACTGACCTGCAGTGCATACCAACTACATAGTGCCTAATTAACATCACTGAATAGCTTCTTATATGAATTCTCTGTTTCACTTTAAATAACTTTAAATCAGTGGTGTTAGCCAAACTGTGGGCAACAAAGGGAACTGCAGGACAGCCACAGGAGATTTACTATAATAATGTTATAATATTGACAATATATAATTTAATATTTATGTTTGAAAAACAAACAGGCATTGGGATTTAAATTGTTTTTTATTTATCTAACCTGTTTTCTTTTCTCCATTATGTACCTCATATGTGGTTATTGATGGAGAAATGTTGTAGATTACATAGTAGATTGTTCATGGTGACCATCCTCTAGTATTTAGATGATGCTATTGTCCTTTGGTCCAAGTTTGAGCCTCCAGGAGTATGTTAACATAAATAAAATTGTGTGAACGCCTAAATTACAACTTGTTTTGGTGCTTTTTTGGTGCTTTGAAAGAGAGTGAGGGCTTTGCCCTATACTAGCCCATTTATTCCAGACGTCTAGAAGATAAAAGAACACGTTTTTTTCCGAAAAAATGCAAAGAAAACGAGACAGAACTGGACTTAACAGGATTCTTATGATCTCCACGTTGTTAATGCAAATGACAGTACCATGCATAACGAAGTGAAAACACCTGCTTTCACAGCTGTCTTCATGCTGCTTCTTTCATTCACACCTGTCAAGTCAATTTTTTTGTCTTTTTGTAGCTATGCAAAACGCTTTTCACTTGTCTGTTTTAAACTCCAGGAACTGAGACGTGCTCAGCTGCAGGTTGGTGGCGTCCACTTCATCTCGTTTATGCAAAAAGAAGTCAGATTTCATGAACTTCAGTGAATGCAGTGGCTGTTGGTTCTGTGGCTAATTGTAAGCAGCTCTTTTTAAGATGCAGCGTCTGTGTCCCTACCCAGATGAGTCATCTTTTGCCCTCCGACAGTTTTACCCATGAAACCATCTCATACACACAAATGACTCGAGGGTTTCTAAGCAACTTTGCCAATTACTTCTGACCTTTTTTCTTCTTGCCTACAAGGAAATATCTACCTTACATTTTACTCATGTACAGTGCATTGTGTTAAAGAAACGCACAGCAATACTGATATAGCTGATGCATTTATACTAGTCACTCAAATATTAGTGCTGAGAGGTGATTCAGTGGAGGTCCCTGTGGAGGATACACAACAACAGATGAGCCAGAGTCAGTAACTACAGACCTACAAGGTGCAAATCTATTGTGGGTGTTTCTGACAAAATGTGCAACTAATGTAGGTGCAAGTTTGTTGTTTGCAATTAACTGGCGGCTGCACAAATATTATCATATAATCCAAAGTCTAGTCACCTTTATACACATTTTAATGTAATGGTGATTAGAAGTGGCATAAGTGGTAATTATTTTTTATATACGGAGAAACATTTTATTGTGAAAAAAGTAACATATTACCAGAGTGTTAATAATCCCCACTAGATGGCTCTAGTCATCCAGGAACTGGACCCATTGGTTGCCATGAAATCTTGGTTTGAGACTCAACTCGATGACTCACTGACTTACAATGTTTAAAAAAATTTCTCATGATATTAAAATTAACAAACCGGAGTGAATATTTTATGTTGAAAATTTGTGCCACCCCTAAAGTAAAACACTCCATCATAAAATGTATGTTGTTGAGTCTAAAACACACAGTGATGCATTAATGCAGCAAACAATCTTGCAAAAGAGCTCAATTAATTATTCTGCAACACACAGCTGCACATAGTCCCAGAAATATGTATGCACACACACACAAACACACACCCACACACACACACACTCACACACATTCACACATGCTCTCAATTACACACCCACACAAATGCACACATAACACACAGATTTAATGTTCTCACACAATCCAGTCCAAGGTTATGGTTCTCTGGACAGCTACAGTGAATGTAATGTAATTACATTAGCTAAACCCCCAGTCCACACATTTCATCAGTGTATCTCTGATCTCTGAGCATTGCTGGCCATTTTAGGTGTCTCTCCCGATTCCCCCGCCTTCATCTGAGGCCACTCTCTCTGCCCTAATCCCCCAGCTACGTCCACCTGCTTAATTTGTATTTGAGGCATAGTATCCACATTCCACAATAAAGAAACCCTGAATGTCTGCAGTGTCCTCGACAAGGGAGAAAGCTGCCTCATATAAAAATGCATTGCCTTTTTTTGGCATTTATTGTACTCCTTCAAACTCCCTTTGGACAAAGCCAGTCTCTCACGCTGGTGTTTTGGTCAGCTTTTAATCTGAAGGTTTATTATTCAGTATCGACTAGAATTGATTTGCCTAATGTGTAAATGTTATAATGTTTTAAAAGATGGGGAAATGGAGGGCAGGCCCTCTCTGTTTCAAGAGTTTAGTTTCCCTCTTCCTGGTTTGTTAGGTGTTTCAACATCAATCAGCTTTGCATTCACACTCATTTAGGTCGTTATCAATTTGTATATACACCTTTCTCTGAGCTTCTGAGTCTATACACCATTCACCACTCTTTCAACACAACATTCCTGTGGGCTTAACTTTGCACTTTCCCTAGAGGTGGAAGCAAATGCATACTTTCATTTTATATTCATTGCTTCTCATTCACGGCTTACAGAAAAAAAACACAGCAATTATGCCAAATGGCACTTCTATCCATTATGACCTAAAAAAGTGAATGGTCCAGAGCAGCTTACAGAGAGTGCAGAGTGAAATATATAGTGTCTTTTACTTACAGCATAAAAAGTATGGTACAGTGTAAAACTAAAAAAATGCAAACTTTCTGCAGAACTGCTCTCTTCTTTCTGTAAACCATGAGTCAGAGCTAATGAATAGAAAATGATAGTATGCATTTGTTATGACATGACATCTAAGGATAAGTACATAGTTAAGCACACAGGCCTGTTGTGGTGAGTGAGGAAATGTGCATAAACACAGGACCCCAGACAAAAGTTAACTCTTTGAACATGTGTGCATTAAAAAAGTGTATTCAAGTTTTATAATATGTTATATTAGCTCCAATGCAAAGCTAAAGTATAAAACTTCAAACACCAAATGTCTTTGTTAGGGGAGATGTGTACAAATCCAATTTGTTGGTGGACCATTCATTTAAAATTCTTCTGATGACACAGATGAAGCAGAAAAAACATTAAAGCTATCCAGTGCCTTCATAAACTACAATCAGCGCGAATAGTATTTAAACATTCAAACGATGAACCCAAATGACTCTTTCGTACACATCAATGTCCGAGTGCAAATGCCGTCTGTACTCTTTGATATAGCTTGACGCTTGTGTGGCCATGATTCAAAATTGGTCAAGCCTCTAACTCAATGCAAGGGCGGCCAGGTCACAGCAGCACGACGGGGGAGAGAATAAACGTAAGATTGCTCGCACTGTTTAAACACTGCTGCACACTGTTGTCACATGCCTTTAGTGTTTCTTTTGACCCTGACTGGGTCTCAGTCTGCCTGTTTTCATGATGACTGCCTGCATAAACCAACCCAATAAAGATCCTGGCTGTATCAGAATGCATTATGGGACAGTTTTGTGATTTCTTTTGTATTTGCATTCTGCGAAGACACTCTGAACACACTACTGGAACAGTAACCACAAAAACACCGGGGGGTTACCATATATTCTATAACTGTGATTCGGATGAGGTTTATGTCCTACATAACTTTCCAAGATCTTTGTCAACCATGATAGAATAACACAGCATGAAGGATTTACTGTACAGAACTACACTCTTAAAATTAAAGATGCTGGAAAGGTTTCTTTCCCTGATGCTTAAGAAGATATTTGATTGCCTGAAGAATCATTCAATGAACAGTTCTTGAAAGAACCATTTTTGTAAATGAGATAATGTAAGCATAAGGAAGCTTGGGATTATTTAACAACAGTTTTAAAAACTGAAATAGAAAGTGAGAGAATGTCTCTAGTGAGGAAATAGATGTCTGCAGCTGGCTAACCACATAGCATAGCTAAAATACATGATTCTCTTGATGATAGGTGGTGGTTCATGAGAGTGGCAGGCAAAACTTACTTGGATATTAAGTACAAATATTTCGTCCAGCCGCTTGTAAAAATAAATGTAATCAAATATAGTAAGGCTTTTCAAAACTACAAATTGTATGGAGAAACAAGAACTTTGTCTTTTTAATGAAATGACCCAATTGTTTGCCATTAATATGACTAGTGAACAGTACATGAAAATCAAAAGTTTTGAACTGACTTTAAATGCAGTTACTTTGAAATTTTAGTGCCCAAAATACACTACTAAATGATATAGACAAACTGTTATCTAGCATCTTGATTAAATGCTTCTTGGAATGCAGTTCAAATCAAGCCAACCGACAACAAAGGTTTAATTTAGAGTACCAGCCAAACTGCCAACCTGTAAAAGATTTAATTTGACGCCTATAAAGTACAATCTATATTTGCTGCCTACCGTTACGGTTAGCCTTAATTTGTTAACGAGTCTGTCAGTGGTTACCAGCTCCAGTGTGAAAGTGTGTGGGGGGTGTGCCGGTGGGGAGTGAGAAGTCTGTGTAAATGAATGAAAATCGAGCGGAGATGAGTTAGAAAAACAGGGGTCAGCCACAAAAGCCCTCTAATTGATCTCTGGTGATTTGTTTAGTCACTCTTGGCCTACTTTCCTGTCCACTTGATCTGTGGGCTGGTGGTGGGGGCATTCCTCCATATTGTGCGGACTGAGTCAGGAACATGCAGCTGGGAGGGATGAGCAGGAACATGTGATGGTGTTGGAAATTGGTGTCGTAGTTGGTACAATGTTGAACATAATAAAAAGATTCAGCATTTGCATTTCTCAGTGAGTATATTGAAATTTCAACAGAGTTTTTGCATATAAATGTTCAGTTTTGTCCTCCCACTATATGTTTTGCTTCGAGTCCTTGCTTATAGTTTATTTTTTTGTCACGGTATCCACTTAAATGTGTGGTTTAAGTACCAGCTAGCTTAACAGCTATAATACATTTTCCATGACCATTTTATCACTTGGAATAAATCAGGCAGATATTTCCCCCTGTGTCTTAATGACTGATGTATGTAAATAAACTGTTTCATGTAAATGAAACTGCTGTTGGCCATGTAATGTGTTCAATTCTAAAAGCAGTCAGGGTTGAAATATACCTTAGAAGTTTAGAGTGAATTTATAAATTCATAAAGGTGTTTGTTTTTATTACATCATAAAAATGGGCAATTCAGAATGATCTGTTTTGCAACTTTCCCGATTTGTGGAAAGAATGGTATATTTGGATATTTTAACAAGGTTTACATACCTCAAATTTTCATGATCTGGGCTCTTTACATAATCTCTGGCAAATGTTATAATTCCTTAGCCAAAAATATAAAAGCTATTGAAATATATAAGGCTGTTTTCTTGCATTGTGTGTTCAACAGGAGTTTTAATGGTCTCATGATTTGTGATGGTGTGCTTTATCCTAGAAAGCGTTCCTGTTTGTTGCAACTGGGCTTGAACTTCACATTTCTTTAGCACAATCATTTTTTTGACTGATGCTCTGCTTGGAACATAGACCAGTGTTTCCTAATCCAACCCACCGGGCTGCACATTTTTAAGTATTCCTTGATTTAGCACATCAGTTCCAGGTCATCAACTGATTATTAAGAGCTGGATCAAAGAGAATAGCGCAGAGCTATGGGTTCACAGGCGCAGGACTGAGAGCAGCTTTCATAAACCCACTAAATTTACAGGGTGCCCTCTTACAGATGCTTCTCTGATTTTATTTCTCTCAGGTTTAGTTACTAACAGTTTTCCACCAAACCCAGCAGAGCTCTGATCATTTTTGTCCTATGTACAGCACATCTCCAATATATTTCCAGGGAGATTCTCCTTTGTTCAGGTAAAATGTCTCCTAGTGTACACATCTGCAGTGAAGGATTCCTGAATAGTTGAAAAATGTATAATTTAGAGGATCTGTAACATTTAATTACAGACATCAGTCTGATGAACTGATTCAGTCTGAAATGGTCTATAAACAATGCAAAATGTGAAAAGTTAAGAATCTGCCACAAACATTAAAGAACGCTGATTTAAGTAACCATGCCTCAAGTCCTGTTGTGATATTTAACATAAAGCAGGGCAAGATGAATTGGGTAAAATGAAACTCTATGCATTGGGTAAAAATAATCTGCTTGCTTTTGGCCCATCTTAAAAACTATATACCAGTGAATAAAATGTGATTTTATGCCAAAAATCTCAAGCACATCAAATTGCTCTGCTTCTTCTACTCTGGTTACTCTACCAATAAAATATGTACATGAACACCTCTGGTGCTGAGTCATTGTGTGCCCTATGGCCTAAATCTCAAGCTGCTCCCTTTTCCTGAATTCAACAGCAAATATGAAGCTGCTCTTGAGGTTTATTGACTGATCATTCTCAGCAAAGAGCACATCTCCTGGCAGCCTCTCTTCTGAGAGATATTTCCTTTGCTCTAAAGTCAAAGAGCAGAAGCAAAGGAGGCAAAAGGACCCAGCTGAGTCTGGGGTGTTAGAGGGAGAGTGACAGAGTGAGTATTTATGAAGATATGAGATGGGTGCTTGTCATTTGACTTTAGTTCAGACAGGAAGGCCTCTCTGGGGGATGTTGTGGTATTAAGAGGGTTGCTGTGTGAAACTTTGCGTGATGCTTCCACCTCATTTATCTGCAAAGGTCTGCAAAGACCAGCTCTGCAGCTGTCATCGCACAATGCAGGGAATAAATCACTGCTAGATGGTAATGTCTCTGTTTGTCAGGCCCTTCACCGTTCCTTTTGTATGGCTGGTGTGATGAAAAATTTACAGCTTGTTCTTGCGCACTTTGCTCAGCAAAAGATTTATGCATCAGGCTTCAGGTTGGTTGCAAAATCCGAGTCGAGAGGTTTATAACTTAGCGGGGGAAAACAGTTCAGTCCGTGAGGCTTGACTCAACCGGAGATTAGAGGACTTGCTTGCTAGGATTTAAAATAGCTCTTGTATTTCATAAAGCTCTCAAAGGGGCACATTGACTGTTGACATCAATCAACCCCACTTATGTAGACCCATGTGCTGTCTCGAAACAAATTGCGGCTGCAGCAGCACTGGTGGCCACATGTGCTCTCTCTCATTCTCTCTCTTTTGCTCTCTCTCTCTCTTATTTTTTCTGTATGTGTGTGTGTTTATGTGTGTGTGTGTGTGTGTGTGTGTGTGTGTTTCGTTGCAGGGGAGGGACTGTGACTTTGTACCTGACTAAACTCTTAAATGCCGGTCAGCTCTTCTGCTGTGGACCGAATCTGCTTTCTGAAGCCGTCCCCTTCTCAGTCTTTTACAATTCACTTCAAACAGTAAATCAGATCTGATCATTTCAGACTGACTACATCAGGAGCAGTAGTGATAAGAGGCAGAAGACTGAGAACTTAAGTGCTCTTAACAGGGTTCATGCTGGTTAGGAAAAAAGCACGATGCACTTGGCTTCCACAGTCACAAAGAAATGGATACTACCATGTACTAGTCTGAAATCATTTGTCACATTGGGAATTGTTTATTTATTTTCTTTGGTAAATGTCTGCGACAAATAAATGCAGGAAGATGCAGTTTATTTAAGCAGTTTACCTCTTCGCCTCATTGTAGTTTATTAGCCAAGTCATGGTTAGAGTCCAATTTGTGCTTCTTTGATTCAGGAACTGTGAGGCTAAACCTGCCAACAAATATTAGAAGTTAATATTTAGCCCAAAATGTTTGCATTAACAAATCCCCAAAATCTAATCTGATCTTGCTCAAACTGCATCCAGATTTTCATTACATGCAGATGCAGACCTGTGGATCTGATTTAGAAGCCTGTATGACTTACAGTGAATACACTTTAATCCTTATAGCCATTTCAGACAAGGATTAGAGATGACTGATCAAGTGGTCAGTGCATTCTAAACCACACAGACAAGTCTGCTCCACTTTAATGAAGGGCTGGATGTAGTTTGAGTGGAATAAGGGAAGGTTTGTGTATTCACAAAAAATTATTTGGGTGAAATTGTGTCCCCAGAACTAAGGAAGTATATTTGGACGTCTTATATGTACTGGCTGGTGAACTATATATGGAAAACTGTGTAGATTAGATTCCCATCCCAGCCATTCATTTATATACATGCTTAAATACATGTATATATGAGCTTTTTTCTAAATAGGTCAACATAACATGCTCTCTGAGATGAACTTTGAATATTTATTTGACATTCAAGCAATTCTGGAGCCAACTATACTATTTATTCAGTTTCATCACAGGTTCTACATAATAATATCCACTTACCCTGTGAAGACCGACAGGCTGTAAACTTTTTGTATCTTTTATGTTCTATTCAATATGCAATAAGTTCTGTTATAATAACAAATTGTTAACTTATACAACATTTATTTAGTATATTTGTAGTTATCTCTTCCCTCAGATATTCACCTGACCATACTCTTCTCATTTCTGGTGTGCTCCAGTATCTGTATAGTACATGTTTCAGTTGCACCATGTGGACATAGTTTCCATTCCATTTATGAGCAGCATATGGCCTGGCTGCCTATAAGCTCAGGCTCACTGGGTAAAGAGATATCAGATAATAACAAATGCCATGTGGGAAATCATAACAAACCCTAGAAAAGAATAATGACATTGAAATGTACTTTCTAAATCCATATGATATGATTCATTCTCTATAAGGAGACCTACAACTGATTCTAGAGACATTTTAATTTAAATTTGAGACTTAAGATTGGGTGTCACCACAAATAAATCTGTAGCAAACTGCTTTTAGATTACTGATAACAGAGATTTCAAATTTTCAACCAGAGATTATGGGCTTAATATATGTGAATGTAATGTTGGGCCAACAGTGTCCATTGCATTTACAGAGCTTGCTGTAGTCATTGGTGGGTGAATGGCTTGTGTGTCTTGACATTCAGGACTGCCAATTTCACTCCTGGTTGGTGCTTGCCTGGGGCTTTCACAGAACGCCCATCTTTCATCTGGACTGAGATTCAAACCTCTGAGTGTCCAGGAGCATTAGCCTGAAGCTTATATCCACTGCTCTTTCACCACCAGCATGGCACTGTTTTACAAATGAATCCTCTTCTGCTCCCAGAGGCACATCAGGATAAAGAGTTGTGTTCTGTCTTTTGGATTTGTGCTTGAATCCCAGTGCTGCCATGGTCATCTGTGCCTGGAGGCCCAAGATAACCAGAAATTTCCAAATTACAATGGTTTCCTATTGATATACAGGAATCATCAGCATCTTCCAGCTCATTCATAGGGGTTTAAACAATGGACATATACCTGTACCCCTCCTTTATTAAAGGGCAAGGGGCAACATATCACTTTTTATTTATGTTTATCAGCCTCTGCAAAAATTAAACTCACTTTATACGAAGAGAAAGGCCACATTACTCTTTATGGCAAGACTTGATATAAGCAGTGAAATTAGTGTCTATGATAACGCAGATAAGAAGTAGATTTGCCAGAGGTGGACAATGGAACAAAACACAAGCATAATACAAAACTACGTTTCAGTAATTTGTCTGAGTAACAAAAGGCAATTGGAAGCTGAACATTATTTTTGCCATTGCAAGATGCAAGATTGCATCCTCACAGAAACATCACTTATACCTGAAATAAAAAGTGTCAAAAACCGTACATATGTTTTACACATAAAACATATGAATAGAGTTTGATCACATGTGACCCGAAACAGCTCATGTTCACAGTTTATTTACATGTGAACACCTTTACGTATGTGATCACATAAGTCATATTCAAATGTTTTGTCATGCTGATGTGAAAACATATGGGTTTAGCTAGCTTAGCTCCTTAGCCATGCAAGGTAAAAAGGCAGGTAAAGAGAAATTCCACCGTTTTCCAATTTTATTTTAACCAGGTAATGTACATTGGTTTGTCACGAAATAGTTTGTTACTGAGAAATGCATAGACTCTAATTCCTTCACGATAAAAGTGTCACAGTGCATACAACATAAATAAGGCCATTTTATTTACCACCCCAACCCCTTTCTTGTTTTACTTAAGAAGGTGCAGCATTCAGCAATTACATTAAAACCATTGACAGGGGACATGAATAATACCATACATCTGCCATGACAATGGCATTTGTCATGACAAAAGAGGCCCAAAGAAAGACAACCAGTGGACCAGGGACAGGCTTGTTTCAGTTACGTTTTTAAATCACTTTTAAATCAAATGCCAGTTATAAATAACCCACCTCATCTTAGCTCAGCAAGCACTGTAGAGTAACATAAACAAATCAGGTGACCCCTGAGCTCACATAAATAGAAATGGGCAGCAGGCTTTCCCCAAAAGTTGTGCTGACTTCATGTGCCTCATAGGGAGCATGTGCTTGCCTTCAGTCTCTCAGAGTGATGATAAAGAAGATTCAGATGGTAGGTGGGAACTGATGACTGCTAACACTGAAAGATAATTAGGCACAAAAAAACCCCCCTCCCATATTGTTCTTTTAATAGCCTGCATATCAAGCACCGTGTGCATTCCAAAGAAGTCTGAAAGTCCACTCATTAATCTGGCCTGTTATAATTCAGATATGTATTGCTTGGGTTGCCTAGATACAGCAGCCAGAGAGCCTGCAGTATGGTCCGGCTCTCAGATGATTTCTTATTAATCAGCTTTCATTCGTATTTGGCAAATTGTCTTAGAAACCCACAATTTCCCAAGATGTCTAAATTCCTGGTTGCCACCTCTTAAAAATGTTGTTATTGACTTCATCATTGACATACCGTTTGGATTTGTTTGCTTGAATTCGTCGATCTAATTTCTCCTTCCTTTTGGCAAACATCACTAGAAAAATCATTCATTTGAAACGACAACAACCTACGCACACAGATTCGTGCGGCCCGCAAAGCCAACACTAAGCCAGTGCGCTACAGTCCAGGCACAAATGTGAGCCACCGATTAGTGAAAATGAGGGAATAAACGCTCATTTGCCCAATCATTACCTGACTCATTGTTTACAGTGTGGGAAAGGCTGGCAAATGTCAGTACCTTATGTCTGCACCCAAATGCAACCCACAGCGAGTGTGGAACATATGTCCACTTTGATGCTGTTACCCTGTTCACATCTCATTGACTGTCTCACCCCATAATAAATGCTCCTTGATTTGGAAGTCGGACAGATACCAGGGTAGAACAGATTTCCCAGGGAATCTGTTGCCGTGAAAGAGAATATTAATCACCTGCTCACTGGACGCCTCTCATACTCATAGGCCAGGTTTCGCATCCACTGTCCTTCTGGACAGGAGCCATTTGCATTCATCTGCTAACCTGTGATGCACAGCATGCAATTCTTTGTAACAAACACCTGAGGCATATAGCAGCATTGCTCTTGATCAAAACTTCCATGCAATATCCCAAATCACAACCTCCCATCTGAAATGTTATGTGAAAAAAGTTCACACTACCATTAGCAGGGTGTTCATTACAGTACAGTTGTTATGGTTTGCAACAAAAGTCTTTATAAAAGTTATACACAAATTGCAGATGTAAACATACAATAGACAGTGTCTTCTAACATTTATATTAGGATTATAAGGCACATTGATTGGTAACTGGTGGACTGGTGGTTAGAGAGTTGCTCCTAGGATCAGAAGGCTGTGGGTTTCAATGGCAGGGCTGCCTCTGGCACTATTGAGGTAACCTTGAACAAGGTACCGTCCCCACATACTGCGTCCCGGGCGCCCCCTATTGGTGGCAGCCCACTGCTTCACTGGGTGAACGGGTTAAATCTGTGGTCCCCAACCTTTTTACCACCCTGGACCGGTCAACGCTTGACAATTTTACCACGGACAGAGGGGGAGTGATTTTGATACTTAGATCAATGGTCCTCAACCAAGAGTGAGTCAAAGACGAAGGATATTTTTCACAAAAAAAAATAAAATATATATATTGGTAAACATTTATTAGTAAATAAAATGGAAATACTGTACGTTTTTTTTCTTTTCTGTGCAGCCAGGGTACCGGTCTGCAGCCCAGGGGATGGGGACCACTGGGTTAAATGAAGAGAAAATTTTCACATTGTTCACACTGTGTGTGTGTTTTCACATGACTATAAGGGGCCACTTAACGTTACTTAAGTGTTGTTGCATGTATATAATTAAAGATTATTTGTGAATCTTGGATCTTGTATCTTGTACCATATACAAAAAGAGATATTTTTTTGCAATGTTGCAGACGAACTACTGAAAATATGATTTGGAAATATAGAAATGAAAAATTCGTCAGGTAACCAAGTGACATTTCTGCCGTAAAGTTACCTTTTTTGGTACAATTGGTACAAAAGAACACAAAACAATGCATGTAATGTTATGTTTGACCTCTAATGGATGGCTGGAGCATCCATGAAGGTAATGGTATATCCATTTACTACATAAACATCAATGATATGTGCACATTTTTAATGTGTACAGTTTAATGTATTAGTATTTTTTCAAAAAGTAGATAAATGTAGTTAAAATACATACTTTGTTGATTAATTGGTTATTGTTGTAGCTTGACTTAATTGGAGTAAAAAGTAGAAAATAAATCATTACCTGTGCAAAGGTTATAGCACATTTTATATTTTTTTCTTTGCTGTTTGTGTAAATACATTTTATGTAAATGCATTTTATGTCAATTTTATGTAAACAAATTGAACCCATACAGTGAAATCTTAAATTAGTGTGTATTCTATAGAGGATGTTTACATATTTTCATATAGAATATCAACAAAACAGGATTTTACATATTTTGGAACTATCTGATCTGTTACATTTGCTGAAACCATTTTGAGCTTCATTCATGTGCTTTTCAATGACCTTGTATCTATTTTAACAGAAGGTAAAAGCTAATCTAAAGGAAATAAAAAATAAAAAACTCTGAAATAATAAAAAAATAAATAACAAGTGTTGAGCATTGCAGCATGCTGAGATGTAACCCAAATGAAAGGACATTTTGTGCTTATTCTTAACGTCCAACCTTATAACCTCTGTTCTTGAAACCTTATCTCAGATGTTCTTATCTCGGCTCCCAGTCTTTACTATCTGTTCTATTTCCACAGAGAGAACAGTAGCAGAAAAGATGTTCCTTGCCTCACAGAACACTCTTGTCTTGGACGTTTTTTTTATACAAGGTAATACATTTTGGTCTTGCTCTATCAGTCAGAACTGTGGAGGCGAGGCTGTTAGGCTGCTGTGGGTAAATGTCGACCAGCTACATTAAAATTCTTTGGCTTGTAGTTCAGTACCATTAAACACTAAAGACTCCTTATTGGAATCTCATTTATAAGAATTTGATTCTTTATAGAATTGTCTATTGAAAGGTTTTATGGGTATTCAACAGTGTTTTAAGGACTGTTTTAAAAAGTTTATAAATAAATGAGTTTGCTTGGTTAAATGAATAGTTCAGGCAGATTGCCAATAAAAGGCAGCCCAAAACTTGAGGGGCATATTGTGGTTTTTATAAATTAGCCAGTAGGGCAATTTTTGCTTCAATTTCAAATAACAAAAAGCATCAAAATGAGGTTAAAATTATTGGTGACCTAGTTGATGCCTACAAACAAGAAGCTGATTTTGTAAACTTCTCTGGAACAGACAACAGTTACACCAACAGGTTGTGAGAAACAGCCCCAGCTGTAGAGTTATGGAGAACGTCAGTGATTCAGTGTGAAATGCGCTGTGATGTAGTACATTGAGTGGAATGGCCCCTAGACTGGTCTACAAAGGGCCTAATTATTTTTAGACCACAATGTCCAGCTCCAGCTTCCTGCACTCGGCAGTAAGTAAAATAGGTCAAGTTAGATTTGAATTACAGCCAATCCATCAAAGTCAGAGAACAGAGGACAAATTCAATGTCTGGCATTCGGGAAGCTAGCCAGCTAATATTTATGCTAGCCAAAGGTATTAGCATTTATTTAGATTAGCATTGAAGCAGCTAGTTAGCAAGTTAAAATGTAATATTGTCACTTTGCCAGTTCTTACACCATTGCATTTTCCTACAACTACAGAAAATGGATGATAAAGAGTTCAGATAGCAGAAAATAATGCATGTTTGAAGTGATAATGGGATCTTGATTTATAGGATATAAAAAACTGTTTTACAGGCATGAAGTCAAAATATTAATATACAGAGTTTTGATTTTGGACTTTTTGTAAGTCCACATGTGCTTTTCCATAATCTTGATATTTCCTTTATAATTTGAAATATGGAAAACTAAATAAGAGTACTTCCTATGAGGAGGAATGAATACATGCAACAAGGAATTTTGCATCATAATGTAAATACACACTCCTGTTGATGTCCTTGGCAAGGTGATTCCTTCTTTATCATTTAGCTCTGCTAAAATATCACTTTACATGACACAGGAATATACTGAGCCCTCACTCAATACCAGATCTTTAAGCATTAGACAACTGCTGTATACAGATTTTTCCCTCTGTCTTGGTTCTGTTTCCTTCAGTTTATGAAGGGAGTTATATAAACAGAGCACATTATTCTAAAGTCATATTCTTACTATTAAATTTCCCTTGAATTTAATTCAAGGCCACATTTGATGTTTTTAAAACATTAATTTGTACATGACCATTTTCTAGTCTCCCTTAACAGCTTATAATTAAACAGGCTGATTTTGTTACCGTCTTTTTAAGGCCGATACATGTACAAGTGCTGTTCCAACTGATGCCCCTGATTTATGCCTCATTAAAAAAACAGTCATTTCAGCTTGAATGAAAGGGCCTAAACTGTGGGCTGAATAGTCAGGTATTTGTAAATGCATTGCTTTCTGTAACATCCCTAAAACAATGAATTTGTAAGTGTCTATGCAAATACATAGGTTCAATCGACTGAAGATTAAATTAATCTTTTTGAAGTTTTAGCAGTAGTACACATTCCTATGTTATCATTAAACACAATAATATGGGCCCTTATATAGGAGTGTGAAAGTAACTTTCTTACTAAATGCAATCTCCATGCGTGTAATGGAATAAACCACACATAGAGGTCCTCAGCGTCTAGGGATTACCCGAATGAATATTAACTATGAACGCAATTCCCATTACAAACCTTATGAAATATGCATAACCAGAATGAATTATACTGTGAAATTCCTCTATCACAGTAGTAGGCCGGTGGGGTCATTGTGTGGCCTGTTAACATTTCACAGAGCACCTTAAAGTTGCGTTTGAACTTTTAGAGCTGGAGCTTCACACTGAAGGCTTTAAACGTGCTGGGTGGGCATCACCTCAGCAGCATGGCTGTCTGCAGCCCCTCATCTGTCAGACTGTAGCATATGGACGCCGGTAATGACTGGAGAAATATGGAGAGTGACATTTTGGCTGGAGCTGTAGCCAAGCAGGGTGAAGACTTACACACTCATCAGAGCAAGACCTACCGAGGCTCAGTGCCGTGCGGGCAGGAGTTAATGAAGGCTGCATAATGTTTCCTCACTTCACTATGATGCTATCATAAAGGTGGGCAACCTTAATGTAAAACTGTTTTTCTATTACAGCCTGTGCCTAAGGGAGCAAAAACCTAACAGTGATGTTTTTATTTGCTGCACGGTTGATTGCAATCGTGTGTGACAGCAACAGGTCAGCAACAGAAAAAACCCATTTGTCCCTTTAGACTATCCGTCTGCAAAAAGCAATTAAAATGCAAGTGTTGTTCATCTGCAGTCAATCTTGACAGAGAGAAAGAGAGAGTAATGGAGAGTGTGAGAAAGAGAGAGAGAAACTGAGAGTGGGAGAGTATAAAACGATATTTTGGTGAAAAAACGCATTAGCAAAATTACATGCTCTGAACGAAGGACATATTTGTTTTTTGTTTTTTTTTCTATTTAAAGTGCTTCCATATTTTTCCCTAGTCATGCAGGTGTGATGAGGCTTATGTACCTAACAAGTGACGGAAGGTCAAACATCAAACATCAATAACCATCACTCTGCCTGTCAAAAAAATTATCACACGCTCACCTCAGACCACATCAAGTAATCCCTGACACTGTATGACAAAGGAGTCATCTTCAAGTTAGACGTTTGTTTATAAAGAGCAAGAGAGAGAGAGAGAGAAGGAGGGGAGGGATGGACAGAGAGAGAAGAGTGTGAGTGAAGGATATGGAAAGAAAGATAGAACACTGAGAGAGAAAGAGAAAGAGACAAGGTTAGAGACAGAAAAAGAAAGGTATAGATGCAGAAAAGGGTGACAGAGAGGAAGAGAACAAGACTGAGGGATGAAAAAGAAAGAAAAAAGAGAAAGGGGCTTAAAGAGAAAGGGAGAGAGAGTAATGGAAAAGGAGAGATGGGTGAGAAAAAATCAGTGATAGAAAAGGAACAAAAGAAGGAAGAAAAAAGCAGAGTAAGTGAGCGATAAAAATAAGAGAGTGAGTGAGAGAACAAGACAAAGACAGAGCGAGAGAGGCATAGAGAAAAAAAGATAGAAAGAGAAGCAGAGAGAGAACAAAGACCGATTGAAAAGGAATCAGAGCTACAGAGGGAGGGAGGGAGGGAGGGAGGGAAAAGGGAGAGTAGGAGAGGTATAGAGGTGGGAGAGATGGAAAGAGAGCAAGTGGGACAGAGGTAAATATCGTTTCTGTCTGTAGTGTTCAGATCTAGGAGGGTTCTGTGCTCCCTCACATTGTTATCAGGGTCTTCTGGATGTTGTCAAGGTGATGCGTCAGTCACCCGTAGTGATGTGATGCGACGTGCCGTCGCCTCAGGTGCTGGTGCATTTGTCATTGCCCCATTAGTGTCCTTCACATCTCCAGTGTGGCCGCGCGAGTGTTGAGAGCGGCCCTGCTCCACTGCCCTCACCCCGCTGCAGCCCTGGGCACACACTCAACAAAGGAGGATGCGGCAGCTGTCTCTAATTCTGAGAGAAACAAACAATAACACAAGAATGATCTGTGGGGCATTCACCTCACTCATGGATGCATAATGCTTTATTATCCTACATGCAGCTACACACCAGCTTGTGCTCTGAGCTGAAAACTGAAGTACTGTCACTTTCGAGGCATGTCAGACCCAAGGAGCAAATAAATTCTTTAAATTCTGTGTGTGACTTCTACATTCAAATGAATGATTTAGCTAACCCCATATATAGGTTTGATGTTTGGTGTTTGCCTGCTTATTATTGCGCTGGGAGCACTGGAAGCTTGTAACCAGTTAGTTAGGAGTTCTAATCCAACTAATCCAACTAACCAACTAAATAACAAGCTTTTCCTGCTGGAAATGAGTGTGCAATTGCAAGGAAAACATTCAAATATGCAGGACAGGTAGCCTCCAGGACCAATACATTATTTATTTAGTCAAAACCAGGATAAAGTCCAAAAAAGCAAAATTCTGACGCAAATCATGCCTCGACAACTGGCTACATTTGAAGTAAGGATGAAGTCTTTTTTGAAGAGGTGGAGGAAAAGTCAGGGGATTTTGGTGTGAAAATGCTGTGCTTTTGTGGGAACGTAACCCCAGCTGGCTAGTTTATGTGCTTTTTTATACTGTTTGCTATGAGCAACAAGTGTCATTACTATGTTGCCTGAGGAGGCCAGTGTGAGCAAATTCTGCCCCAAACAACCCTACAGCCTATGTTTCATCAATATCAGATTATGCATCCCTGCACAACTATCATATAGAACATTTGCTTAAAAGCATAGAGTAGGAAATGAAAATTGGAATGGACAAGATGAAGGACAGCCTATACTATGCAAATTTAGACAATATTACAAGAGAGAACCACGGCAAATGCTGGCTGTGATCTTCTTGTTAACAAGTGGAGCAATTATTCAACTGAACTGAAAGACCTGCTTGCTATCGAGGCAATAGATGCAAGCCTCTCTTTTACTCAAGAAAATAAATGGAATCATGTTAAAGTGTGGAGGTATACATCTTTTTTGTTAGTGGTTGTGTCCACAAGCTCAGCACCAAGATGCTTCAGAGTGACATTTAACGCTGCAGTGCCTGTCAACAATGAAGGGACGGCTGTTTACTTAAGATAGGACGACAGCTCTCAAAGGTCTGGGGAAACTCCGCTAAAGACGTGAATCATCGTGAAACAAGATGGAAACGAGTCATTGCAGCTCATTGCTATTGCAAGACATGGCAAGTCATTTCTGTTATGTTTAACACCCTTTAAACACAAGAGCTTAAAAAAAAACACAACCACTTGTAGTAATAAGGCTGTATCCTGCAAAAACTCTTTGTAGTTTCTTGCATGTTCTCGCTTAAGGAGAACTACTTCCTCGAGCTTTCTTGGTTTGATCAATTTGAGCAATCATAAACGATGCAAATAATAGGTATTTTGGGGGCTTGTGATATTATTCCTATGTAGAAAATCGCTTCTCACACTCCTAGGGTTCAAACCACAGCAGTGAGTCACATGCAAAGAACCTATAAGTTCATATGCGTTACCACAAGAATATGTGAGCTGCTCGAAACTAATTTCTGTTTTGTCCTTTTTTTACTTTTTTTTTTTTACCAGGTCTCATATTCAATCTAACCATACAGTTTGGCTGAACCATCACTTTGAAATCAATGCATCATACTTCTGTGAAACTTGGGAGTCTGCGAGGGTCTCTGAGCTAAGCGTTTTTGCTCAATGATAGGTGGTGGTGGTGGGACAGGGAGTGCGATATTATTGGTTAATATCTTTGCCTTTTGGTGCAAGGTAACATTATCAAAAAATAAAAATAGGTTTTAGAGACCTGTTTCGCAAAAAAAACCATTAAAGAGAATGTTTTAATTTAAGTGGTATGGAATGATGAATCATGCTTAGTATAAACAGGATCCTGAACTAACAAGATAAAGAGTCAATTTGATTGCAGATTGACTTTAAAGTCTGTAATGTACTGGAATAATATTTCTTCTGCTTGCTTTTTCCCTTCAACAAACATCTGCCTTTCCTCGCCCTCTGGAGAGTAAAGGGGCATTACATATGTGCCTTTGTAACACACATTAACGTATGTGCAAGGACTATGTATTAGGAGGATGAAGGGACTCAGGCAGCTTCATTGGCCTGTAAATAATTTGTATCAGGGCACTACTGCCCACTCCAGATGAGTGATTATGTAAACATTCGCAAACAGTGTTCAAGAAGGTTCTCTAGAGGAGCTGGGAGTGGAGTTAGCTGGACATTATTTTCAGGGAAACCTGGCCTGCATGCAGGCAAAAAAGTCTTCACATAAAAGAGCCGGGGCTGCCGTCTCAGAGCAAATTCTCCAAGCTCATTGTAGTCGGCAGTTGAGATCAGGACCATTTATGACTCCCCCGGCGTGCCCGGATCTCCTCTAATAGAGCTCCTGTATATCTAACGTGCCAGTAATTTACTCCACTCTCTCCAGCAGCCCCCGTCTCCTGGCGCATCAGCTCTAATATTTCAATTCGGCGTGTAAAGACTGAAGTCGCCGCAGAATCTAAACACAAATGGAAAATCTTCAGTCAACTGGCGAATAATTAAATGCGAAAATGAGAAAAGCATCTGGTTCTCCATGCGTGTAGTTGCTTTGATTTCAGAGGTTTCAGCTGAAATGATTACATGGTGAGCTTGAAGGAAATACTGAGTGGCAAAATCTGCGGCTTTCGTAAATGTGCTGCTATGTGCAGTCCTCTCCTGCTGTGGAGGAGCGAGCGCTCTGGAACTTGTTGTTTAAAAAAAAATAGCTAACAAGCATTTTCAAATGGCTTGCTTTGAAGTTTTGTCTAAAAAATAGTAATTTTTTTTGTTATGTCAAGCACTTTTCCTTATTATATACAGTAGTTTGTTTGCTGCCATCATTATGGCCATCATTATGGAGGATCAAAGGCTCAGACAATGGTGCGAAGTCATGAATATTCTGAAACTGAGCAAACTGTCATTGTTCTTGGTAAAACAAAATACTTTATTCTAGTGGTTAAGCATGGATAAAACAGATTTTAATTGAGTTTAATGAAGATCATGTCTAAGTCATAGTTTAACAGCAAAAAGATGTGCATATGCAGGCCTGTCAAGATTATTCAAATTTGGCTGATGACTAATCACTATAATTGCAATTAACAATTCAGTTACCCTGTTTGTTAACTGTATATAACTGTTAAACAAATTTGTGAATTAGCTGTCTTGCTCCCTAGCAGTCGATACCCAGTAGTTCTTAACACATGACACACAGATTAAGCTCAGATAAACATCTCAAGAGTAAAAAAACTCCAAAATCCATGATATGTCTGTCTCATGAATGTGTTTTCTTTTATTTGTGCATCTTCTATTTTTACACATACAAATTAATGAATACACAAGTTAATACATTAAAAACCAGTTTCATAAATTTTCATGATGTACTTTGTTGGACGGCTTTACACATACATACAATTTTAATGTTATATTATCGATACTCAGACCCTATACTTAATTTTTTTTCAGTAGCTGGTAAACCTCATTAAGCTCTAAATTATGCCTTTGCCTTGAGCCTGCTAATGCTATTAGCCATAATTTGCTGCTTCACCAGCCATACTTATCCCTCCTGCATAGCATTAGTTCATAGTTCTAGCCTTCATATTCACTACATTTGCTTTCAATCTAATATTGCATTAGCAGTTGATCTAATATTGCATTAGCAGTTGTTCAATTAGGTTTCACCCTAAACGTTAGCTTTGTCAGTTTGTCTCCTGATCTTGTCTTTCAGTTGTTTAGGATCCTGGTCTATCCCAGCCAACCTTTCCCCTTGTTTTCTTTCTGCTCAGTGTTATTGTAACTGTATATCTTTGTATTATGTTCTGTCTGTTTTATTTTCTGTCGAATGAAATCTTGTTTGCACTTACACCCACCTGCTTCCTGCCCCTCTCATACTATGACAGACTCTTCAAATGTCCCCAGGATGTTGCAAAACATGAAAATGTGTGATTATGTGGCCATTTGGCTTTTTTCTTAAAGAGGAACTGCAGCAGGTTATAAAAAGTAAAAGATATCGACCTGGGGCCCTTGAAGTTAATGTGTTAATAATGTGTTACTATGCTAAATTATGGACAGTCTTCATTAAAAAATCAATACTTGTAATAATTTAGTGCATCATAAAAAGTATAAGATTTTGAACTAAGGCCTTGTGAACTAATAGCATGTGTTAAAGTGTGTTAGCATGCTAAATTATTACCAGTATTAATCTTTTAATGATGGTAATACATTTTTTAAAAATTTGACCATTTAGACCACTGCTGTTGAGATTGGATTCATTTCGTTCAATCTTTTCAATGAGTTTTCAAACAAAACCCTCAGTACACTACACTAGAGAGCGCCTGCAGTAAGCATGGAGAGAATGGAAAATAACAACAAGCAGTCAACTAGCAAGGGTGAGGGGACCACAATAATAAAAAAAGAGCTTTTTTTATGTTAAAGAGGCTACAGACTAGCTTTGGGCTAAATTTAGTTGTGGTCATATGGTAGGCAATGTGAGTATCCCATGTGCATGCACCTACACACACTCTCTTAGACTTCCTCCAGTGGATTATCAATGAAGTGATTCTTTTAGTGATTGGGAAGAGGTCTCTAATGTCTGAACTCATTTTCTCAAGAGCTGGGAAGTCAAGAGCCACTTCCTCTGAAGCTAACTTCAGCTGCATGCACTTGTTGAAGCGATAATGAGCAGGAAATCCATTTGGCCAATAATGAGAAATTGTAATTTCCTGATAGTTGACTAAAAAATTTGCTGAAGTCAAGAACGAAGCAAGTAATTGCCTTGTGAGGGTATCATGCTGAGAAGAGCTGCCGCTAGAAAGGTGCTTGCCCTGCGCTGTCATGTTGAAAATGACAACCATAGCTTCGCGAAAAACGCTTGGCAATTTTAGACTTTTTAATTTACATTTTAAATGAGGCCTTCTCCAATTATGTATGCACTAGCGCTGGCAGAGGAGGAGACCTAAACTGTGTTCCCATACTTATTTACTACAGTAAGTGAGTCTGCGGGCTTTGTTTGTTTGCAATTTCGCCTCTCACTGACAGCACAAAACCAGCGTTGTCTCGAAATATTCATTAATTACTACAATAGCAGGAAGTGTTGAAGGGCTCTTTGGTTGCAGGGGAGAGGGGGACAGACAAAAGAAAAACTGCATGGCAAGACACACCAGTGGCTCTCCACATTCTGCTGAAGAGAGCAAGGAAAATTGGCCCTTCAGTGAATGACGGTGAATTTGTTTATCACTCCCACAAGAGCTACTACCTTAAGTGACTGAATAAGATATCAAGTTGCTGTCACGTATTGCATGGTCCAGGAATAACTTTGCCTTCCAAGGACTGCTTTCTAATTGGACTCTGAGAACACAGTTGCAGAGATTTGCGGTCCACATATCTGTACCATTCATCAAAGTCACAAGCACTTGATCATCTGTGGAAATGCAGTGGTGGTAGGTGCACTGGAGTGCAGTCAAATTAGGCTGTGCAACTAATTACAGACAGCGTCTAGTTTTTTATTTTATTTTAATTTGTTAAATTATTGTAAGCAATATCATCTTAAAAATTCAGAAATTTTGCTAATTACATTGCTAATTACAGTCAATAACTCTTGGCTATAAACAAGGGCTATCAAAGTCAAAACAGTAATAATGCATGAATGTGCTAAATTATTAAGGCTACAAATTATTTTAAAAGGTTTCTTTTCAGTTCATGCATTTTCCTAGTCTGACACTTCAATTCATCTGTATTGCTTTAGTGAAGCTCAGCAGCATTAGAAAGGTTTTGCTGCGACCATGCTGTTTTTTGCTCTAAGAATGTGTTCAGAGCCACTTGTTCAGTTTTTTCAATTGGCTTTCACCGCCAAACCTTTGGCAGTTAGGTTGAAAAGCTAACAAAAGTAATGTGGAAAGCTGAGAAACAGTTGAGATTCATCGTGAGAAACTAAACAAAATAATGCAGTTAATTACAATAAGTTATTTTAATCATTTCACAACCACGCTACAAACTGCACTGTATTTGAGAGTTTTCTCATGTGATGGGTAAAAAAGTAAGTCTTCGCTGCTTTCAATCTGATCTAATATTTTTGTTTTATGTGACCTTAATACGGTGGCCCTGAAGTGCAAACCACACCAACAAATGACTAGACACAACAACAAATTGAGAAACACAACAAATTAAGAAGCACAAAAACAAAATTGAGAATCACAAAAACAAAAGAGGAATCACAAACACAAAAGAAGAATCACAAAAACAAATTAAGAATCACAAAAACAAATTAAGAATCACAAAAACAAAAGAAGAATCACAAACACAACAGACGACTTACAAAAACCAAAGAGGAATCACAAACACAAAAGAAGAATCACAAAAACAAAACTGAGAAGCACAAACACAAAATACGAATAAAAAACACAAAAGACGAATCACAAAAACAAATTGAGAAGCACAATTACATTAAGCACTCCCGGAAAGGGTAGATACCAGTAAGCAACAAGAGACATCACCGATTGGACGACCGCACTGTTTGTCTTTGGAACCGAAAGTTACTGTGCATGTGGTGCATTTTTCCAAACATGAACTGTACCGTGACCCAAACGTAGCTCCCGCTATTCGAGAATATTTTGATTCAGGAAATACTACATATGTTCCCCTCGCCCTTTAATACTTTAGTCCTTCTCCGTGAAACTTCACAGTTAGATAGGGCTTAATGAGAGCTTTTCAAAGACCCCTCGTTTTCTATAATAGCCCCGACAGTCCGAGTTATAAAAACTCGTGTCCCTATACTTTTGTCCAACGCGATAAATGTAGTCTCATAACTCCCGATCGTGGGGTGGGGGGGTTGGCATGATGGCAAGCAGGGGGTCTTTAAAAAGGTCTTATTAGGCCCCATCGAACTGTGTTGTTTCAAGGAGGTTGGTGGTTGCACACCTAGTAAATTCGCGACCACCTTCCATGGGGGACTGAATTATAATGTTTGGAAAAATGCGTCACAGGCAAATTAACTTTGAGTTCCAAAGACAAACACTGCGGTCGTCCAATCAGTGATGTCTCTTGTTGCTTACTGGTATCTACCCTTTCCGGGAGTGCTTAATGTAATTGTGCTTCTCAATTTGTTTTTGTGATTCGTCTTTTGTGTTTGTGATTCGTCTTTTGTGTTTGTGATTCGTCTTTTGTGTTTGTAATTCGTCTTTTGTGTTTGTGCTTCTCAATTTATTTTTTGTGATTCGTCTTTTGTGTTTGTGACTCTTCTTTTGTGTTTGTGATTCCTCTTTTGTTTAGTGGAGTGGAGGCTCTCCACTTGCTTTCGTTCAGGCACCTATGACCAAAACCATCTAAAACATCTAATGATTCTAACAGAGCATTCTCAACTCTATTTTCTGTGTTTGAG
This sequence comes from Rhabdalestes septentrionalis, assembly GCA_037832545.1. Classification (NCBI taxonomy): domain Eukaryota; kingdom Metazoa; phylum Chordata; class Actinopteri; order Characiformes; family Alestidae; genus Rhabdalestes; species Rhabdalestes septentrionalis. Next base: position 12,722,278 of record JBBMFX010000016.1, on the reverse strand, counting down.
CCAAGATAAGTTAAAGATAAGTTTTTGCAAGGAATCTAAAGTCTAAACCCTGGAGTGTTTAGCTTTCCTTTCCAATTCTGGAAGCAAATTTGAGGAGAAGAGTCAGAGATCCTACTTACAAAGAAAAACCAGGGTTGTAAAGTTGAAATGTTCCTGAAATGACTCACTTAATAACGCAGAGATTTCCAACCATCCGGATATTGTTAATGATTTCACAGTCATTTCTAAAACTCCCTTTTAAAAATCACAGTGCTGGTGGCTTATTGCAATAACGAAATGCACAGAATAGAGAATTAAAGCATAAAGTCAGATGCTGTGTTTATGTCTGGCCAAAATATGTCTGAATACATTAAACAAATGAATGGAATCTGAAATGGAATGCATGCTACAATCTCTTGGTAATGCAGTCCTCTCTAGAGCTTGTTTCAGTGTTTGGCCAGAAGCTGTGTTAATTGCACTGAATAGCATGTGACCCTGGTATACGTGAGTGCTATTTCCTTGTTCCAGACTCCTCATGCTATTTTACAAAAAAACCAGGCATACATATTTCCACTGCTATTCCACCGCTGTTGGCAAAGTGTGCAACGGGGTTTGGTCTATTGGATTTAGCTACACAATCTCATTAGTTTTAGAGGTGACACAATGGGTTATAAGTGTAATAGGCCATTTCTAAATGTTCAATATTCAGCACGAATCAGTAGTGGCACTTGTAATTTCCCAGCACAAGAGTCTAATTGAAAGGCACGCTTCAGTTGTTCTGCTGGGGCTGTGAAAACTACTTAGTCATAGCCTGCAATGAGAGGTCAAAGAAAACAAATCAAAGGGATGGGTGAGAGGCGACCTGGTTCAAAACAAATGATAGGAATAGCACTGGTCTTTTAGCTAAATTAAAATAGGAAGCAGGAGTGTGACTCTGACTGCATGTATCTTAGGGCTCAGTTCATGTGAGCACACTTGCATATTCATGGTCACATGAGAGTTGTGTGTGATACTGTTTTATAAAAGAAGCAGAGCAGATGGTTCCTAGCAGCAGGAGAGATATACTGCGTTTCACTGTACACGGAAAAAGACGACGTCTCTTTATTTATTGACATCGTGCATCTCGGAGTATTTTGCACATGGATGTGAGTTGCTATTGCCAAAGGCATCTTGGCCTCTGATCCATCAAGGCTTTGCATGTCCCCCTGATGTTTCTCAGCTCCTGCGTTATACATCCAGAAGCTGTGCAAAGAGGGTACCTGCTGTGGGTTCTGATAGATAGAGAGAGAGAGAGAGAGAGAGAGAGAGAGAGAGAAAGAGAGAGAGCAAGAGTGATAGAGAAAGAAAGAAGAGAAAGAGAGGGAGAGAGAGAGGGAGAGAAAGAGAGGGAGAGAAAGAGAGAGAAAGAGAGAGAGAGAGAGAGAGAGAGAGAGAGAGAGAGAAAATTTATATTTTTCACTCCTACAGAGTTTCCATTTTGCACATGCGACAAAAACTGGGTGAATATTTCATGACGAATGGACCGCTAGAAATGCTTGATTGAAATGAAATATTTAGATTCCTAAAGTCACAGTTTCAGATATTTGTCCCACCAGTGCTAATGTGGATAGTCAGCAGAAAGATTTAAGCCTTCATGTCACAAAATTCTATAAACCTCAAACTGTATGTATATACATATGCCTAAAGGATTATTAGGAACACCATACTAATATGGTGTTTGACCCTCTTTCGCCTTCAGAACTGCCTTTATTCAACAAGGCGCTGAAAGCGTTCTTTAGAAATGTTGGCCCATATTGATAGGATAGCATCTTGCAGTTGATGGAGATTTGTGGGATGCACATCCAGGGC
>JBBMFX010000016.1:12698868-12716760 GCA_037832545.1 Rhabdalestes septentrionalis | reverse complement strand
ACACACACACACACACACACACACACACACACACACACACACACACACACACACACACACACACACAAACTACCATCTCATTTAATGCATTCTACTCTATATCCTTTATTTGCATACTATTACATTTTTCGCTTGCTTTTATTATGGTTTTTATTATTTATGCATTATACTCATTATTGAACTATACTTAGCGAAAATAAGTATTATTTCTCATTTGATAAAGATTTGCATTTTTGTGTGTTTAAGTACTCTGCTGCTAAATACAGTCTCTTCTATAATACAGTATTCACTCTTCTGTTCAATTTTTGTGTTTTGTTTGAACTGTTGTCCTGTCCTATTCTGCTGTATAGTTCATGTTCTGCACTTTCTTTGTCTACATTTGTGTTGCATGGTTTTAGAGAAACACTGATTCCTTTCAGCATGTAGAGGCTTGAAAAAAAAAAAACACACTTCCTAACACTTAGCACTGCGGATACTACTTAGGAACAATTTATCTTACCACCACTTGAAATCATTTACAATTTCCAGAATAAGTATTACATTACAGCTGTGAAGATTCTATGACCTTTCACAAATGTCAGCTTGTCATCGACTTGTACAGTCCTACATTCACTGAAATACCAAGACACAGCCACTGTACAATTTCTAAGTAAAATGTTTACTCTCACAAATCAAAGCAATCACATTTTATCGGACTCATCTTGCAACATATGCTTTGAACGCACTCTGTGCTATGACACACATTTCTCATATGTGTCATATAATTGACTGCAGTCTCAAAGGAACATTAAGACAGCTGCAGTCAGGATTACATGCTGGAAATACTCTGACAAGTACTTTTTTTTTTATATTCACAGATCCCTGTCTGGATCAACAGTCTGAATATTGTCACTTTGGTGCACTAATGCCCCCCCACCCCCCACCCCCTCCATCACACACACACACACACACCCACCCCCAACCAACCAGCCCCACCGCCACCCATCACCAATCTTCTCAGTAGCTGAGCCTGGATAGCATTTCTTCATAATTCATCTGACAGCATCCTCTTTTATCTGCTTCTGTTTGCGGTGCCCAGCCCAGCTCAGAGGATGCACACACACCACAGGAAGACGCAAAACAGACTGAAGCAAAACAGAAATGCAAGCCCGTGCCAGTTCATCCGAGCCTTATTTTAGAGAAAATAAAACCTAGGTGCTGTCTGAAGCATCATGTGGAAAAAAATAATTACAAGCTTCTACTGTAATTCAGATAAGTGGTTGAGTAAATAACAGCATTGTAGACAAAAGAACAGTGTGTTCAAACAGTGCCAGGAAGATGTCTCAAAAACACTGTTTATCGCTGACTGCAGTGGTCACCCAGGCACCCTCCTGGAGATCTGCTCTCCTGCATTGTGTAGTTCCAACCTGCATCTTGCTTGCTGTCCTCACCTAACACGATTCATTTCACACGATTTTGAAATTGTTAACCAAACACAACAAGACTCAACCATTTACATCTGGTTTGCTCAGGTATCAGACAGTATTTTTGTCAGGTTTAGGTTGAGTTCAAAATTCACATTCCGCTTCTCCCCCACATACCCATACCACCCCATTGCCTGCATTTTCGATTTTTTCCTAACTTTATTTTTGCTCCCTGCTTTAATTGCCCTAGAACAGGTACCCCATGAGAAAAATGGGAAAGTGCAATAGAAAGAAGAATCCCCCCTCAATTATTATGGCTATTTATGCATTATACTCATTATTGCACATATTGAACTTACAGTATGTGTCTTTGTCAGGTCAGATTAAACTTCCTTTCTTTTCTTTTCTATTTGGATTCGGACTGAAGCCCATTTAAATCTCTAAAATGAATGCATCTGATCCAGCTGAAATCTCGATGGAAGATCGTGGCTGCAACCTCACAGGAGGGTGGTAAGCACCACTAAACTTTATTAAAGCTAAAGTGTCAGGGAGAGTTCCTAGAAGCAGTGCTCTAGAACAATATTTAAGGCCTCTAATATGAATATATTCTACTACTTAGGGAACCATTCAGAGGTTAAATTAGGTGCGCAAGAGTAGCGAAATTCTAAAATGTGCAGGACAGAGGGATTCTCGGACTGAGGTTGAGACACATTTGGACAATTAATTTGATGGTTTTAAAAAAACCTCATTTGAAACCACTCAACTGACTGTTCTGTATGGAAACTAAGACAGATTTTCTAGTGTATTGCTGTAAAAACCTACCACCATTATGTGGTTAGCACCATTATCTGGCACCATTATTTTTTTAATAGGCTAATCATTGTGTCATATGGTCATGGCTACAAGTTCAAACTATTGTTTCAGGTTAAAATTAGGCCTTGTATGGGAACAAAGGAGATAGCCTTGAAGCTTAAATCACTTTTCCTTTGAGGTAATCTTTGGTGTTTTTATTCAATTATTTTAATCCTTCTCCATTGTCTTTGTGAATAATTGAACAAAGCAGCTACTGTTTCACTGTTTGAGGCTGTTCAGTTGCAGCAGGAGAAAATGGAGCCCCTATTTCCATGTCTTGGCAGAGAGGGATGCACACACGCATCACACAGTCAGACCAGTTGGAAGATCCATACTGCTGAAACCCACACAGAAACGTGCTCTGATTCAAACACACCACCACTGATTCAAATATATGCTCACACACAAGCTCTTGTTCACTCACAAGCAAGCACTTATTTAAATGCATCCTCACAAACAAACTGACATTCTGGCATGCAACAACGAGCTCTAATTGAAATGAACACTACACAAAAAGACTGAAGCCTAATCTGCAAAAAGGATCCCTCAACAAGTGAAATGATCATCAGTGTAATCAGCTGTAATCAATGTAATCATTAATGTAATCTACTGTTTGAGAGTATAAGCAGTTTTGTTTTATTCTCTGGAATGATCACCTTCTACTGGATTTCTTGTTCATTTCAAACAGACAGCTTGGAGGCAGTAAAATGATCTGCCAGTGCCGTAACATGATTTCAGTATATGGTTTATATAAGCAGGAATATAGAAATATTACCTATTCCCTGATTATAAAATATGTTAATTGTTCTATGAAGAATTATTCTAGACCTTTAGGATGAACTGGAACGGAGATTGCGAGCCAGGCCCTCTCATCCAACATCAGTGTCTGACCTCATAAATGCTCTACAGAATGATTGGGCACAAAATCCCACAGAAACTCCAAAACCTTATTCATGAATTAGTTTCATTTGTATGGAGAGAGACATAATATCAACCAAAAATCAAGAAAAGCATGTTACATTAAGGTTATAAATTGATTTGCATGTCATTAATGAAATGAGCATTCAATCCCCTACAACCCAGCCAGACTTCTGGCTCACACAGACTGGCTGCCTGCCCATGTTGCACACAGATTACCATCAATCTATCAATTACAGATACTCCTGATCTTATCTTATTATGTGAATAAAGCACACCTGTCCACCTATTCACTTTGTCCTCTCCACCACCATGGGTAGACCAAATGGCTGTCAAGGGAGGTCAGGGACAAGATTGTAGACCTGCACAATGTTGGAATGGGTCAGGAAGAAGCTTGGTGAGAAGGTGAAAATTGTTGGTGTGATTATTCAGAAATGGAAGAAATTGAAAATGACCATCAATTACCCTCAGTCCGAAAGGTGAGGGATCAGCCCAGAACTACATGGGAGGAGCCTGTTAATGATCCGATGCAGATGGGACCACAGTCACTCTGAAAACATCATAATGGAAAATGTTGAAATGTTGCAGTGCCCCCAGGGTCCCCTGGTCATCTTAAGTTTGCCAGTGAACATCAAAATGATTCAGAGAATGAGTGGTGAGAAAGTGCTGTGGTCAGATGAGACCAAAATTGAGACAAAAATTGAGTTATTTGGCATCAACACGACCCACCAGGTTAGGAGGAAGAGAAATGCTGAGCATGATCTGAAGAACACTGTCCCCACAGTCAAGCTTGGGGGTGGAAATATTATGCTTGGTTATTTCTTCTAAGGGTAAATGATGACTTCATCACATTGAGGGGCCTACTGATGGAGCCATGTACCGTAAAATGTTGGATGAGAACCTCCAGTCAGAAAGCTGAAGAGGCAACCTCTCTTCAGTTTTCTGGCTGGAGGTTCTCATCCAAGATTTTACGGTACATTGCTCCCTCAGTAGGGTCTTTCAGCACGACAATGACGCAAAACATATTGTCAAGATAGCAAATAAGTGGATCAAGCAGAAGCACATTAAGGTCCTGGAGTGGCCGAGCCAGTCGGCAAACCTATAGAAAATCTGTGGAGGAGCTGAAGCTTCAAGTTGCCAAGCAGCAGTCAAGAAACCTGAAGGATTTTGAGTTTCTGTAAAGAGGAGTTGGCCAGAATCCCTCATGAGATGTGTGCAAACCTGGTGACAAACTACTCTCACCGCTGTGCTCGCCAACAAGGGTTTCTTCATCCAGTACCAAGTCATGTTTTGCTCAGGTATCATTTATCCTTAATTTTTAGTTGATATTCTGTCTCTCTCTGTAAAAATGAAACTACCTCATAAATTAGAGCATAGCTAAATTCAGCAGGGGAGCAAATCATTTTTCCCTCCACTGTAAATGCAATGTCATTAGAGTTCCCTTTGGTGTAATGGTCATGCATCCCAATATGTTTGTCCATTTAGTGTAGTTCTGTCTGCTTGCTGAAGAGTATAAAACAAATGAAAGCCTCATTGAACCTTTGTATAATGAGGTCACTTTCTGGATGTTGACATTGCATGTTAATGTCCACTGTCATCACTGCTATTCTAAAGGGTTGTGATCAAACTGAAAGGAGTTTTTCATTACTGATGTAATACCAACCTGATAACTGGTAGGCCAATGTTCAAGCTACCAATGATTAATATTCATTATAAATATATTCCATACCAGGTATCTTGAACAATGTTCCCAAAGTGTGAACTGCAGGCCCTTTGTGGACCATAAAGCTGGACCAGGAGCGATCATGTATACTATGCTTTAAAGATTTTATGTTTACATATATAAATATAGAGCTAATAAAACTAAGACATGGGTTTAACTATGCATTCGTCTTCATTTATCTGATTTATTCTATCTGACTTAAGATCTAGGCCTGCCTAGATATTAGTTGAACCTGTTAGCCGCCAGCTCATCCCAAAGAAGACCAAACATGCTAATTCCTCCCAAGGAGCCTGTTAACATCAACAAAAATTGCCTTCTGAATCAGTTCCTACCACGTGGTTTGCCTAATATAACTCATGTTGTTGTGAATTGGCAGATGTGGAAGAAGTATGAAGAATAAATACGTGGATGTATTTATTAAGAATGCCTTTACTGATTTGTTTTCTGCTGAATTTATTTTATATTATTAAAAACGCCAATTTAAAATGTTTGAACAGCAGTTCCTATATTTAGACGACCAGAATATATGGACTAGATTCAAGAAGACTTCACTTAGCAAGATTTTTTGGAGTGTAACACAGTAGTACTACCATAGTCTTGACCTCCTAATCTTTATGACAGGGCCTTTGTCCCGGTTCAGCTCCATGGAGCCTGGGGAGTTGTATGTGACATCCCTGCTTTTGCACCCTGCGGGTAAACTGAGCAGGGCTGTCCCAATGTGTAACTGTTGCCACTGACTTCTGTGCATTCTGTACGAAATGGCCTTGTTGGATTCATGCCATCCTCTTTGACAGACATTTTGGAGATTGGGCCAAATGGATTTCTGCTATGTCAACTCAAACTTTTGCCTTTTAAGGTTGTTGGTGTTGGTGGGTGCGAAAAAGGAAGACAAAAAAAACCACACAGAAAATCAGATAGCATCTAAATCAAAGTCAGGTCCAATCCAGCTTTACACCATAGCACCAGGTTTTGTGGGGTAAAAAATGTATTTGACAGAAATGTGTTGTTTGTTACCAAAAGTAACAAAAGCTTGTTCTATTACTGATGAGTTGGTGAAAACAAATGCTTTTAATAAAAATGTTTTTTAACAGAACTCTTCGTGATGGATTTCCCTTGTAGACAAGACAATGAAATTACGCGAATTACTTTAAACACTATAGAAGTCTTCCGAGCATTATGAATACGAAACAGGGCCAAACAGTCAGATAAACATGATGGTTAATAATTTACAACTTAGTAAGACAATTGTATATCTCCTCCCTGGCTTGATTAACTTATTGATTGGGCACTTCAGGACATTTCTATTACTGGGTGACTCTGCTTGCTCATTCATATTCTCAATCAGTCTAATCTTGCAGCTAACAGCTGATTACACAGCAAATCTGTGGACCACCTAATAAATGCATGGGCTTCACTGAGGAGCACCGGAGGACGTTTGATGTCTTCAACAAGCACGGCTCATCCTTGCCCTCCTGACCCAGCAGCACATTATGAATTCATTAGAGTGATTTATTAACCAAGCATATAGTCTGGCCAAGGCCACAGCAGTCCTTCAGGTTCAACATGGAAAGTGTTAGTTTGAAAGATGGAAAACTGCCCAGTGGTATTTTCACAGGAATGGACCTTTGACTGCAGGTGTGTCCAGTTACAGTCCTGAAGGGTCAGTGTCTGGGATGTTTGGAAGTTCCTTTTGTCCTAAACATTCACTAAACCTGGCGTGTGTTCCAGACCTCAATCTCCAACCCCATCCCCCCGCCCCCCAAACAATGCAGACCTCTGTACACCCACCTATGCAACCCCACCCTGAACCACGGCTGAGACATAGATTTCTGTGCATCACAAACACCCTTCACCTCCACCCCAAACACTGCCCGAGACGAGACCCTGGGTGAGTTTAACAAGGTGTGTTTGATCAGGAATAATAACTTAGCTTCAGATCGCAAATCGAAGATGTCTGATTCCTGAGCCTGAATTTCCCTCTTTCAGCCGTGTGCAGTTGGTTTCTCCTGATTTGTAATCATCCTACATGTATCTTGTTTAGGTTTCTCACTTAAGCCCTGGTAGAGAATGTTGTCCGATCTCCTTTGTGTTCTCCGACTTACTCTGTTTCTATATTTTCATGTATTCTTGCACTAGCTGGCTCCTAATTTTGGACTGGTGTTAAACGAAACCTCCAACTGAGCGTCAAAACGTGTGGAAGATTCCTCTCATCGAAAGTATGGAGTAATTATTATCCTTTGTGTGAGTTTTTATAAAAAAAGAATAATATCAGAGCACCGCTGCAAGTGTGTCCTTATACCTGTGAAGCTGGAACTATGACTCTTTGCTTCTTCTCTCAACATAAAACCAACTCATTGATCGATTAATTAATTAATTGATTGACTTCAATCAATTGCAGATGAATTTATTGTCATACATCACCTCCGTAGAAGTGATTATAAACTCTTCCACATAATCTGATCACTATGGCATACATTTTATAGACCTGTTTTCACAGATTTACCATTTGAATTACAATAATCCCCCACTTTCACGTGGATTAGCAGTTGTGGTTTCAGACCATTGCAGATTTTCAAACCTCCCACCTTTGAGTACAGCTGACTGTGATGTCCGGGTCTCGGCGTTTTACAAGGCAATCAAACACCTGAACAGAATAAACCTCTGCTGCTTAGTGCTGCCCCAAACATAAACAACCAGGTGGGTGTAACAGATCACAGTCAGCTGTACTCAGAGGCAGGAGGGTTGAAAGTAGTCAATCCAAGAACATTATTTATTTTTTCTTGCTGCTGATTGGCTTGAGTGTTCTGTGTCTTTCATTTTCTTCTTAAAGCCCTGTATTTTTATTAATGTAAATTAAAAGTATTGTATACTGTATTCATATATACAGTATATTCCCTAATACCAAAGAATGAATTACAGTACAGTCTATAGCATCTACATTCCTTATGGCTAATGAGTTTAAAATAAAATGAAATTGTGTTGGGAGCATATTTGGGGTTTACATTATAAAAATATTTAAGGAATTTTTTTGCCACAACAATGTGGTATGTCACTATATGCGGGTGCTCTAACCTAACCCCTGCAAAAGGCAGGGGATTACTCTATATTTGTTGAAAACCATGGAAGTTTTACAAATGGAAGTGTCCATGTCTTGTAAAGTCTTTGTGTTGACATTTTGGAATCCATGCTTTGTAACAGACTTCCCTTACTTTATGAGTGGTACCTTTGCTTAGACGCAAATCCTGCTGCCCTGCATCTCCTGTAAATTTGACAATACAGAAGCCACCACAAAAAACACAATGTCCATCATACGGGATGTACGTTGGTACCATTTTTAAAATGTTACTTCTGTGACTTTATGTGTTACATTAAAAGGCATGTAGTATACCCATTAGATCCATCCAACTCACACTCTTTAGTCTTGCTCATCCTGTTGTGGTTGGATTTGCTGATGTGAATGTGCTCAGGAAGGTGATTGCATGGCTGTCAAAACACTTTACAGTTTTGATGTTGACACTGTCGTTGTCTGGTCACCATCTCGTCTTACATCATTACATATTCAACCTTTGGCTTCATCAGCATATCTTCCAGGAAGATGCACCCAGCAAGCTGATTCCTCCAGACATTTCCGACACAGTGGGTTTTGGATTCATCCAAGAAACCTGAAGATGAATGCTGCCAAATCAGTTGTCATGAAAGATCTTGTGGTAGATGTTGGCAGGGATGGTGGATGTACGTTTCAGCATGAATACTACTTACATCAATTTCTGGTACCCCACCCTCTCCAAGAAGAGTGAAGAAATGTAAATGGTAGACCATTTAATTTTGATCTACCAAAAGGAAGATATTGTGACCCCACTGCTTGTGTCTGAGACTTTGTTGTTTGCACCGTCTCTTTGCTTGGAAAGAAATGTTTGTTCATCTAGACTGAGCATCACATCCATCAATATAGTCTGTGAAGCTGTGAGAGAGAACAATGGAGGGCTCACTTTAAACAGCCAAAGATCCTGTGTTTGACCCACAGTCTCTTGCTTGCCATTGTTTAAAATGAATTGGCTTTATGAAAGCACACTTTCTACACAATCAATTTGAGTGTTTGTGCTCCAGACCATATGCCTACAGCAGGCATGTAGAAGGCTATAAAAGCGTACAGACTTACTACAATCTCCTCAAAGAACACATGGAGCGGCTTCCTGCAGACAGTTTGAGTGGCACATAAATTGGTCTGCTCAGTCATGTTTTCTGTGGCTTCCCTGTCTAAAAATGTCAGGAATATTCCATTTGTTTAAAGAACGTCATCACTGATAACAGGTTGGCTAAAATGTTCTCTTCCCTTGGCTTTTACCGTAAACGCACACACACACACACAGAATCAGTATGGTTAATTGACCATACTGATTACAAACAAAATTACAAAATGTAACTAAAGCATGGTTTCATTTATATTTTACTTGATTAATTCAAAATGTTCAGTGAAATAAGGGATGGTCATTCATTACTTCCTGTTCCACTGGTGTGTAAATATGGTGCCACTGGTGAGGTGACATACAGGACCAATTTTTATGACCATTTTTACTCATCCGATGTCTGATAAAGTACCTTTCTTCTGGTTCTATTTCCCATTTTTATCCCTCAATCCAAATCCAATCTGAAAGCAGTGGCAGAGTGTTTATCGGTGCCGTTTTTTTTTTTTTTTCATCCTCACCGCGTGACCTCTGGTTGGCCTCTAAACACAGGGGTGGCTCCTCATGTTTGTGTTTCTGTTCCATTTCCAGTAAAAGCCCTGCATTGCAATTGCAGGGGAGGATCCTTTCACTGGCATCAAGTTGGATTTAATGCTAATATCTTGTAAACTTACTAACAAAATATATAAGTGCCAGTATATTAGACAGACTACACACTTGGATATTTACAGGTTTACTTACTCTTACCTATACTTCCTGGTCAAAAGTTTTAGAACACGTCAATTTTTCTGTTTTTTTGTATTGAAATTCAAGCGTTTCATTTTTCATCCTGCAGAAAGTTCTTCCCAAATAGGCCTGCAGAAGTTCCCATTAGTGTGCTGCATTTATAGGTTGCTTTGTTTTTACTCTTCTGTTCAGTTCATCCTAAAGCAGCTAGATGAAGTTTAAAGCTGGAGACTAATGGCCACCCCATGTTTTCCAGCTTACCATCTTGTTCTGTTTTCTTAAGGTAGTTCTAGCATAGCTTGGACTTATGTTTTAGGTCACTGCGTTGCTCTTGAATGAACCCGACCAACTAGGCACACACCGGAGGTCCTGCATGCTGCTACAGAATTATTAGCCACTTCTGGGTAACCTCACTATTTTTTTCCTCTCGCAGTTCAGCAACGTCCTTTGTAATATTGCATGCTATGAAATGATAGGATCTTAATTTAAAAAACTTGAAACACTGAGGTTTTCTATAACTATTGACTGGTAGTGTATGTTACATTACAATCATTTGGATGTCATTTTATGCAAAGTGACTTAAAATACAAGGAAACATTAAAGTTTCAGGACAGTGTGAGGTATCAGAGGAGAGTTCTTTGTGCTGACTCTTTATATATGAGTAATGCAAAAGGATACATTAGGAGAGGAGATGCGCTCTGAACAGATTCTAAATGGGGTATTACCTCATAGATGCCCATTGTATGTTTCCATTACGGATTTTTCCCCCTAGTCATAAATAGTCATGACTCATAAAGAGCTGGAATTGCAAACCCAAACTGGGCATGGAAAAACATGTGCTAAAAAACTATAAGATGGACTAAAAAAGTAAGCGTGAAGTGTGATGCAGTGGCCAGTAAATGTGTCTCATGTATAACTGACAATTTGTGAGATCTTGCAGTTATGTGAGGCCTTGTTTGAAATCTGCTGCAGCCATATCAAAGACAGGCCTGCCAAATGCATATTTCTGATTTGCAGCTTTGAGCTCATTAATGAGTGATGTTAGGGGGAAATCTTGGCACACTTTCTGTTCTCTTCTCTTTGACATGAAGGAGATACTCTTCCCTCTCTGGCTCCCATGAGCTCCCACTGCCATTAGCCGGTTAGCATGCTCTTCTTGCCAAACACTTATAGCTCCCTTCTGCGCTGAGCAAGACACAACCTCCAGCACACAATTAAATATTTTCAATTCTGTCAGAAATCACATTACTGATCGCAGAGCTGCATGTAAGGGAAGTCCATGCCCATGCCAACACTTCAGAATGATGTAGCTGTTCATTAACATTTAATTACTATTACAATCACTCTGCTCTCTTTCATTGGGAGGAGCTGTTGGAGCTAACGTTAGCTCACTGTTCTGGGATTGAGGTTAGTGGTACAGTTAGTCCAGCCACTCCTTCTCAAAAATTTGATAGGGTCTTTAAAGAAATATGCCTTTGTGACATCGTTGATCGAATGTTGGTAGTCTGTAAATAACAGGTATAAGTTTATGAAGGTGGGGGTCACTGATTGGAAATTTGTTGCGGATATATGGGCTCCATTACATTGATACTCATTATCGCTCTACTAATATGCTTCAATTCTGTTCTATTTTTTGTCAATAATTATTAGCAACAGTTTGAGCTGCAACTGTATAAATGACTCTAGCAAAATTCTACCCACCAGCACTGAAGTGTAGTATGAATCACCTGCAAGAAACCTGAAATCTGTGATCATTGGAGGACCATGGTGTATTTGTTAAATGTGCAATTGAGAATAAATTTCCATGACTGCCCAAAAGGATGAAACTGAAGAAAAGGTTTGATTGGTCTGCACCAAATAAGATGCTAGTACACTAAACACTAAACAGTATTCCTCATTTGAAGGTCAGGTGAACAAAAACAGTGATAAAATCTGTTCCACCCTCATAATAGAGCTATTGCTTAGAGACTGTTGTGCGTGTACTTTGTGCAGCCTGCTTTTATTTTCTACAGAGAATGGAAGAAGAAAAAAGAATGCTTCCTATATACAGATTTGTAGGTGATTCAAAAGTAGCGCAAAGAAACAATTTTTTTTTGCCATTATTCTGCTTCACCTCTGACAGCCATCTCCCCTTGAGAAAAGAAAATAGGCTTCAAGGCTACTTGGTTTATGTAAAGAAATGGCTTGAAATTTCAATCATGCAATAACAAGATGAGAAAAAATATTGGGAAAACACCCTGTTCATTGATTCTGGGCATGACCAAGCATTATGGATCAGAGGCAAGAGGCACAAACACTGGGATCAAAACTTCATACAGTTTTGAGAATGTGTTTCTCAGGGCCTCAAATTTTCATTTAGCAAATATCTATACTTCTTCAGCATGAAATGTGTTCCAGACAACAGAGTGAAAGAACTGTGCAAAAAATATTTCTGTTGCAACCAGCTAAAAATGCCTAAAAAGGAAAGATCATCCTGAAACACAACATCTTCTGGTTCATTTCATTATCTATGATTGATTCATTTCAGAAAGCAAAAAGTAATACATTTTCCTACCCTATAGTGCCTTGAAATGAGGCTCTGTTGGTGAAAGAGTGCTGGCTTATAAAACCTCCGGCAACTTATTATTTGCTGATCATTAGATACAGGGATGGCAAAACAACATGATCCTTATTTCGCCTCAATTAGACGAGGATAATGTTTGCACTCTGATCTCATTCTTCTCTCAACATCACACAAGTTTCTACACAACAAAGGTTAGCCTGCCAAGACATACCAAAACAAGTATTAAACGATCAGAGTCTACGCATCTATTGGATTTCGTTCGAATGACTGAAAGGAAATCACAGCCTGCCAATTTAGGGCAATATAAACTGTTTCGAAACGCTGCCTATGTTCCCTGCAGGCCTGCTTCAGAACCTAAATTGATTACCTAATGCGCCGACAAGTAAATCCACACAGGTAACAGTAGAGTCAGCAAAAAATGTGCAAATACAGTGCCTTTGGAAGAGGTAAGTGTGAAACGTTTAGCACTGGCTTGCTATTTTCTAGCCGTAAACATCATATAAAGTAACTAGGGGAGGCAGCCATTGGCAATGTGTCACTCTGGTGAAAGATTTAAGAGAATCCGTGGGCTTATTCTCATCCTTTAGATGACATTTCTCCAAGAAAGTGACGTTGTTTCCTGGTCTGCTGGTCGTAAAAATCATAACAAATGTGTAATAAATGTGGGAGATAAGTCTTGTTTGTGGAACACAGGGAGGTGTAGCAGACAGATCTATTTTCCTCCCTGCTGCAGCCAAGGCTCAGACCGCATTCACTCATGGCAAATCACACTGTTTCTTTCACCTATCCCACCTTTTATCTGCCTCAAATTGCTCTGACATCAGGACACATGCTGAAGCTTAACAGCATGTTTTTGTTGAATTTTTTATCCAATTTTTTGGCAAATCAATTATCAATGATGTTGCCTCAATCACAGTGGAAATTGTTGGACATTTTAATGAATGTAATAAAGCATTTCCTGTTTAACCAGAACACCACTAGATCTCTGTAAACTTTTGTAACTGCGTTGAGCTGCAAGTGAGCAATGAGGGGTGAAAACTGTTCATACCCCTCTACAAAGACATCTGTGATGAAGATGAACTGCTGCCAAGCTGTGAACAGAAATTCAGCTGTTACAATAAAAGAAAAAAACAGCAAATTACATTTTATCCTCCTTCTCTCGCACAACAACCTTCACGCAAACGCCGTCTGATTTGTCAGACATGGATGATTCCCAGGCAGCATGGCTGCTCATAATCACCTGGGAAATGGCCTCTGTGTTTCCTCAGCTGTGCCTAATCATAATTGGTCAGATGAACGGCACTGTACATAGTACATCCGAGTGACCTTGGCCCATGCAACACATCTCACCATTTTATTCCATGGCAGAAAGTCTGAGTAAAGGAGAAATTTTAGCATTACATATACCAAACACAAGTGATGAGGACGATAAGATCTGGAACCCGAAAAAAAACAATACACTTATATAACACCTTAAAGAACATTCATACTCATCATTACAGACTTAAAAAAGCCACCTAATATAACTAGACAACTGTTAGATATTTAAGAAATGAAAAAAAAAAGTTAACAAGAACATTTAAAGCTCAGCTCAGACTTTGAATCTGCATATATATATATATATACAAATTATTTTCTTTCAATCTTATAAAGTAAACTTGTCTATTCATTTGTTGTTCTTCACTCAACTTGAATCAATTTTCCAATAGTTAATATGATTAAAAAATCTACACTTTCTAAAACAAATATTAAAATCCTGTGGGTGCGAAACCTTTGACTGGTAATGTAGATCAGTCTTATTCTATAATGAGACACACTTTTTTCTGTAATATTTTATGTAACTTAATTAAGTAATACTTTCTTACATAACAAGTGATTTTAGAATGCAAAAAAAATGCAAAATGACAAAAAACATTGCAGATTCTGACTTTAGATGCATTTACTTGCTTACACTTACCATTTTTTACAGTAATGTCGCTGTGCTATAAACTGTATTATTTCCCTGGGAGAAAGAAAGAGAGTCCTTTGTTCGTTTCACCATCATTTATTATACTCTACTTCAATGCTCAAAGGGGTATTTTCCTATTAAATCAAATGAATACATCATGAAGGATGGCTCTGGTCCTTATGCTGGGGAAAAAATGTTCTGTCAGTTTAAAGAATGGCCTCGAGAGCCGTAGGCTAAAAATGTGCTTCGTTTTAACACTAGTCTAGCTTGCTCAGCTATTGTTCTGGAAAAGGATGTGCACAGGCGGCGTGTTCCAACGTAATGTTTCACTTTTGATTACCAAATCTGCCAGCAGTGAACACGGGCCGCTGCCCTGACCTCTTAGTAATGATTGTCCTGCTAGGCTGGCCCACAACTGATGAAGCAGGATTTCCAGACAGTCTGGCTTATTAAACGTGTGATCTCTTTGTGGTTTCACCAACATGCCCTCTGACAGGCCTTAAATGCCTCTTCCATATGTCTCTGAGGGAAGAGAGCAAGAACGAATGAGAGAAAGAGAGAGAACTAGAGAGAAAGAGGGAAAGAAAGAAAAGAGAGAGAGAAAAAGAGAGTGAGAGAGGGAGAAAGAGAAAGAGGGAGAGAGTGAGAGAGAAAGAGAGAGAAACGTCCATCATGTATTTTGGATTCTCTCATTGGTGCGTAGGAGGTGCAGAAGCATGCAGAGAAAGGTCCCAGCATACTATTCAGCCCCAAGGCTGCAAAACACCAGCATGTCTGGAGCATGGAAGGAGTAGCTGTGTATTGATCCCGTAACGATCTGGCCGTCAGCTTATAAGTGAAGCATGGCCCTGCTGGCATCTCCACTAAAGAGCTCATTTACTGGGCATTTTAGCAAGTGTACAAGTTTCAAACTCACACATGCCCAAAAAAGGCAGGTAGCGATTATCAAGTTGACTGCACAGATCCACTCATTGGTCTTATGTACATGCATTGATTGCTTTAAACTTTAAGAGCCTGATCTGCACATTGCACAGAGACAATCCTTCCTCTTCAGTACTGTTTTTAACATGCCCCCATTGACTTGTCCTTGCCATTCCCCCTTTTGGAGTGTCTAAATGGCATCAGAAGGGCTGTTATATTACTATAAAGGCTCAAGTGCAATTGGTTAAATTACCCCCTGGAAAGAAATCAACATAAACACAGTCCAAAGCAAAGAAACTTGTTACTTGTTCAAAATCCCTTAAAAATGATGTTTATTAGCCAGAAATAAAATACACATACACTGTATCAAATATAGCTGTATTTTATCTCATATCCCTGCTCGTGTACCTTTGCTGTTCCATTTTGGTAGTTAGCAGGCGATAGGCTACTCCATGGGTTTCGTCCCCCAAAGTTTTCCCTCCAAGACAACAGGTTAGATATAGAGAGCAGTACATGTTCCCCTCACATTAAAAGTACCCATGGGCTACTCACCTAACAAGAAAAAAGCCCTAGTGAAAAATTACAACCTGCAAAATCTGGTCTCAAATGCTCTAAGCTGTCCTTTGAAAGTCAATGTTTAACACCTGGACAATTAGCAGGACTAAGAGGGAACATAACCAATGCTGGTCAACCACATGGTTAAGCCAGTAGCTTGGTCATGCTTGTCATGCTATTCAACCAGCGTGGTCACCCCTTGTGCACTGCCGGTCCAGCTGGACTAGGGGTGCAAAGCTCTAGACCTGGAGGGCTGGTGTCCAGCACAGTTGGGTGTTTCCTTTACCCAAACCCAAACCTGGCATGTAACACATCCGTTGAACTGGGTATGCTTGAAGAAAAAAAAAAAAAGAAAACTATGCTGGACACCAGCTCTCCAGGACTTGAGTTGTGCACGCTCTACTTCGCCATCAAACTGAAACCTCAAATGAACAGCTAAGCAGGTCTTCAAGCCTAACCAGCTTAACCAGCTTGAGCTGGCCAAGCTGTTTCTTTTTCAACAGGAATGTAAGGCACAACATCTTCAACCTTAAGTCTTTAAGAACCTTAAACCTTCATTCATATTGTAAATGCACATTATGCCCAGACTTTCAGAGATTGTTTAGCTGGGTAATTAGCTCGCTGCGTCATGAATCCTCATGGATTTATTTTATTATTGCTGTCTGGAGTGTATAGTATTATATACATTCAAGTAATCACTGTTTGGGTTGCAGGAGTAACCTGAGTGAAAGTAGCGCTGATGTTGTTACTATGTTGAAAAACAATTCATAACTCAACTGCGTCAGTCAAGCATTTCTGATAGTGGGGAGAAATTGCTTCGTTTCTTAAAAAAATAGGACACTTACAAATAAAAAAAAATGCTCCAGCACTGCTATGCACTGAAACTAAATATAATCCTGAATGTTTGTGCGTGGCTTTGGAAAAAAACATGTTTTTTCAGTATCATGTGTTCTGCTTTTACAAATAAAAGAGCATCGATAGATTGTGCCATCGTCGCCACATGCTGTACTGATCAAAGTCCACATTTTCTCTTCGAAATAGAAATGAAAGGCTGCCATGATTACACTGTGTAATATCTGCTCCAAACCCAAGATGTTTTTTTTTAATGCGATGCAGAAATTCATACGATCCGAGTCCTGATGAAGCTTTAAAGCTTGTTTTCTGCTTCTTCTCTCTGATATGTTGAAAATGTTTTCTTTATCGTACACAGCCAGTATATTCCTCTCGGTTTTTGCCCAGCCATGCCACTCATGCTTATATAAGCCTTGGAGCTCTGTGGCAGGGACAGCTTCAAGCTCACAGGCAGACATCCTGCCTATTTTTAGCCAAAATGAGAAACAGAAAGAAAACTTGCATAACTACATTTGCAGATTGAGCCATTCTAACACGCAATGAAACAATCTGCCTTTGCAAATAATTAAATGGCAGCTTCATGTAGGGCATCAACTCTTGCTTTAGTGCGTTAATCTACACTGCATATGTAAATCAGCAGGGCTGTATTAACTTGTACTTCTTTCCAACACTGGTGACTTTAGTGAGCACCTGTTTGAGCTAATGATCTGAAGCCAGATTCGCTACGAAAGCACAGATGCATTTTAAATGAACCTCAGCTTTGATGGATTCGAGTTCTGTGGCCTACCATGCGGTTCGACAGAACGGCGGTTAATGCTTTGCTGTTGCAGAACTATGATACTGCTATTTTAGAGATATGGAGCAGCCCACACATGGATAAGAGTGGATCTCATCACCTGTTAGAGCATGCTTAATAGGCCATAGTGATGAGTCAGTGATCAGACAGTTGAGTGCATTTGAGTGACATAATCAGAACACCGAGCCACATTATGCACTCAAACCCATCACGAGCATTACATGTTTCAAGAGCCTTGCATTTCACTGAAATAGTGCAAAAATTCCCAGACTTTTTGGCATTTGATTTGGTAGGTTGTTTTAAAATGAATGGACAAGTATCGAACCATGAGAACCTTGCGTGTGACCACATGACCACATGTCTGGTTCCTCTCGAGGTTTCTTCCTTGTCATTCAGGGAGTTTTTCCTTGCCACCGTCGCCACAGACTTGCTCATTGGGGAAAATATAGAC
>JBBMFX010000016.1:12663285-12698768 GCA_037832545.1 Rhabdalestes septentrionalis | reverse complement strand
GGGTGACTGAACAAGCCCTTTAACCCCAAGTTGCTCCAAGGATACAGCCTCCTGTAGTTAGGGAATGCAAGTTGCTTTGGATAAAAGTATCAGTTAAATGCTGTAAATGGACATTCCATACATATACATGTAAATCGTATAAAGACCTGTGGTGTATATCCTGTATTTCTTTGCATTATCTGTACATTAGGTCTAGAATTGTAAATCATGTGGTATTATTCATTTGTATGCCAATACAATTTATAAATAGTATAAATATATGTGTACAAATACTATTTATATACATATATTACTACTTATCTTTATATTTGCAGATATAAAAATATATTGTGTACTCACATAGCAAATCGTTGTTGGTTATATTATTCGGTATACTGCTCATTTTATAAGGATATTATTTACATATTATTGTGACACCATTGACTGGAATCGAGTTCCTTGTATGTGCTCGTTCATATACATAAACACGGTTCTGATTCTGATTATAAATTCGTGTGCAAACAACAACAAAGGGTCTCTGCGACATTAATCGCCAAAATTCTTGCCTTCAAATAGCCTGAATACTCATCCAAGCAACCAAGGTTAACAGTGACACAACACCTGCTGCAAACTAAAGTGAGATCATCACAGAACCTGAAAAAAGTTCACCGCAATATTTTCTGCTCATTACTAAAATAACCCTCTGGACCAACAAATAGACCATGCTCTAATAAAGCATCTATTATTAATAGAAGCTGATAAATTATCTACTTAAAACACTTAAAATAAAATTAAAACAAATAATGAATTACAACATAATATACACTTAAAAATACAACATACAAAAATAAGGATTTCATTATTAGCGTAGTGTTCACTAAAACTATTAAGAACACTGATAAAACATTTATCATAAATATATCATTATAAATACAGTATTACAAATACAATATACACTAATAAACTTTACATTCTTCTGAATATCACAAATCCAGTTCACAGTTGTAATACATTTTTAACAAGTACAATTAACATTTGTAATGCACTTATTACAAATACATTATACACAAAAAATTTGTTCTGGATTCTACATAAACTTGTAATGCATTTACGAATTTGTGTGTAAGAATAAATCATTCAATTATATACACAATATTCACTCATAAATCACTTGTTACGAACAACACTGTACTATAATGAGCCAGTTATTACAAATAGATTAAACACTTATAATACATTTATTACACATGAAATATGCACTAATAACAATTTACTAAAAAATCTAGTTACACTTATAATGCATGTATTTCTAAAACAGTGCACACTAATTAATTATTTAATACAAACACAATCTACACTTATAAACCACTTGTTACAAACCTAGTATGCCTTAATAAGCAATGTATTAATAAATGGTATCAAACGAGCTATTAACATTACAGTAGTGAGTAATAAAGTATTAAATTGTCATACTACAGATATTATACCCCACTAAAACTTTCATAGCACTGAAATGAAGTTCCGCTTTGTAGAAGTCCCGAGTGTGTACTCATGGTTTGTGTGAAGTTCAGGGTATGAAAGCTTGACTGATCCTTTTATGTTGGATCTTTTTATAGCCCTGCTGGTCCTGTAGGATCTGTATATTGCTCATGAAATTGTGATTCCAGGGCAAGTCAAAATCAAGTGCCCCACTTGGACGCCTCTTGCTTCCTCCCGCAGGAACCCGAGGTGGACGGGGCCTCGGCCGCTCTGTGAGGTTTTTCGTAAACATCAAAGGCACACGGTGTTCGCCGCGAAGCTCTGCGTGCATCTGGCTGACAGTGTTAGCGCTGATGTAAGTGACGCTCTCGTTCCTCGCTACACTCCTCCATGTGTGAGTCACCACTAAGAGGAGGCAAGGAAGGACTGGAACAGCATCCGGAATGACAATCCATTTATTTCTGTCACCAACCGTGCAGCCTCGGAAGCTAAAAACAAGCGCCTTTCAATGGGAAACCATTCCAGGAGTGAAAATAACCTCATTTTTCTCCAAAATGCCAATCCCACAGTCTTTCGGTCATTAAGGGTCTTATCACCTCTTCTGTGGGACAGAAGCAATAGCAGTGTGCTTGAGTTTGACCTAATTTTTGTATTTGTCATTGTCTAAGACCACAGATATTCCACACCTCATTTCCTCCGCTACCTTTGTCTCAACTGGGTTTCCATCTCACAGTGGTAAAACATGGGTGATGAAACTTTATCATTATTATTATGTGCAATATGTAATAGTCGCACCATGTGCAGTTTCCTTGCTGGGTGATAAATCATTTCATTATGTGCAATATCCTAACGTTATTATGTGTAATAGACTTACTAAGGGAAATATCACCACTTTATACCCATCTTTATACATTAAGTAACAGATTTGTGTTTCTAGTATATCACTAACCTGTAAGTTACTTTTCTATAATATTTGGACCGCAGGGTTTGTGTTTATAGCATAGTGTTTTTCATATTGAGGTTTATCTGCAGATCTTTTCGTTGATTTATTTAGACTTTATATTTGTCTTGTCTTTGTGTCTCTGTGTGTCTGTGCACTCCTAACATAAGTGAATTTCTTCTGGGATCAGTACATTTGTCCAACAGTAAAGATTCTGGTTCTGATTCTAATGAGAGCATTATCAGTGGAGTGGTGTAAATGGAGCAGAGTTGGTGTAAGTCCTTGGCTCATCCCAGATTTACTGCGCACGACTCTGCACCTTAAAATAGCCTGGCTCATGCTTTCAGAACAGGCCTGTGTATCAATCAACAGAAGCTAGCACATGCACACGGCGAGAGCCAGGCTGCAAAAATAGACCACCACACAGAGTGCTGGCGAGCGGCGGAAAACATTCAGCACCCATGCATGCGGGCACACGTCGAGAGGCCTGAGCAAAGGGGTCTCCAAATAGCGCCATGACCAAATGCATTAAGTTTACCAGGGACTGAACATAACTGAAACATGCAAACGCCTCGGTTGTGGTGTGATATTTTTGTTTGCTTGCAAGGGTGGTCAAACCATCTCGGCATGGCAACCTGGGGTCCGGTTGCCCTACTGGGGGTGAATTCCTGCAGGGTCTTAGGGGTCGCCATGTGCGAAAGAGGAATGTCGCACCTCCCACCTCTGGGGGCACTTCCTCTTTCGCGACGCATTTAAAGCCCTGCATCCTGCCGGTGGCTCCCAAACAGGTCCCTCACCTCCAGAGCTCCAGCTTCAGTCCCTTCCCAAGAGTGATTAACCATAGATTGACAATGAGCGCCACTCAGGAGAGTCGTCCCTTCACCAGGGCGGTCAGAAAGATCAAGGTGGCCGCCGCAGTGACCAGTCTGGCCAAGAGCTGGCAAAACTGGGCCAACGAGCACACGGGCAAGCAAGAAACCATCCCCTCTGGCTGGATACCGGATTCCATCATCAGTGACGAAAACGAAAGAAGCGACGTGAAGCTGCTGGTCACACCTCGAGTGGTTGTCGTCAACAATGAAGACGAAGGCAGCAGCAAGATCAAGACGGGCATCGTCAGCAAGGCCATCGCCCCGAAGCGCAGTGAATGTGGCCATGATCTGAACTCCATCAAGGAGAAGATCCACGCCAGCCAAGAGGAGCCCAAAAACTTCTTGGGGAACGAATCCCCCACCAGGAGAAGACACTGCGGCTGGAAGGCCGGTGGTTTGGCCAAGACTCTGGGACAGAGAGAGGAGAGGAAGATGGGGTCTAGGAGCAGTAGCTTGGATACAGAGGACAGTGGACTGGGAGAAGATGCGGCTCTGAGTGATAACAGTGACCAAAGCGAGATCGTGCAGAAGAAACTAGTCAGCAGACCCAAGGTAGGACCGTGTATCAATACAAACAGTGTGCTGCCCTTAAGGTTACTGTAGTTTTACTTATGATAGGAGCTTAAAACTCGGCTTAATGAACGAGTGAATAAATGGATCAACAAATCAGTTCAAAAGTTTAAAGTAACCAAACATGGTTCAGTATTAACTTAGTTGTTAATCATGGAGTGTTTATTGTTAAACACTAACTGAAAGTGTAGATAAGATTTGATTTGAGACCTGACTGGCCCCGTTAACCACTCTCAGACACAAGCAGACATATCATTCTACACACACACACACACACACACACAGAAACACCTACACTCACAGAAACACACACACACATACAGAAAACACACCCACACACACACACACACACAGAAACCCCTACACACACATACAGAAAACACACCCACACACACATACACACAGAAACACCTACACACACATACAGAAACACACACAAACACAAATAAATACACACCATACAGAAACACACACACACACACACACACACACACACACTGAGACAAACATACACACCGCTACAACAAAAACAGGGATCTACATTCACAAATATGGTGCCATATAGAACCAAATTTAACAAGGATAGGCAGAAGGAACTGTTTGTGCATTCAGTCAACTCTTCGTTAGAAAACTTTGAAAAAAAAAAGATGTACCAGAAGCAAAGTACTGAAAATGTTCTTTGCCTTTTAAGTTTTGCAGAAAAACAACTGCCATTAGATGATTCTTCATAAAGGATTTTGTAAATTGAGTGCAAAGAACTCAAACTTAAAAGAATCTTAGCTTAATGTAAAAAAAACTGCTCTTACTGTACATCAAATCTCTTTTCAGACGAGATCCTTCGGGGAACCAAAGGTGGTTCTATGGCATCATAAAAAGAACCCCTCTGGCATCTTTATTTTTAGGGCAGGGTCTTTAAGAGTATGTTTAGAAAAGGCAGTGGAAACATATACGCAGAGCCATGACAACCCAGGCCAACTGAACCTGAAGGGTCCTTTGAAAACAGTGTGCTCCGTTATGCATCTGAAGTGGAAAAGTTGTAAATAAACGCGAGAGATGTTTCCCCTTATGAAATCTGAAGGATCCGTGACCCTGATGAGGGAGAACTATCACAGCTGTGTCACTCTGCCGTCTGGCTTCAAGGCTCCAGTTTCACGAGACACATTCCGACTGGTGCATCTGACACCGACTGGAAGAAGTGTCCGTTTAAGATGTCACAAGATACATCAAGCGGCTACAGCCTCACACGTGCAACTGGAGAGAAGCAGAGTGGGAACGACAAATCGACTCCTTCTATTCATAAACAAGACACCATGCCTCAAAGATCCAGAAAAATCTTCCGAGCGAAGCAACCAATGGGCTAATCTCTTTAACTGACCGTGTTGTCCTCTGTAAAATTAGAAAACTAATCTGCGTCCAAAGAAATAGTCATTGGAATCAGAAACAGAAAACTTTGCTTATGTTGGCACAGAGACACAGAGAGACAAAGAATAACGTAAAATGAGAATTAATTAATCTAAATTAATCCAATATATAAATCTGCAGAAATACCTCGAGACAGCTTCTGTTTAAAAGTCAGTTTTTTGAGATGCATTACCATTCAAATTTGGATGTAAAATCCTTGCAAAAAGTACCAAAAAAGGCAGAAAAAACATAATTTGACCAGGAGTGCCCAATAACTTGTCCCTGATTATCACCTGATTCTAATCTGCGAATCACAGTTTACAGATCCTCAAGAGAAAATAAATCATGACATGTTAGGAGAGTTCAGACTGAGGAAAATATAGACTTCTATAAACATCATATAACATATGCTCTGATATGTGTTACTCTGTAAAGCTGCTTTGAGACAATGTCTATTTGTTAAAAGTGCTATACAAATAAATTTGATTTGATTTGATTTGATGACATGCTGGTCTGTTCCATGTTTTTTTTTTTTTTACAATAGACACAACCTTTATCTTGTCATGTCCTGATAGGCAAACTTTTAAAAATAAGAACTTCAGTCTAATTTATAATTAAATATACTTTAAAATATAAATCTATTAGTTTGATCTAAAATCAAATATAAAATATTTGGTCACAGTCTGCAACAAATATCTGGCAGACATGTGTAGTATAATGAATTGTTCTCTGTTAGCCTATAATGCTATAGATGCACCAAAGAACATTTTAGATAAAGGGGCCTGGAAAATTGCCAGTGCATTTCTCTGGACAATATGCAAATGTGGTCAATATGTCAAGACATGATTTGTGCCCAAATGTTGCTTCTTGAGTTTAGCACTGGAGATGTCATTCTAATGTCACCCAAACAGCTTAACTGTTTACAGGTTTCCATTGTTTGTGTAGTTTTATGTACTTTATGCAATGATTTGACACATATATTTATATATATGAAAATGATATCTGTTCTTATTGGCTTCCCTGCATTGTCTCTGATTCAAAAAGCAATCAAGGTTGAAACAGAACTTCAAAAATAATTGAATAAAAATGTGAACAAAACTTTGAACACATGTCAAAGGCACCAACATGCATGTACTCATGAAGAGCCTGAAGCTTTGTTGAAAACAGACCAAGACGTGATGTGTGAACTGTAACCTCCTGCATATGGCAGCACTAAATACTCCATCACGAAAGGTGTTGATCCTGTGCCTTAAGGCTTTAGGTTTACTGTACTTTGGTGGATGGCTTCTGTCACTGGTGCTAATTCTCTCCTTGATTTCACAGAGTTGGGATCAGGCCTGTAATCCTCTCACACACCCTCATCCTTCTGACCCCCCTCCCAGGCCTACAGATGTGCTAAAACCATGCACAAATACAATGATAATATCTTAATCACTGCATAATCACACTCCCGCAGAGATGCTAATTTGCGATTTTTAATCTCCATCTGAACAATAGTGAGCAAACATTGTCCTCACACACTGGATTACTGATTCTAATGCTACACTTCCATCCAGAGTTACACAATGACATAACACAGCAAGCAAAATACTGAGTAGTAGTCTCAAAATGGCATTACAAACGAATTATGCGGCCTTTAAATTCCTTCTTTTTCCCTCCGAGCCAGCGACCCGGTTTGGTCAAATGTTAAAGTTGCACTTGACTATTCATATTGTATCACTTGCAAGCCTGTGGCATTCAGTGTTATGCAACTAAGCAATTAAAATGATTCTAAATGTAAGAGAATATGGAGGGAATGCGGAAAGCTATAAAACTAGAACACATGATACATCATGTCACACAGCAGAAAACATTTAAAACATGTTTGTAAGAAGTCAAACTTTCCTTGCTTATTGTCTGACCACGTTTTTTTCATCAGCATCATTACATGCTATGAATAATTCATCTCTAGTGTACCTTGCCTTCCACAGGACTATGTTCAAAGGTCAGGAGTTTTGATTATCACATGATGCAATAACCAGAACTAAACAATGTTCAAAACACCTGCTCATTCAACTTTTGTCACTAGAAAGGAACAGCATCCCATTTTATTGTCAGGGCTTTTCTATGAACATTATACACACTATGTTGGAGGAATTGAACACCTGTGTGAGCAATGGGGACTCCTTAAAGGAACAGTTATGTGATAAATCTCTTTCACTTACCCCAGATATGCTCAGTCAGCCTTGAAGTGATTGGTGCCTAGTTTAGCACTGAAACTACAAAAATCAATAGTCAAACAAATAGCATTTTTTTTCCAAAAATGCTTCTCCTAAAACTTCTCATCCTCTTCAAAGCCAATCTGTAATCAGGATAATGTTTTCTATACACCACAGTTTTTAAAAGCCAGTTGTGTGCATTTTACTGAAATTCATATTTTTTACATGACTATTTTATTTTTACATGAATATTTCCCAACTCTTTTTCTTTATTTGTTTATTTTTGGCATGCTTTACTTTTGGCATGATATGCTGTAATATGAGTTATCCCTCATTTCTTTAGATTATTTGTTGGTGCAAAAATACCATTTTATGTTGGCTACACTGTCTTTGGCATATTGAGTAGATTAAATTAAAAAATAGGAGCAAATATTTTACTGCAATGCACTGCAAAGTGCCTAAAGATAAAAGGAGCTTAGATAAAGGATTTCCAACCCCTCAGCATTCAGTATACTGATCACAGCCTGATCGTCCAGGATCACTTGCACCTGTTTCTTCACTGATTCAGGCCTTAAGTTAGATGGCTTTGTATTGTTTGAATGATTCATGCGTAGGTCACTGTGTGGCTTAATGAATAAATAACAGGAAACTGTTCAGAAATAGTTGCTGGACTGAGAATAGGAGCCAAAAACTTTAAAAGGCCTTCAGAAAGGATGGCTGGCCAACTATACCTGCAAGAATGAAAAATAAAATATGAATAAAACCTCAGTGGAAATAGACTGGCTGCAGGTTGGCTGGAGGCTGGAAAGGTGAATATATGAAATCACAAAAATAATGAATTCAGAATCAACTATCTATAGACTATGGACATTTGAGGACATTTCTGCACATTAGTAGTATTTAAAAACAATCTGGTCTTTTTTTTCTAATGATGTTATATTTGAGCACAGCAGATAATGGTTTATAATGTGTATGGATACATTTGAACTAGATAAATATGTTTGAAATGTTTGAATAATCATATTATTGCAGTTATCTCATAATGTGAATTAATTGATTGCCTGTACTGAAGATGATTTCACTCTTTAAAATATTCTATATATTTCAGATGCGTAACAATAGACACTACACTCCTCCCTGTTTAGAAAATGACGGTTATGGATGCAAACCACTGGAGCACACATCTCGAGGACTAGAATCAGTTTAAGTGTGCTTTCACACATGCCTCGTTTAGTTCGGTTGAATCACACTAGAGTTCATTTTCCCAGTTGGTACAGTTCATTTGGGCAGGTGTGAATGCAACAATCGCACCCGAGTCCACACCAAAAGCGGACCAAAAAAGTGTACCGAGACCTCATTGGTGCGGACTCGGGTGCGATTGTTGCTTTCATTTTTGAAAGAGGGAGGATTGTAGTTGAAGAGGTGGTCTCAGTATTCTGACCAATTGAAAAGCAGTTTAGGAAATACGTTCAATGGAAAATCTGACCAACGAGGGATGTATATGTTGTCATGTAACTGCACACACGTGTTGTGTGAAAAGGACCCAAAACAACAGGAAAATTCTTCAGTGTATCATTTGTTGCCCTTGGTCTGGACCAAAGGAACCAAACCACATATGTGAAAGCACCCTAAGAATCCACCAATTCTGCTTTTCAATGTGTTACCCAAAGAAAAATGTACATTTGTTTGAGCAATCCTAAAACCTGTTGTTTAATGGAAGTTATCAGCCTTTCAGCCTCCTCCCATCAGGCAGGATCATATTAGCAAATGCTGAACCCTGCTCATCCGTATGGTGAAATGTATGCTGATGAATAACCTTAGTCAGATAATGAGGAGAATGTGCACCCGGTCCTCGGGGACTTATTCTGCATCGGAGTCCCCCCTCTAGACTTTGTTCGAGAAAATTCCTCTCTGTCTGTGATCATTGCTCGGCTGCAGATTATGAGTCTTAATCAGAATCCTTCTTAGAAGTGGTACTAAAGCTTCTCTGTGTCCAGCCAACTCTCAAACCTAGATAATTACTCCAGCAGCTGTGGAGGCAAGTGTGAGAAAAGACGGTCACCCCTACCACATGCCAGCTCACTGGGAGACTTGGCTACATGCTCTCTGAAGCATTCTGCTGGCCGCAAGCACTTTAAGACCCTTTTAGAGTGTCCGTATTCCACATTTTTCTTGTCATTTCCTTTCTTTATTTCCTTTGAGGTCCACTTGTGACGTGTGTGTTCTTATGCAACAGAAGCAGCAATTTACATTTACATGACTATTTTTCTAAACCTCTTTATCCCTTCAAGTTCTTTGTTGCTCTGACTAAAACAGCAAGGAGAAACAAGACATTTTTGTTGTTTTGTATTCTTCTTTGCAAATATCAGCTCTTTGTATATTATTCTGAATAAATAAAGAAGTTAATACTTAAAAAAAAGGCAGATGTGCAAATTGGATCCAGTAACTCCAATTCACTGGCAAGATTTAATGCACAAATTTGTAATCAGCGTGAAGGGGAAATAGCCTCCTAAAGGTCTTTCTACTAAACTGACATGGAGATACAGAGTAGTAGAAAACACCTTGAAGATCTCTTGAAAGTCAAATAAATATTTATCCACAGACTGGTGGACTCAAAGTAATGATAAAGAAGGTAAAGGAGAAGCTGGCATTCATTTAAAAAAAACTAAAAGAAGAGCAAATAAAAGAAGATGCACAGAGAGGTACATTAGCCAAAACTGTTTCAGAAGAACGTTCATTAGTCAAAATTAAGATAGAGTCCTTTGGAATAACTCATCTCAGCATGTTTGTTGGGAATGATCCCAAGATAACAGAAGAGAAGTATGGAGGTAAGTGCAATGTGATATGGAGCTGCTTCTCTACAAATGCAAACATGAAACATGAATAGAGTGATGTACCTGGTGTGATATTTGTAAAAAGGATGTTCACATAGCCAAAAGTAGTCCAAAGGCAGCGCCCTTGTAATCATAAGGAATTTAAGATATTTTGCCAAGAGAAACGGGCCAAAACTGAACGACAATGGTGCCAGAAGCTAATTACTGTAGAAGCTGTAATTGCCAACGGCGGCTTTGCAGCAGAGTACTAATGTTATGCATTTGTGGTGTCTGAGGACTTTTTCTCTTTCAATTTATTTAAACATTTCTATGTTAATGCTTATACATGCATATTTTGTCTGAACAATAACTGTTCCTGTCACTGTAAATCGTTCAAAAAGCAGTTTGGGCAGCATATAGCACTTCATATAACCCCACGCACTGGGACTGAATGGTACTTGAACAGTGTTTACATAGTACATCAAACTCTCCTGTTTCAAGTGTTGAGCAATTGCTTTTGTCTTTTTTCCAATACATCGGGACTTAAAACTGTTCTCGGCAGGCTGAGGGAGGTGTCAGAGCTATAACCTGACTGGCAGCTGAGAGTGGCTCAAGGACGTCAGTATAAGTTTTAAGCGTCAGATGTAATCAAAGACACAGGGGCTTATGCAAGGATTTGCCCCTAAAGCTGCCATGCTGTCCAGTTAATTAATGCAACGGGAGACCTCTAATCTTTAGCCTTTACTAAGACGACTGATGGAGAGCCGAGGTCAGTAAATCACACCCTCCTGCCCTCTTTGGCAAAAGCCCAGTGAAACCACAACCAGCACCTTATCTCACGATCAACTTATGGCGGATTTCGACACAATGTGGATTCCTAAGCCGTACCAGGAACACAATGCTCGCCCAAGAATCTTTGGCAAGACAGTAAGCCCCTCTTGTATTTTGTGGTCGCACCGTGCTTTGTGCAGGATGTAACCTAATTACAAAGATCCATTACATAGCAGACACTGTTTCAAACTCACCAAACAGGTTTGTAGACTTAGCATAAACACTAATGCGAAGTACATTAAAGATGATCCCAAAACACAATGGTGTAATTACGGAACAGACCACTCCAACTCAAGGCAACCAAATGTTCCAGTTTTGCTGGGCCAAAATGCCGCCATGTTCAGCCTTAATGCGAGAATCAGCACGATACCACAAAGCTGCTCTCATGCAATTATTGTGTAGGATATAATAGCGGGAAATAGTAACAACCACCTAACAAGGTTTCCTTAAATACAAGCTAAATATACACAGGCCTGTGGCATGTTCAGCACATGCTACATCAGCATTCCTTTTCAGTCCATCGCAATGGAGTTTGGTGGGCTCGTTATGGTTATTTTCTGGTACATTATGTCCCAGGTGTGTGCTTTCCTGTCTGGTGTATTTCTCTGAATTAGGTGTCACTTGCTGTGTTTCTGCCAGAGGCAATAGCCTGTGTAATACTACAGACAAGAGAGAAAGCAACAGTCACAATAATGAGCAAGAGGCAGGGGCCAGTTCAAGCGCTCAGAAGGATCTCTACACATACAGCTCAAGATAAATTATTATGCCATGTATATATTTATCCTACACCTATAAACATTTCTGCTTTCATGTGCAAGTCTGGAAGATCCATACGAAGGGAAATGAAGACGCAAAGACTAATGAACCAAAATTACTCTCTCTCTCTGAGTCCGTGACACTGCAGAGCGTCTCAATAAGCTAATTAATGCATCTCTCAAAATGCACTGATTTGCATGTGAGGCATCATTTCAATAATTCAATAACACAATCACGCAACACCATGAAATATTTTAGATGCCGGGCTGCTGGCAGTACGGATTTTGAGTTGTTTCTTGTCGAAGTGCGCCCGTGGAGCGAGCCGTGTGTGAAACCTGGTCTGCTCTGATGGGGCTGTCTGGGGTTGTTTTGGTGTGTCACGGCGCGGTCAGTTCGAAGGAGTCATGGGGGGATCAGAGTGGAGCATGGGTACACAGGTGCCCTCGGGGGAAGAAACAGCAGGTGTCCGGCATTCTGCCTGCACTGCTAATTAGTGCGGTGCTCATGGGCTGAATGTAGACTAAGTGCAATCACGCTTACTTTTGGTCCACCGTTGTTGTCATTGACTTCCTTTCTGGCACCATGTTCTTGTTTACCTCAGTTTTTAAAATCTTTGGTCTGGGATGTTTTGAATTCCTTGGCCTAAGCAAACACTCACTGGACATTTTACTAGACACTTGTACCTTGCTGGTGTGCAGTTAGCTCAGTTTGTTAGTCAATCCTTTATCATTAAACATTTTCTGGGGCCTGGACAATTTGGCTGGTGGACGATTCTCAACACGCTACCGACTCTGTCATGGCAGTAGCATAGTAGTGTGTTTATTGTTGGTACGAATGTCTCAAGCACAGAAGTCTTGCTGGAGATTTGTCCTTGCCAGGATCACGACAACCAAATCGTATCTAGTCAACAGACCAGTGATGAATGGGGTGGAAAGTGGATGAGTAATTGTGCATGACAACAAGCGACCTATTTTTCTAAAATGTATATCAGTGGTAACACTGCGTGGATTAGTCAACCACTAATAGGTACTGTGGTTAGCAGTCAGCAATTCAAGGTCAATGTATGACATAAAATCTCAAAAGCAACAATACATTCCTAGGAGGAAAATTTACAAATCTGCCCTTTCTGCAAAACACCGACTCAAAGTGTATTACTAGTATGGAAATAAAACCAGTTAAGTAAAAGATTCTCCAAACTCTATGTATTCTCTATATATTAATAACAAAATCTCGCATGTGTAATGTTTGGCAAAAGTGCAAATATCTTTGACTTGCTATTGATGGCTTCCTGCTTAATTCTTGCATTATTTTGAAAAATAAAGTAGTGAAACTTTTTCAGGAAAGCAACTATTTCTTACTCTTAATGTTATTTGCTGCAGGAGAGTGTCATGCTTGCGATTAGATTGCATTTAGATTAAACACAGCTGAAAGTTTCCAAGGTTCCAGATGCAATGCCATAAAAGGAAAGGTCCTGTGATGTGTGGGGATTTTAACAAGCAGCTTACATCAACTAGCCAGTATATGTCTGAGACTAAAACTCTGATGCATATCTCTCACCTGAAAATGAAGCATTTGTCTAGGCCTAGACGATGCTAAGAAAATACTCTTCACTGGCACCTTGGGGCATGAGAACAATTTCCTGGTAATGTCATCTAGTTTGTTGCTAAAAACAGTGCAACTGTGTCCAGTCAGCCTATAAGGTAGGCAGAGCTCATAATGTGGCTGGTGAGTGAAAGCACTAGAGAGGTGTTTCTAAATAAATAGATGGTCTGTGCATCCGCAAATAAATGCTTCGACATGATGAGGGGAACACACTGTTAAATTAGGATTAGTAAAATAAATAAGTAAGAGTTGTGGCAGGGCACATAACATTTCTCTCATGTAAAACTCATGAGAGGCAGCCATGTGCTCTAAAATTTTTTTGAACTTTTCATATGATTACATAATACCCCCACCAGGGGATTTTGCAGCTAGTTTTTCACGGTATGCACCCAGAATATTGAGCGCCATTTGAGCGAGTACTTTTAATATGGCTCTATTTGGTAAATCAATATGGGTGAGCCAGAGAGATGAGTCAAATCATTCCACCATGCATGAGCATGAATAATTCAAAAGTGATCCACCAAACAGGTAAACAAAGGCCAGCTTCCGCTGATTGGGTGTCTGCAGCTCACCCCTCGGGGCTGCATGTTAGCTGCTCGAGATGACACCGTTTTGCTCTGAAACTTTCTCTGCCCGAAAATTTGCAAACATGGCCGGGATTGTTTTTTTTCTCTGTCTCCTGGCTGATGATGAACAATGTGAATGCAGAACTGGCTGAGCCTGGAACAAGTTCATTTCATTTCAGTGATCCGCCCTGAAATACTGGATGCATGATAATTCCTTGACTTTGTACCTTTCGTCAACAGGCTTTGCACAGCCCTGATGGACTAGCATGCAATTATTATCACCAAATAATGACTTCAATATTGATTATTCTATACATAGCTGTGTGTTCTGAGGTGAGCCACAATTCTTCTGAATATTGAACGTGTCTTTTCCAACATGCCATACGCTAATGCATCAAACAATGCACTCGGACAAAGTTGTCCTGAGTGAGCATTAAGGTATTCAACAGACTGTGCTGTTCCCTCAACAGATGGATTTCTGGAGGTTTTAAATAGGGAAAAGTAATGTGGTGGGTCATGATCAAGGACAAAGACAGTAAAAGTCCCCTTTTTCTTACCCATACATGACTTTTAACTTTTGCAATCAGCATGCTCCAGGACAGGGGCCAATCCCTCAATTCCTCTGCTACTCAAATTGCAGAGGCAAAAAAACTATGAGTTGCATTTAATGGGTCAGTTCGACCAGCCGGCACACAAGAGACAGAAGACGAGCCCTGTGTATTTATGCACAAGGACCAAGAAGAATATTACTGACCTGAGAGCAAACTTGCATTTTCACTCATAAACAATTCATGGCCATCTGAAAAGTAAGACGAAACCCACCATGTGATGCCGAGATTCCTTCCCATGCTGCAAAAAACACATATTCAGACCATAAACTTCACAGACCAGCTTCTTTCTGATTGTTTAATCAAGCGGTATTTGACATTTCTCGATGTTTGCTGCCCTCTTTAAAGCCCTTAAGGCTAAAGACAATTTAACATTAATGAGATCTTTATGGATTGATTTAAAAATGAATCATCAGTGCCAGTCTATGCTCATGCCTAGTCAACACACCCACATTCATGACTAAATTTGTATTTAAAATGCTGCAACTGCATTGATCAAGAGCAAATCCTGCAGGCCTAAAATGTTTACTCATACTGAAGCCAACTTAAGCGTTAAGCTTTGAAGGGAAAAGAACCTTCGCCTGCTCAGTCCCTCAAACTGACTTCAAACACGTAGAACCTCATAGTACTAATTGTAAGCTAGTGTTTCATAGTGCAAGTTTGGTGATCATTTCTCATGAAGCACAAGCATCTGTGTTTATGCAGGCAATCCTTTCTAGTGACAGCATCCTAGATATAGTTCTTATCTGTGAGGCAGGCAAGGGAAGATATAGTGTCACAAAGGGCATACACAGGGTCTGCCAAGAGGACACTCTCTCACCTTGAGAGCTGGAAGACCAGCTTCCAGTCTGCCCTGGGGCAGTTTTACATCAAACTCTGCCAACTGGCCAGTCTGAGGATCATCCCAGAGATAGAGCTACACAGTGTTGTTCTGGCTGATTCAAGAGGACATGAAGGTCCAAAACTGATATATCATCTCTCCAGACACAGAAGAGCTACTCCATCAGGTCAACACTGCCACTGTTAATATAAATTCCAAACAATAAAGACCTGTCTGTGCTTCCAGTTCTCCTTTGCACAATTCATTAGTGGCAGTTCGCTGTCTTGTATCTAGCTAAGCAAATACAGACCCTTGTTTCAGTGGTCTGTCAAAATTTGTGTCTCATAAAACGGCACCAGAATGCAAGAATGCCTTGATGAGTTTGTAATGCATCACTCAAAATCCCGTTAGTTTAGCTATGAGAATGCACAACTAGGTAAATGCACATAACCACAATGTGTGAGATATTAAACACTCAGGAATTATTAGATCTAGCTCTGAGCTCTGTAGTCATTAGTTCTGGTGTATAGGCATTTGACAATTTTTTCATTTTTCTTCTACAGTACTAAATAGGCATGTCTATGCTGCACATAGACATTTCATATGTACAATTATATCCACACAAACACATCTACACATGTGTTTATGTTGCTCTAAGGATCGTCCAACCAATTTTGTGTATGGCAGTAATCCCTCAACAAGTGTATGGTTGTCCTTATAGTGGTATTGTAGCTTTCCTCCAAGAGGCCACTTCAAGAGGCGGAGTGATCCGCTCATGCCGATACTGAATGCTCAAGCACTTTGGTCAAATGGCCCCCGCAGAGAAAGACATTGACTAATGACCCTTGTTTGGAGCACCGCTGAGAAAGATGTGCCTGAACACTGTAAGAGAATACCTTTCATACATTATTGTGTCTGTGTGCAAGTGTTTGTTTGTTCTTATTCTACCCCTGCAGACAACCCCACCGCTGCAACCTCTGTGAGCCTGATTGTCTCTGTGGCTTGTCTCTCTCCAGCTGTTTCTCCAGGGCTCTGTGAAGCATCTCACATCAGAGGGGATTATTTGGAGACAGACCCCGCGACGAGGGCTCTTCAAGGCACTCCTGCAATTCCACACGCAGCTGCATTGTTCTGGGGCCTGGTGGCATCTGTGTGGCCATTTCTGTGCTGCCACCTCCTCCCTGCCTGACTACCTCTCTGCCTCTCCCACTGGCACAAATAGATGAACAGATTTCCACCTCATAAACAAGGCTGTGGTTCCACTCTGCCTGTGTCTGAATTACATTTAATCTTCTCCTCGTGCAAATATCGTCTCTCTCCATCAAACGCCGTGCCTATTCTTATTCTTATGCGGTAATTACGTTGATGATGACAGCAATAATGGTGGAGGGTGTCATTAGTTTTATCAATGGCATCATTATGTGCACAGCTGATTCCAACAACCTGTGACTAGCCACCAATTTCAATTCATAACCAACTGAAAGCTTCGGCTGAGTGATTAAGCAACTCAGAGCTTAATTTTGCATTAAAAATATAATGAGAGGTGAGAAACGGGCTCGTGTTGATTCCATGTCAAATTACAGATGATCTACACCAGTGCCACGGACCAGTTTCATGTAATACAAGATTGTCATGGATCGGTATAGGTGCAACTAAAATCAAAGTGCATTTGTTTTTTATCCATTTTTGATAGTTTGCGGGCTAAATATTTTGATGTATCACTAATGCTCTTGTTCCTAAAGGCAACCAAACCAAGTCACAGCAAACATTCAGCATCTATTGTAAAGCCTTCTCAGAAGAGCAAAAGCCGAAGTGAAGCCCTTAAAGAAAAGACACATTTATGTTGAAGTGTCCAAAAACCATTTAAACACTTGGGAATGTGGGAGATAATATAGCATGAAATTAGACCATTCAGTAGTTTACCTTTATACATTTGATATGTCACCTTTTTCATATGTCATCCTGCTTTTTACATTTTAGTAAAAAAATTGCATGTAAGATTTGAAAAATGTCATTCATACAGTGAAATTCATGCTTATCTTGAAGACTCATCTTGAGGAGCATCCTCCTCTCCTAATATCCGACACCTCTAACTCCATAACATGCATAATTATACTCTTTTCTTTACTGCCTAACCTACTGCTCTTGTTCTTGAAAAATGAAACTAAAACTGACTGAACTGGTGAAGTTTTAAGTGTTTATGAGGTTGCCATGATACTACCGCGAATTGTTTTCCCCAATTGTAAGTAAATTTGGAGAAAAATGTCTGCTTTAATGGATACATTAATGATTATAATGACTGTGTTTTTCTCTACAGTGTGCCATTTCACAACAAACTGTAATGTATGACCTTGTTTGAGAACTGAATTATGTAGAACATTGGAAATAAAATATCTGAAAAATGACTTTTTAATTGCCTCGATTTCTGAAGAAACAGTGTCTGTGTGATTACACTGCACATACAAATGCATTCTTTCATACCTACTGACACAAGGTCAAATAAGAGGTATAGAAAATATTTTGTTCAAAACCAGCTCTTGTCCAAATATCTAAATATTTTATTTTGAACCTGTATGAAGGGTCACACTGTTAGGATCCTTTAAATGTAGTATTATTAAATCCTGTAATCCAGCTAACAGCAGCTTGGTAGCATATTATTTTAAACCTGCCTAGCTCTAGTCCAACTATGTAGTGCAAATTCATAAATCAACATCAAGAGTCAAAAGAAAATTGTCATTAAGCTGACTGGAACTTTGGCAAAGTTCTGTGTATCTTTTAGAAAAATGCATGCATTTGTGGGCACTGCATGGATACGTCAGATGGTGAGCACTAATACCAGTGTTTGATGTTGCCATAATAAAAAAGGCTCTTATTGGGAGGCATTTAGCTTCACAGCCCCACATCCACAATTACAGCC
Source organism: Rhabdalestes septentrionalis (assembly GCA_037832545.1). Taxonomy (NCBI): domain Eukaryota; kingdom Metazoa; phylum Chordata; class Actinopteri; order Characiformes; family Alestidae; genus Rhabdalestes; species Rhabdalestes septentrionalis. The sequence goes on along the minus strand of JBBMFX010000016.1, from coordinate 12,680,416 downwards.
TTTCTACAACACAGGCTATACACAGCTCCCTCTCTCTCTCTCTCTCTCTCTTTCTCTCTGTCTCTCTCCCCCTCTCTCATCCCACGTTCACACATTCTACTCCCTCCATCTCTCAGTATGAGCTCTTTAGCATTCTGCTTTGGCACCTCAGTGTCAGTGTCTCCCTCACCACACCGAACTACTAGCTAATGCTGAAGCTAGACAGGCTGCTTCGATCATATTAAGAAAATGTGAAGTTAACTTACTAATTCATGATAAGGCATGGCTGTAGTTTGGTCTTTGAGCACAAATGTATTCAATCTTTCCTGAGAAAGAATAAATACATAAACACCCATGTTTTATGGATAACATAGGAAACCTGAAAATGTGTTTCTGCAATGTTTATTTCAAAGAGAATAATCAGATTAAATATATTCCACCCTTCCCAATTCCCAGCCACGAAAAACAGCAATTTGAATGCACCAACAATGCTTTTTTTTACAAGCATGAATTTATCACAAGAACATATTCACCACAAGCAAGCCATTTACTGGTACTAAGTACAGCAATTAGTTGTGTGTAACAATTTCAGACCTACTCCCACATTCAGCAAGGGTGGCCAGCCTCATTCTCAATAGCTGGAAGTCACAGAAAATGATACATTCTGTATCAACCGCTCTTGCGCATGTAGTCTTCCTGAGAGATGTACCAGAGCCAAACCTGGAACAAAAACAGGGAAAATTTGGAGAACCACAGCAACACAAAGGGCAAGGGCCTTTTGAAATAGGATCCAAGAGGTTATAACAAAAAAAAGGCCAATGCAAGCAATTGGGTCAGATTCAACTCAAATATTTATTTTAAAGATGGATAGATGCTTTTAAGTGAGAAGTAGTAACAAGCTTCAGGGTGAGATAGAGCCAAGACAACAAACAGAACTGCAGCTAAACATTTCACTGTACTGCTTTGCAGGATAAAGGAAGAAAACAAACCTATTAACCATCTCCCACGGTCAAACATACAAAGAAACAAAGGGCATCAAAACAAGCCCAATTCTACAGCTCCTGTAATTCTTAGTTGAGATTACTGAGCACAGTAAACACATGGGCCACTGAGCTTAGGAGACAAAAACAAAATGATGACTGACCTGGGAACTGGCTTTAAGGTAATCTAAGGTAATCCTCTGATAGCTCATAGTAATTAGGTCAACATGGTGACATTGATTAAGGATAAAAGATGCTGTATTATTTTAACTGCTGTTGATGTATAGTGCCTGGTGCTGATCATCAATTTTCACCATTACATCATTATCAGTGACCAGCGGTAATTTCAGTATCCCATATACCCATAAATGGAAAAATACTTGTAGGATGTTTCCAAAAATATGCCGTATTCTAAATACTCTGCCTCAGTCACTGAAATCACATTCTATTTCTTGTCAAAGTTGGTCCCTACACTTGGACAATTTTCCAGCACGTACATTTCAAGACTATTCATTTGTGGCATAATATGTAATGTGATAATCAATGTTATTCCTGTCATCTGGTTGTAATATTGGTAGATATCCCTTATTGTGTGTTCTTCTCTGAACTTGTGTTCTCAGTGACTTGAAGCATCATCAATCATGGCCTAAGCTTCCAGTAAAAAATAATTTCCAAGAAAACAGCTGCGCCAAGTACAGGTTGACTGTCCAGCATCCTCCCGTACTCCCAAGCGGAAAGTGAGTCTGCACTGAATAAATTCTGTACTAAGCAACTCACAAGGCATGCTGGCAAGAACTTAGTTTAAAGATACGCCCTAATTTCAAAACCTATTGTGAATTTGAAAATAGGGGATGTGTAAATTGTTAAGAAAGCTATGTTTGTCCTGGGTTCGTTAGTTATATATTTGAAGGCCAAGAGAACAGACTCCAGTGCAGAACTAGCTGGCTAATGTTTCAATTCCCTACTGCTCACTTTATAACAATGTAAGTGGATCAGATAAATGGGCATAGGTGTACTGTTGTCATTTTGTGTTAGCTAATCTGTAAAAAAATGACTGCACATTCTTAATCCCCCTCCAAAGACAACGAATAACAATGAATTAATAGAGCTTGTTGTTCAGGAAGCGTTCACATTAGTGAGATAAATTGCTTATATGTTTTACTTTAATAACCTATTTTACCAGCATAAAGGGAGCCCTAATGATTCATCTCATATTATAATAACATAAAGGCTCTCCCACAAACACAGATCTCGCTGTAGTCCCAAAAGCTCTTATCACCACAAGCTCCTCTCATTGGTGAAATTAAAAACATTCCTGAATGATAAGGCTATGTGGATTTAAGCCAAGCCATATATTATCGCTTTTTGTTTACAGACTGCTTTCTATCTCCACCGAAAATATGGAAACAAAAGGAAAACGAAGGCTTAAACCTAGTCTCGTGTTTATACAGGCTTGCTGTAATCCTTCATCCTTTGCAGGAATCCTGAAGAAAGCTGTCATTTGGTTGCAGGCCTTGGTCGGCTAAGCGCTCTGGAAGTGTTGAATATGCAGAGGTATCCGCTGGGCTGCGTCAGTGATTATGGGCAAACTAATAGAACTCCTGCTCTATTCTCTCCTCCACGACCTCTGACTCATTCGCTCCTCGTTTATAACCCCTTGGCTGTTTATCATTCCCCACAACAGAAAGCTCCGGATCTCTCCCTCTCAATATCCAAGCCGAAGCCACCAAAGACCCCAGGCGCGCATGCACTTCTGTGTGGGAGAGTGTTTCCGAAGAAAATCTGACAAGCTTCACCCGCGAGCATCAGTGTGTCAGAGGAGAACGGGCAGCATCTTTTGAAAGTCGTGATGGTTGGCGATGGCTGTAGTGTGGAAACACAAGCAGGCAGGTGTAGAGGGAGCGTCTGAAATGGTACTTTATGGCTACAGGTATTGTAGATCACTGTAAGATGAGAAGCTGTAACTAGAAGTACTTCTGCATTCTGAACTGCACTCTGGTGAAATGAGTAATAATCTGAGATCAGCTCTGCCTTACAGTCATTGCCTCCTGGGCAAGAATGTTATTGGGCATGATGCAAGACTTATTGTTTTTATAAAACAGAAACATGGCAAATACATAATGTTTCAAAAAATAATTTGTGTTGTTATTAATAGTAATTACAAGAAACAGTCTTCCTCTCAAGAAATGTAATTGGTGCAACCAGGCAACCATGACTAGCTGAAAGAGGACACATGCCTTCAGTCGCCTACGCCTACCTTGCTGTCGTTTCATGAATGTTTTCATGAAATATTTAAACATTAAATATTTCAATATTTTTCCATGTCCATTTCAATGAAATTTCATGTCTCTACAGCATTAATGGCTTTGTGTGTCACTTTTCCAACCCTGAGGTTTAAATCTCAAATTGCCTACTACTCCCTGGACACTTAAATATCCCTGCACTTTGGGGTTCAGTCACATTGGCATAATTCCACACAAGTCAATTAATTGACTGTCTAGGTTTATGTTGCGCTTACATAACACTAAATAAGGAGTTGTGATTGATTAAAATTTAGCAAGTAGGACATTTAGTTGATTTATATCTGTGTTCTTTTATTGCAGCTTTACAGTGACTGGGCTTTCAAACACCATGATATTAATGGGGAACCATTTAGCCTGTTAAGATATATTTTAGCTCAGTAGCTTGCTGATTAGTCTATTTCTTACTTCCTCTATTAATTCACAGACTCCTGTGAGCAGCATAACCATCAAAGATGATTCCATTCACAGCACAGTGTTTTGGCGACTTGCACAGAATAGAGTGTTTTTGATAGGTGTGTGTATATTAAATATTCTGCAATGACTGCAGCCAATCAGATTATAAAACTTGAAATCATTTTATGATATTAATTATGCTTTTGAATGAAACACCACTCTAAGACATGTCCATCGTTACATGACAACAAGCATGCTATTCTTCATGAACACTTAGCACTTCGTTAACACTCAGAAATGGGAGTCAATGCGGATGACATTGAAAAAGCATGGTGTCGTTTCATATTTATTTTTTTCTCATAATTATAGTTCACTGAAGTTGATAAATGATGGGGTAGCTGCAGATTCTTACGTCTTAATATGTACTGCGTTGGATTCTTGCAATTAGACAATTATATTTTTAATACGATTTGATTTTATTGAGAGGTTAGTACGTGAAGTGTCACCTTTCGAAAAATAAACAGTTTACACTCTCACCATCTGTCAATGCAAAACCCATATCAAATGTTTGTGTTGTTCATTATGCAGCTGTAAATAGAGCAAAATTACAAGAACAACTCGAGACTTCAAAAGGTTAACAGCGCAATTAGAACACAATTATGTCTAATGTCAGTCTGGTTTAATGTTTTCTTTTTTAAATGCGAGCAGTTATTCGATCCATGGCAACTGACAGACTTTCTTCAAGGGCAATAATACAGGTTTCTTAGAACAAGCCCCGTGTTCGTCACAGGAATCCAATAGCCTCAGATAACCAGCCTAGGGTCTTTAGTTACTCTCCATCACTGTCACCTTGTTTTCTCTTTCAAGGTTCTTCTAGTGTTCTTATTGAAATTTCAACGTAGGCGCTCACACTTTTAAAAGAGATAGAGTCGGTGCACTTTTCCAGTAAAAAAAAAGAAAAAGATGTCTACAGGACCCATTTTTTAATCTGCTCATACATTGTCATGGTGCTGATATCACAAATTGTTATTCTGGTCTATTAATGCTACACTTGCTATGTCTTCAGCTTGGAAGCTTGCAGAGAAAATGACAGTACATGTCATTAAAAACTGCGCTGACAGGAAATAAAAAGCAGTTGACAGTATAAAGGATAAACGCTCGGAATCAGAGGCATGGTTCCTAGTGCCGCCTGATTAAAACGCTGCTCTAAAGGGGTGTGTGGTTGTGTGCAAGTGTGAGGGACGTGCAGTTTTGTGTGTACATACATTTTAGCGTGTGTAGGGTTTATGGGTATTTCTGTGCCAATAAAGATAGATTCTTTCACACCTGTGCATCACCACCCATCTCTTCATTTTACAGTGCGATATTGCAGCCCGTGGCCATTAATAAGAAGCCTTTACTTGAGAGTAAAAGTCATTAGTGCCGCTTCTATATATGTAATGATGCTGTGGCATTATCACCCCAACTGCTTTATCACAGCTATTTCCCCTTATCCCACCCCACCCCCCCTCTTTCACCCTCTCTCAAAACATCAGGTGACATAAATGGCTTTCCCTCCTGCTGTATGTCCATTGGAAGCAAGGAAACCTCCATCTGGGAGACCATCTGCCCATGTGCTCCCATTACCTGTGTGCTCTTCCAGTACTAAGTCTTTTCAACTCACAGGTGAGTGGTCAGATACACACACACACACACACACACACACACAGCTTATAAGTTATTTGCACATCATTATGACGACCTATACGTCCTGTTAAATGTGCTTGATTACCTGGATATCATTTTGAGATGCTTAAAAGAAAATTAATTATAACATTTGTTGGGCATCATGTGCATAATTCCATACACATTTGAAATGTGATTAAAATAGGCACACTTTTCTTTGTACTTTAGAAGATGTCTCAGACGGTGTCTTATTAAAGCCGTAATTAAGTTTCAAACACTTAACAGTTCTGATAACTTTTCTTCTATTTAAGATTTTCTAATGCTCTGGAAATTACAATGTAGTACACAACAAATGTATATTTACCTAAAATGCCCAGTTGTCAATTTTTGTGATGTATTATCTTACATAATTACTTTTAAATGATAGGGTTGTGATGACCTGAGTGTGTTTGCTATTACGATGCAAACACTGCAACAACAACAAAAAATACTACCACTGCTTGGGAAAATATGGTGCCACTTCACAAGCCCTTCACATTATTGTTTAATGGGCATACTTTTACAATTAAAACCAATTCTTTTATTAAGGTACATAAGTAAATCTACTTATGTTAACGTATTTTAATTTGGTCATTGAAAAGATATATAAATGCGCAGGTAGGCTTATGAAGTTCTTTGTATGGGAATGGGATTTACCATTCAAAGTCAACTTGCATAATATACGTTCAAACAGGAGTGACTATCTTTAAAATAGCAGCTCCCATAAACAGTATCCGACCTTCAAAGTGGTGCAAAAGAATAAGCTTGAATCCTGATGAGGTCATGTGTGGCCTGAAGTCTCAACTTTCCATTGTGATATTGATCCTTTTCCATTAGGCAACTGTGGTTCAAAAGACAGTCTTATGTAGGTATGCAGCTCTAGTAAAATTAATTACTTGCTGGAATGTTACCACTGCCAGTGTTTTTTTTTATTCTAAATCAGTTTTACAAAATGATATGTTAACATTATTTTCCATCATGTTCATTCATATGTGACCAATGCTGCATATAAACATTTGGCTGAAAAAGTCCTCTTTTAAAACTTGGTTGGTAAAAAACATGGTAGTCTCTTATATTTATTTTGCCAGAGGCATTGCAATTCCAAAAACGGCTCCAATTCAATCTCTGACATTCACAAATGTTCTTTTCGTGGTGGTGTGAAATGCAAATGGCAGTAATCCTCAGCAAACTGCAGGATCAACAAGCCTCCACTCCCTGCTAGGAGTCTTGCCATTTGCAGAGTGTAAAGACACACACCTGAGTCAAAGCCAGACTATTCAAAATACACGGCTCAGGTGCTGCTTCTATTTCGTTTAAACCCTCCGTATCACAGCACGGGTCAGTGTTCCTGGCACCAGAGGGGCTGTGAAGGAGGTTATTTACACTCGCTCCTGTTTATGTTCCTCATATCTGCTGGTAAACCCTCACGGATACATTGAGAGGTAATAACGTTCTGCCTGAGCGAGCTTCCGCTATCTCCTCATTTTCATGTGGCAACAGACTGACAGAACAATGCAAACACAGCCGTTTATGGCACCTGGGGAAAAGTACAAACAGCGTTCTTTCAAAGCCTCCAAAGTTCGAGGCATTTGACATAAAGCATATAGTCTTAACGTTCACCTTTTATTTTGAGAGGACCTATTTACCTACACTCATTCATCCCAAGGCTCACATCAAGATTGTTTCTTTTGTATAATTTCCCCCATGCTGAGGTTCATTTAAGATGTTTATGTTAGATTATGCACCCAGAAGGCCTAAAAACTATTCAGGCATTTGTGTCATGGTTCAATATGTATTAATTTATTGTGTTGGGAAATAAAATGTCAAACCATTTTATTTTTAACAGACCATTCCAAGGCTCTTTTGAATACAATGAACAACATATTATCTATACTATTGTAATAAAACTATGATGTTTTTACTATGATGTAATTGAAAAGCCCTTAAATGCAAAGATTCCAGTGTGTTTTAGGAGAGAATGATGTTGCAGTTTGATTTATATCATTGTACCAAACATTCTTAATGTTCTTCAAGTAATTTTCATAATTTATTATAAGGAACATAAACATTTTCATGACTTACATCATGGACCACTTCATAACCTTTTTGTTTTTCAAGACCATCATCATGTAACGCACGACTGACAGTATTTTGTAAAACGGCTCCTTGTTGTGCCTTTAAGGTAGACTTTTAAACAGAAATGCTAGAATAAATCAAGCATATCTGTAACATTGCTGGAATTATTCCAGGTCCCTCTCTTTTATCTGATCAGACCCTTCACTTTTTTAATGTTGTATTTCTATGTCTAAACTTTTAATGCAGTGAAAGGAAATCCTGCCCCTGAGCTCTGACCTTCTTCTACCTGCTCGTGTATCACTGGAGTTTTTGCCACACAGTATTTATCTTTTGTTTAGTGTTTGTTTCCCCCTGTTTGACAAAAGATGCTGAAGACAACAGTTTTCAGGGCACCCAGTGGCAAAATCCATTGCCTAATCTCTTTTGCAGTGCTTCTGTACACAGTATGAGGCCATTGCTTGTGGACAGGTGTGCTGTGGGGGGATTTGATATATTTTACCTCTAAGGAATTCGGCTTGTGAAGCCGCTGACTGAAAAAGTATGATAAAAACCCATCGATGCTAAATCAGTAGACCTAAACCCTGGAACCAAACGGTGTGGAAAAAGCCACACAGGTAGACAGAAACATGGACACTCTCAAACTGGCCTTGACAGAGACGCATGCACACACATACACCCACCACACTTAATCTACCCCAGCCCCCTGTTCCTGAAATCACCATCTTGTCTGGTAATGAAAGCGTAAGAGGGTTTTAATTCCCCGAGATGGGGCCTGCTGATAGTGGATTAATGATTCAGACTGGACTTAAAACCGTCTTCACGCTGTCCAGGCATTTGGAGTGTCCCAAACCCTGAGAAAAAGGCCCACGCACGTGTGACTTGCACGCTTAGCATATGTAGCATGTACCCTCTCATGAATACACCATCTTACAGTCAGATTAGCATAAGTGCTGCTCTTCTGGCTGCTATTTTTCCTCCAAAAAAATCTTTGATGGAGATGAGGCCATTGTGGACCTGTGGTCATTACCATGAGCATCTCATTCATAGCATAGTGCTTAATGTATGCAGTTATTAATGCGTCCAGTAAAGTCAATGCAGCTGTCAATGCAAAAAAAATTCCTGGCAGTATCTGCTTTCAGAAATAATTGCCTATTTACAAAACCAGTGAAGTGTCTCGGCACAAATAGAGTATAAAATGCGAGTGTGATGAGTCCGTGTCAGCCCTGTCAATGCTATGCAGAACCTCATGACACCCTCCGCCCCATCGCTCACCACTTTGCCCATCGCTCCATCCCCCCCGCACCACCACCACCACCACTCATGAGTTTCTGTGGCCCTGGTGGCCTGTAGAAAAAACTGTCACGCTCATTGCATTAGCACCCTCTCCTTTCTCTGCCTCTCTCCTTTAGAATAGTGTAGCAGGGACATATTTGTGTCACTGTGCTAGTGTGCCTTCTGTCTTAATACAAGCACTTTTCACTCCTAAAAGAGGTGTTTTAGATATTTGACGTAGTATATCAAAATAACTGATAACTCTCAAAACATTGACTTAGTGTCTCATCATTACTTTAACTGATGATTTCTAAATATTTACTTGTTGTCTCAAAGCCATGGGGTATAAAATCCCAACACACTTTGTCAAAAATATTAATGAATAAATCCTTATTTGAACACGACAAGTCAAACAAATCTGTCATTGTAGGATGCTAAGCCAATATTTGGAGAAAATACGTCATTATTTCAAATTGCGTAATTGATAGAGAACAATTCATGAGTTTATTATTTTGAGAAATTAAGAAGTCAAAATTCTGAAATGATGCCAGAAACAGAGAAGATTTTTCCTCCTCTGCCTGGTGGGAACGAGCCCCCATACTTGACTCCTCACCACACAAATTAAAAAAGAAAAAGAACGCCCCAGCCACTTAACCACTGTTGCCAGATCTGATAAGCTTTAAAACCTGCCATGCGAACTAACACATTTTGGCAATGGAAAAAGAAAGCAAATATTCTGTTACATATTTAATGATTAAGGGACGATTACATCCAAAATTTCAAAGATGACAAGACTAGGGCCCAATAAAGATCTCATTCAATAAATTTAAAGCTTCATCGAATATTGATACTAAATGTAGATAACATGGAAGTAAAAATGCATTTTTCTGTACTGCAGACAAGGTAAATACATAATTACCATAAATATAATAATTGTATTTATTTAACAAATAATCAGAAAAAATTAAATGCCATGATTAATACACTGAATTTGTATTTAAGCTTGTGACTAAAGGACATTGTGTATTAATGTCCCAGAATGTTGCTTTTGAGGATTTCACAAAAGGGTCTGACCAACATTAGAAATCCCTCATTTCTGCACCCCACCTTACCTCAATTTGAGGAATCCCACCTGATTAGTTGCCATACAAACAACTGAAAGTTTAAATCCACCAATGCTTGTCCTAAACATTTCTCTTTCGACACTCTCACAAAGTGTGCTGACCATCACAAAAATTACAAAAAGGCTGTGAACCCTGATAGCTCTATACAGCAGAAATGACTACCAAGTTACTTAACATGAAAAAAGAGGAATAACAGATAGAAATCGGTTACTGGAGGCCAAAGATTCCTTTTTATAACTCATTTCTCTGATGGCTCCTCCCTTTCTGCTGAGTTCAGTCAGATCCGTTTCCATATTCCTGGAATATCAACATTACATGACATGCTGTTGCATTCCTCTGGGTGAGCACACTACCAGTGCTAAAAGTAGCTTCATTCTGGCAGTTTGAGGTGACAAGTGACTACCTATGGCTGTGGAGTTGTAGTCTATTATATAGGATAGTTACAGCACAGAGACTGAAATGAAATGTGACGTTTCACTCTGTTGTGTAACCCGTTCCTTAGTGGAGCTTCTCAATCAAGTCCTCTAGCCAATAGATATTTCTTTTCTGTTCCACCCCCCCAGAACAACACACCTGAGCCAGTTAATCAGTGTGATACTGAAACCTAAAGAGTTTTTCAATTATGTGGCTCAGGTGTGTCGGAAAGTGGAAAAGAACAAAACTGCGAACAGACTGGAAGTCTCTGTGGACTGTGTGAGGAACATCTGCTTGCAGTGCTACAAATTCATTGCTGGGACTGTAGAGTTTGCCTCTTTCTGCTGATTGATGACAGTTGTGTAGCTTCTCCTCCACTGTAAAATCATGCGTGCTGAATTAAAGCTGCCTTGCAGAGCCCTGGTTGACTGGAATCTAACTCAGTTGGTGCTATAGCAAAATAGATGTGGCTGCTTTTAGGCCTGGTTGATTTTACCGGAGATGAAACTGAGTTGCTGCAGTGGAAACTGCTTTTAGAGCAGCGTGAATGCCTCGCTCCACCTGTGACATTAAAATCTAGACCAAACCTAAAATCAGCTCCCTCTATCTCTCTCCGTTTTACTCTAAGATCACTCTTCCCCATCCCGGGAGACGTTACGAACACGAGTGAAAATGGTCCATTCTCTCCTTCTTCTAAATGGCAGAAGCACAGCCAAAGATATTACATCCGCCCACTCCTGCTCCGCCTGCGTACCGATCGCTTCCCCTTCGACAGGCTATTATTCCAAATCACCTTTCATTTGTAGTCATGAAAGATCTGCCACAGCCAACCTGGCGCAATATTGCAGCTTCATTTGCCTATTTGTCTTCACTCATCGACAATTTGCACTTTTATTTATGCGTTGGAAATGATTTAAAGGAAGTCTGGAGGCCTTCCCCCTTCTCAAAAGTGCCTCATTTTTCTCTCCCTAAACAGTTAATGGCTTGTTAATAGCTCATCATTTAGTTCTATCATAACTGCCTGTACAAAGTGTGTGAGAGCTCTATTATGTTCATTGGTGATGCATAATAGAAGTCTCTTTTATAATCCAGATTAAATCCGCTAGCTAATTCTTGTTGTACAGCATCACTCACTCTTTCTTGCTTCTTTTTTTCTCTCCCCTGCCTGTGTCCATATCTTCTCTGCTTTTTGTCTGGCTGCCTATTTATTTCTTTTCTTCACCTGTCTGTCCATATATCGCTCTCTGCCTCTCTATTTCGGTCTCCTTCGCTCCCATATGCAAAGGCCTGACAATGGATGTAATTACAGCAGATTCAGTGGCATTTCACAGTTTTCCAGGCCACTTGTTCTGTTTCCGTGACCCTCCCACTTGAATTTATGATTCTCCTGGGTGACAGTTCAGCCAATAGCTTGTAAACTAGCCACCATGCTGGTCACTTCTATCTAACATTATGAAATATTTCCCCCGCTAGATATTTCAGGACAATGCGGAAAAATAAATACCGGACCAGAGCCAGTGTTTGACTAGCTGCAACAGAATGCAATATATCACACTTTATCCACTATTCTGTCTAACAGAAATCAATTCTAACGGAGATTTCCCCAGATACAAATGTTATTATTTACTGCACCAATGCTCCTCCATGTAATTGGTTTTATATATTTAAAAGTGTTCTATTTGCACAGGAATTCTTGGTTGTTTTTCATGTCTGACACACAATCACTTACTGTTTTTAGAGAACAAATATAATTCAGCCTGATCAGTCTGTTCTTTAATGACAGAACTGGAAACCTAAGAGCAAAATGTGTTAAGTCCATTGGAAGAACAGACCAAAACGTGTGTCACACAGACAGTAGAAATAAACATGCAGGACTAAACCTATTCAAGTATACAAAAGTCAAAAGCCAAGAGAGCAACAAACAGTAATAAAGAGACGGATGACTTAGAATTGCATAGGAAAAGGCAAGGCTTCACAAAGTAGTCACAACATGACTGCAAATACATATGCACACAAACACTCCCCCCCCCACACACACAAACACACACACACCCACACACACACACACATACGTATCTATATTTCATGATGAATGGCCTGACAGAAGTGGTACAAAATGAAATTGGAAAAAATCCTTTTCCATGAACTATTAAAATATTAAAAGTTACCACGCCGATTTAAAAGTTTTGTCTAGACAGCAACAATGATCTGAGCAGCAAGTGTTTGTTTAGGAACACTAGAACGAATACACTACATATATAAAATATGTGAATGAACATGATATGTGTTGATGTTGAGGGTTTTTTGTCAGATTGACCACTTCACTATATACTTCACTATATTAAATCAGCTCTGCTGTTGGGGTCATTGAGCATTTCCATGCTTTGTTTAAGAATGCACAGAAAATCTAAATTTTCCTGTATATTTATGTAATAGTATTCTAATATAGGGGCTGTGGAGCAATGGAACTGCATTCTCTGGAGCAATGGAGCCAGTGGCGTGTCTGGAAGGGGAGCTTCTTTCATCAGATATGCGAGAGATTTTCACTAGAGTACACTGTGCTTTTCCACGTCGGTGAAAAAAATCTGTCTGCTTCTTTTCATTTTTCTTCTATTTTTCATTGTAGTATATGACATTATAGTCCAGGATCTGGGTGGTTCCAGCATGGTGCTTGGCTATTCACCGCATTGGGTCCAGTGCTCATACAAAACTAATGCATTCTAGTCCTGAATCAGTGCTGTGAGATCATGACTGACTGTGAAAATATTGTTCATAACTAGAATGCATCATCGCACAGAAGAATGGGTATCCACATCTTGCATGTTTCAGCATTCAATTACAGCAAAAAATCCCCTCTATAGTGGCAACATATTGTGTGTCGGACGTGCAAAACATTACAATTAACTCATAAAGCAGGAGTATCACTCCAGTGATCATTTGTTCTGTGCTGCTGGGAACAAATGCTCCATCAAAAGTGCTTTTAATCTTCAGCAAAAACACGTAGATCTGATTTCTTTTCCTCCACTTTGCCTGATATCCTTGTAATAAAATGGTGAAGACATATTTGTGTTTCATGTAATGATACCCAGTTAGGATATGTTTCAGCTTCTAAGTCAACTTTTCATTTCTTGTTTATGAAATCATTCCTTGTGGCTATTACCTTTGTAAGGTCCATAAACCTGCTGTAAATGAAGCGAGTTTGGAGCCCGAGGATGTTGCTCAGGGAGAAGAAAGGTAATTGACTATTATATATAAGATGCCAGACCAGACACAGGAACAATTTGTGTGGACAGGTGTGTTCATGCACATGTGTGTGAGTGCAATAGACAAAATAAAATTCTTAAACATGGCCATATATTTACTGAGGAAAATGCTCCAGTTATCTATTCCTGAGTGGTAAAACGATGTGAACCTTAGCTCTCAGTATCTAGTACAGTCTAAAAAGTTACATTTCCGGTTGCTGTTGATCGACCATGTTGATCAGCTTGGAGGAGTTTTAGTCCACCCCTCCATGCAGCACAGCTTTGACTCTGGGATGTTGGTGGGTTTCCTTACATTAACTGTTCGCTTCTGGTCCTTCAACAACATTTTTATTGGTTTAAGGTCATGACTTTACTTGACCACCAACTCGTTCTTTATATAAACAGCTCGCCCACTCACACATGTAAATTCAGCAGATAGATGCTAATTATACATTAAAATGTGCATAAGTGTGTTCCCTATAGGGGATGTGTGAAGCTTTCTGTCTCTTTTGAAAATATGTTGAAGAAAAAGCACCCACACTTTACATGGGACAAAAGTATTGGCACAGGTCTGTTTTTCAGGGCTTGGCTAGACCCCCTATTTCCAGTGAAGGACACTCTTAATGTTTCAGCACACCAAGACATTTTGGACAATTCCATGCTTCCAAATGTTGTATTCCAGCATGAATGTTCCACAGTGCTCCACGCAAGGTCCATAAAGACATGGCTGGATGAGTTCAGTGTGGAAGAACTTGACTGGCCTGCACAGAGCCCTGAGTAAATGCTTTACAGAATGTATGGGCACAAACTCCCACAGAAGCACTCCAAAACCTTGTGGAAAGCAGAGTGGAAGCTGTTCTAGTGGGAAACAATTGACCAACTCCATATTAAAATCCATGTACAGGGATCCTTTCTTTTGGTGTGCTTCAAAACACAGCCTAGCCTGAGCCACAGAAGAAGGAAAATGGTATCAATATAATGTACTTGTACTTTTAATGTCCAAAATGTTGTAGGTAAGTGTATTGGGTGACGCCAACTACCTCACTCATTACGTTACTGCGTATTCTGTGTATCCTGCGTATGTTTGTGTAATTGTTGGGCATCCCAACATTTTTGTCCACAGACCTACAGTGTATCTGAGACTCCACAGCTTGAAGCTGTTCAAAGTCAAACCTCTTTGTGTGAGATAGGTAGTTGTGATGGATAGTAAGTAAATGGACAGTCAGAAAAACAACTTATCGATGGTGTGATTGGTCTATTGATTGCTTGCTTGATTGATTGTTTGCACAATGTGTTGAGTCAGAACAGGTTTGCTTGTAATTTCTCTGTCAGCTCTGATTGCTCGCCAGGGAAAACAGCAGCCTATTACATCGCGGCCCCCAGGACCCGCTGAAACGAAGGCTGATATTTCCTCTTTACATTTTTAAGGTCAGATAAGTCGTTTCCTCAGTGCTCGGGGTGGGGAAACAAAAACACAAATGTCATTCGGACTTTTGAGCTGTCAGTGATGCGTGTCTTATTACTGCTCTCTGAGCTGTTACTTTTTGGTGCCTTTCTTTTTCTTTTCTTTTCTTTTTTCTAAAATGCCTGATTCTGCTTTCTCAGTGAGCCACTTTGTGGAGTGGAAGGCTACCTCTTGACAAAGGGTTTTCTGCTGCGACTGATGAGCACGGCTGTGCTGCCTCGCCGTGTGCGACAGCTTCACAAATGAATGGAAGGTTGCAGAGCAGGTCGGTTTCCCTTGCAGCCCTCTGTCACAAAAACCCTTCTGAGGAGATCTTGTCTACTAGAACTGCTGGATTTTGCAAGTGTACCTGTCAGCGCTGGTGGAAAGGGAACAGTGGAACTGACTATTTAGGGCCTATATTTGGAGGGGGGCTTCAAGGTACTTAGATTAAAAAAAGTTAACGCAGTGCACCAGTGCATTTTAAATGGTAATCATTCAATGTGCTGTATTTACTTGGTGGAGACATTAGCGCATGTAATAAATTGCATAAGAATAAAGGGACACAATTCAGTTTGGCAATAATTATGTTGAGATAACACAATGGGGAGATTCTCTGCACAGATGAATCAAGTAAATTTAGCTCATCACTTTTTCATATATTTTAATCCTTTTCAAGAGATGAGAAAGGAGCCCACAGAGACTACCTCCGTTCAACATCTCTTGTACGGACTCAAATCCTAAACTTTTTTATCTCACTCTTTTCCCTTGAGTCTATTTAAAACATGTGCAGGATTTTGTATACCAAAAACGGCGGAGATTCATTTCTGCACAGCCACCTGACAATCTTTTTTTACCCACTAGAAAAACAGGTTTGTCACTAAGTCTTTATGGCTGACATATTTAAATGAGCTCTGTTATGACTGGCTGTTGCATTCTGGACTGGAATACGCCTTAAAACTTCATTGCATAGGGGTGGGGCTAAACCACTGTAAGCTCAATAAAATGATATATGGATGTGTGTTTGGTTTTATAACATCATAAATGCAGTGATGACAGTGACAGTTCAAAACAGGTACTGTTTTGCAGCTAAAGTTTCGTAAATGTCTGGACTGGTTTTTTTTATGAGGCAAAGAAAATACAGCATTTGGAAAATACCACAAAAACATGCCACTAGAACATACCCAATCACTAGCTGGTTGGTTTATAACGTAAACTGGCAGGTTTGTAATAGGGCAAACTGTATGTTGGCGCTATGTTAATTTAACCTACGTTTAAAGGTCATGTGTGTTCAGAGGAAATGTTAAAAGATTCATTGGGTGCAGGTTTAATTTATGAACGCAGGAAGAAAAACTAGGAGCATTCATAAATTCAGTTCCAAGCCATATTGTTTTAGCTTCATTTGCATCTCCATGTATATGTAGGACTATATGTATACACAAATGTAATTTATGTGTATTCTACGTTCTTCTTAAAATATTCCATTCTTAACATATGGCCATAACTCAGAATTGGATTTCTGGGAATGTATGAACAATTGTGTGTAATGCTGTATTATCTGATATGTAAAATATGCAAGATATCCTTCACAGACGGACGGTATGTCTGAATAAGACTTACTTGTGCCAGAGAAATGTCTGAGTCCATTAAGTCACATTTTTTTGAAGCCTTGGTTATCAACAGGGACAGACAGCTCCAAAATGCCTTGAGATAAAGCACAGTGCCACACAGACTTCTACAGTCTGTTTTTTTACTCTTGTATGCTCATTAAAGTCTTATCAGAACACTTATTTTCTGAGGCAGACAGACATGGATATTACTGATGCCATCTTCCAGCACTAAAAAGAGATTAGGCCTCCTGGATTGGCACTGCTGAAACATATCTTTGTGCACAAATGTATATTCTCAATTTTTTTTTAATAATACCAATCAACACAACATAAAACACACAGGGTCTCTTTTTGACTGCGTGGACTTAAAAAAGAACGAACTGCTAGATTGAATCGCTAATACCTCCCAGTTACTCGTTTTAGATGACTTTTTATGTTTTATAAATGTTCAAATGAAGACAGACATCTACTGTACAGTTCTGGCTGACGTAGAGGATACTTGGAGGCGGAGGGATCGATGGATAAAACCTCGGCTTGAGCCGAAACCCGAGCTTGGGTTGGTTCTCCAGGGACAATAACCCGTCTCTCCG